>CM069415.1:146646392-147063892 GCA_035609135.1 Eleutherodactylus coqui
TCAGCTCCTCCCATCTCTCCTGCGCTGATGCTTTGCTACAATGTATCAGCCTGGAGCTGACGGAGGATTGTCGGCAGTGGATACATTGTAACAAACACTCAGCTGCGAGGCGCATGAGGCCAGGGCAGGTTTTCTGCTACCATTCACTGACAGCAAGCAAAGATCTTGGAAATGGTGGAACTAAAGCGCAGCGTCCATCTACAGAGGAGTGCAGCTCTGCTGGGACTTGTAGTGGTGGAAGGGTTAATACCAGGGCTGAGTGTAGGCGTCCCTGTGGTACTACAACTCCCAGCAGGTACAGGCCCCGAGGTTATATCAGCCCGCCGCTCCGTGAAGTTTGGCGCTGGTCCCTTCATTGTGGCGGCTGGGCGTCCCGCTCTCCCCCAGCGGATGCGTAAGAGGCGTGGCTCCAGACACCTGACCACACCCCCTAATTTCCATAATAAAATGTTGCATAAAATTCATCATAAATTTGGCGAATACGGTCCGAGTGCGGCGGCGGAGCGGTTGGTTGGGTCGCAGTGCGGCGGCGGAGCGGTTGGGTCGCAGCGCGGTGGCGGAGCGGTTGGCTGGGTCGCAGCGCGGCGGCGGAGCGGTTGGCTGGGTCGCAGCGCGGCGGCGGAGCGGTTGGGTCGCAGCGCGGCGGCGGAGCGGTGGGTTGGGTCGCAGCGCGGCGGCGGAGCGGTGGGTTGGGTCGCAGCGCGGCGGCGGAGCGGTGGGTTGGGTCGCAGCGCGGCGGCGGAGCGGTGGGTTGGGTCGCAGCGCGGCGGCGGAGCGGTGGGTTGGGTCGCAGCGCGGCGGCGGAGCGGTGGGTTGGGTCGCAGCGCGGCGGCGGAGCGGTGGGTTGGGTCGCAGCGCGGCGGCGGAACGGTTGGACGGGGCGCAGCGCGGCGGCGGAGCGGTTGGACGGGGCGCAGCGCGGCGGCGGAGCGGTTGGACGGGGCGCAGCGCGGGCGGCGGAGCGGTTGGACGGGGCGCAGCGCGGCGGCGGAGCGGTTGGACGGGGCGCAGCGCGGCGGCGGAGCGGTTGGACGGGGCGCAGCGCGGCGGCGGAGCGGTTGGTTGGATCGCAGCGCGGCGGCGGAGCGGTTGGTTGGATCGCAGCGCGGCGGCGGAGCGGTTGGACGGGGCGCAGCGCGGCGGCGGAGCGGTTGGACGGGGCGCAGCGCGGCGGCGGAGCGGTTGGTTGGATCGCAGCGCGGCGGCGGAGCGGTTGGTTGGGTCGCAGCGCGGCGGCGGAGCGGTTGGACGGGTCCCAGCGCTCTGCGGGGGCGACGTTACAGGCATGCGCTCTACGTACGTCAGTGCATGCTGGGAGATGTAGTTCCACAAGAGCTCCAGGCAGCCTGCAGGACTACAACTCCCAGCAGGCTCGCCGGGCCCCACATTCCAGCACAGGCCCCACAGGTACCTACCTGGATGAACTGGATGGTGAGCGCCGACTTGCCCACGCCGCCGCCTCCCACCACCACCAGCCGGTACTTGTCCTGCACCGCGCCGTCCTTCCAGCCGGCCATCCCGGGGCGGGGGTCCCTGCTGCGCTACAAATGGCCGATGAGGGGCCGCAGCCAGCACTGCCGCTCCGGGGGCGGGACTAGGCTAACGAGCTGTATGCATATTTAGCGACAAGGGCGGGGCTATGGAAACTGCCGATCTGCATATTACACGAGCTGGGCGGGGCCTCTTTGAATATTCAACAGCGGGGCGGGAGCCGCACTGCCTTCCCTGCTGCGTCACAGACGGAGGAGGCGGACGCTGGTTATGCTAATGAGGAGGAGGGGTGTGGCTCAGCTCTGTTATTGAGTTCCCGGCAGCGGTCCCACCCTCTCACCAACACCTCAACTCCGAGCAGTCACGTGACCTGCCTCACCTCCCGGCAACCACGGCAGAGCACCACGGGAAAACCAGACGCGTCCTACAGGTGACCTCAGAGGTGCAGACCTGTCACCTAAGTGACCGGCCCCGCCCCTCTGACAGGTGACCCCACCCCAATGTCACACTGGTAGGACCTATTACAGAGTAATCCCACCTGGAGGCGGCAGGTAACATCTGGCTGTTGGACTGAAGGCCGAACTGCAACTGAAACTGCAGCAGAGCGAACCATACCGCCTGCCGACATGGTGTGCGAGCATCGGGCTGTCCGCAGGCGGCCCCTGGGAGCGGGGATGGTGCTGGCTGCGATATCCTGTAGGCGCAGGGCACCTGTCTATACGGATGCATTCGCCGGTGATAGGTGGGCGCAGATACACTTGGGGTGTGTCCCCCCCCTGGGGACCCCAACATCGTGGTGAACTACAACCCCCAGCATAATCTGTGGCGTCTCATCTCTGGCTTCCCGCAGGCGGCGCTCCCACAAAGCCGTGCGCGGAAGCGTCTGCTGAACTGCCTGTTCACGGACAGCGGCGCAAAGATAACCCGTCAGCCGGACCACCAGTAGAGAGGAGCATCTGACCAGACTGTTAGGAGGTGTGGGGACCAGTGGATGCGGGTACACAAGGTGACCAGGCTCAGGACGCCCCCTACAGATCACCAGTAGAGAGGAACGTCTGACCAGACTGTTAGGGGGTGTTGGGACTAGTAGATGGGGGCACACAAGGTGACCGGGCTCAGGACGCCCCCTACAGACCACCAGTAGAGAGGAGCGTCTGACCAGACTGTTAGGGGGTGTTGGGACCAGTGGATGGGGGCACACAAGGTGACCGGGCTCAGGACGCCCCCTACAGACCACCAGTAGAGAGGAGCATCTGACCAGACTGTTAGGAGGTGTTGGGACCAGTGCATGGGGGCACACAAGGTGACCGGGCTCAGGACGCCCCCTACAGACCACCAGTAGAGAGGACCGTGTGACCAGACTGTTAGAAGGTGTTAGGACCAGTGGATGGGGACACACAAGGTGACCGGGCTCAGGACGCCCCCTACAGACCACCAGTAGAGAGGAGCGTCTGACCAGACTGTTAGGGGGTGTTGGGACCAGTGGATGGGGGCACACAAGGTGACCGGGCTCAGGACGCCCCCTACAGACCACCAGTAGAGAGGAGCGTCTGACCAGACTGTTAGGAGGTGTTGGGACCAGTGGATGGCGGCACACAAGGTGACCGGGCTCAGGACGCCCCCTACAGACCACCAGTAGAGAGGAGCGTCTGACCAGACTGTTAGGGGGTGTTGGGACCAGTGGATGGCGGCACACAAGGTGACCGGGCTCAGGACGCCCCCTACAGACCACCAGTAGAGAGGAACGTCTGACCAGACTGTTAGGAGGTGTTGGGACCAGTGGATGAGGGCACACAAGGTGACCAGGCTTAGGACGCCCCCTACAGACCACCAGTAGAGAGGAGCGTCTGACCAGACTGTTAGGAGGTGTTGGGACCAGTGGATGAGGGCACACAAGGTGACCGGGCTCAGGACGCCCCCTACAGACCACCAGTAGAGAGGAGCATCTGACCAGACTGTTAGGAGGTGTTGGGACCAGTGGATGAGGGCACACAAGGTGACCAGGCTCAGGACGCCCCCTACAGACCACCAGTAGAGAGGAGCATCTGACCAGACTGTTAGGAGGTGTTGGGACTAGTAGATGGGGGCACACAAGGTGACCGGGCTCAGGACGCCCCCTACAGACCACCAGTAGAGAGGAGCATCTGACCAGACTGTTAGGAGGTGTTGGGACCAGTGGATGTGTGAGCGCACACAAGGTGACCGGGCTCAGGACGCCCCCTACAGACCACCAGTAGAGAGGAGCATCTGACCAGACTGTTAGGAGGTGTTGGGACCAGTGGATGTGTGAGCGCACACAAGGTGACCGGGCTCAGGACGCCCCCTACAGATCACTAGTAGAGAGGAGCGTCTGATCGTCTGACAAGCACCAGCAGCTCCAACTGTTTCGTTGTCCGCCATCCAGAGTCAGGAGGCGCCATCGTTACACCCCTGTGTCTGTGGGAACCATTTCCAGATACTTCATAGAATCATAGAGTTTGAAGGGACCTCCAGGGTCATCGGGTCCGACCCCCTGCTCAGTGCAGGATTCACTAAATCGTCCCAGACAGATGTCTGTCCGGCCTTTGAAGACTTCCATTGAAGGAGAACTCCCCACCTCCGTGGCAACCTGTTCCACTCATTGATCCCCTCACTGTCTAATATCTAATCTGTGTCTCCTCCACTACAGTTTCATCCCAATGCTTCTGGCTGAAGCACATTTGGTCTCACAGCCCCCGTTACACGGACGGCCTCTGACCCCCACCGTCGCTTCCGTTTGCAGTGATGTCGTGAATAATGAAACTGGACACTACGGAGGGGAACCGGGTCTCTTCAGCGATGAATCCAGGTTTAGTGTGGGTGCTGACTACAGCCGTGTTCGTTTCTGGAGACCTCGGGGTGAGCGTCTCAATCCTGCCCCCTGCTGGTGTGGTGGTCTGGGGGGGGCATCACATACAACAGTCAGTCCCCCCTAGTAGTGGTACGAGGGACAATGACAGCTCAGCGATATGTTCAGGACATCCTGCAGCCACATGTGTTCCTCTCATGGCGGCTTCCAAAAGGCGGTACAACAGGGTATTAGAGCCTCCATGCCCGCCTGTATCACATCTTGTATCCAAGCTAGAGGCGGTACAACAGGGTACTAGAGCCTCTATGCCTGCCCGTATCACATCTTGTATCTAAGCTAGAGGTGGTACAACAGGGTACTAGAGCCTCTATGCTGCCCATATCACATTTTGTATCCAAGCTAGAGGCGGTACAACAGGGTACTAGAGCCTCCATGCCCATCTGTATCACATCTTGTATCTAAGCTAGAGGCAGTACAACAGGGTACTAGAGCCTCCATGCCCCCTGTATCACATCTTGTATCCAAGCTAGAGGCGGTACAACAGGGTACTAGAGCCTCCATGCCTGCCCGTATCTTGTATCCAAGCTAGAGGCGGTACAACAGGGTACTAGAGCCTCCATGCCTGCCCGTATCTTGTATCCAAGCTAGAGGCGGTACAACAGGATACTAGAGCCTCCATGCCTGCCTGTATCACATCTTGTATCCAAGCTAGAGGCGGTACAACAGGGTACTAGAGCCTCCGCTCCAACCTGTATCACAGCTCTGATGTGAAGCCATGCTGATATATACAAGGTCTTCCCTGAACGATACGTTGTCTGGATGGAGCGTATGTTGTTCTACAGCCTCCATATACTGTCAGCACTGATGGCGCCTGTCAGGATGTGTGTGCCGCCCGTGCCATAGGCACTAATGCCACCCCCATGCCATCAGAGATGCAGGTCGGTGCGCTGATAACAAGCTGGATGGCTCCGCTCCTCTGAAGTCCGCAGGGGGTTTCTAAAAAGAATCCCGTTTTGCCTCAGTCCATGTAAAAGAGTTTTGGCCCAGAGAAGACGCCGGGGTCTCTGGATTGTGTGGGTATACGGTGTATCTGTGATCGTACGGTGACCTGCTAGTATTCCTGCGCCCTGCAGTGATCGCTCTTACAGAGTCATGCCTGTTATTACTGCAGCGCCCCCTGAGGGCCGCAGATCTCCAGCAGCCAATATTGGCCGGCGCTCTTCTCTCTTGCAGTTTCTCCCGGAGCCGCGGACTGCTGCCCATCTCTGCTTCCGAGAGACCCGGCCTCTCTAACAGGCCCTTAATATACAGTCATGTGACCCTCCACTTACTGTGTTCGCCTTTTGTGAGATGTGTTGCTGCCATCAATTTCTAAATTTAGTTAATTTTTTCAATGAAATGGAAGAGTCAGGGAGCGGCGGGGAAGACAGAGCCGCTTCCCCATCCCTTCACTGGGCAGCGCCCGGCGACACACTGGGAGTAGGGGAGCTGCGGCCCTGACTGTCACTGAGGGGGGAAGGGAGAAAGGAAGGGGGGGAGGGAGTGGGACGTGGAGTCTGGAGGGCAGCGGCGGACACTGAGGGAGCGGTGCAGGGGTGCCAGAGCTGCTTCTCCGTCGTGCTCCCTGCACTGTGCTGCAGCGGCCGGGGAAGCACACAGGGAGTGGGGGACCTGCGGGGCTGACAGGAGGCTACAGGATGAAACTGAAAATAAAGGACCTTCCAGCCTTGAGCCAATCGGGAGCTGGGAGTGTGAGAGGGGCGTTCCTCCTATCAAACCCCTAGCTTCCGGTGGCGTCAAGAAACACTAATACCTGTACCCAGTGACTCCATCAGCAGAATAGTGAGTGCAGCTCTGGGGTATAATACAGAATGTGATCCAGGTTTAGTACACACAGTTATGACTGGTTGGATCTGCAGCTCTACCTGGTCACACCGTTCCAGTCCTATTTGTGACTCCGTCCTCCAATTATTCTGTGACTTATTTCTCAGGACGGAGACCATTCTTGGGAAGCTGCATGCTACGGCCCCCACATGCTACGGCCCCACATGCTACGGCCCCCACATGCTACGGCCCCCACATGCTACGGCCCCCACATGCTACGGCCCCCACATGCTACGGCCCCACATACTGCAGCCCAGCGACTGCACTCAGCACATCTGTATGGCAGATGCTGCAGCACAAGATCCCACCCCATTCAGACATGACTAAAATATAAGACTATTCTAGATCTATAAGCATTGGATGAAATCTATTACTTATATAATATAACTAGTGTATAACCCCAGCCGCAGATCAGCAGGCGTTATAACCAGTGTTGTCGGCCTACAGCCAGCACCCTACAAACATGTAGCAGATGAGCCCGGCCTGCGTGTTATTTCAGTAGGAAGAGGGGAAAGTGTGTCAAGACCCCGCTGACCCTCTCCAGACCCCCCTGATGCTCTCCAGCCCCCCCCCCCCCCCAACCCCCTACTTTGCAAGCAGCTAAGTTCATCTTAAAGACACAGTATGTCATTAAGTAACGGGCCTTATGTGTCAGCCTCATGGGCCTGAGTGTCGATATGCTCCTGCCATCTAGTGGTGGAACATAAACTGCTTGATACCATAGTTCTATTCAGCTGCTCGAGGACCAGGACTGCATGCTCTATGACTTGACCTCATATATGTGTCCATGTAATATCTTGCTGGTCGGAAGGTTATTCCTGCAGGCGATATGCTTCCCACCCCTGAATATCCGCACATATTACGTTGCACGCCATACAGTTTGTTGTATTTATCGCAGTACTTGAAGTCGGAAAGCCTTCACCCCATTATAAAGCATTGGCTGCAGACTCTAAGGCCTCCTTCCCACGAGCGTGACGAGCTCCGCCGCGTAATATTACGCAGTGAAGCCCGTCACGGCGCCCCCCAGAGCCCCTATACTTACCTGCGGGAGATAGCGTGAAATCGCTTCCCCGCCCACCGCCGCCGCGTCACCGGCCGTGTCACGTGACGCGGCCGGCCGCGTCATATGGCGTCATATGACGCGCGGCGGTGGGCGGGAAAGCGTTTTTTCACGCTATCTCCCGCTGGTTACAGCGGGAGATAGCGTGAACGGACGGCTTCCATTGACTGCAATGGAAGCCGTCAGCGCGTACAGCCCGTCCTCACCCGCAGAAAATAGAGCATGCCGCGGGTGAGGACGGGAGAAATCGCGGTGCGTAATTCCGCGGTGGAATTACGCATCGTGAGCATTGTGCTATTAGGTTCAATAGAACCTAATAGCAGGGGGCCACGCAGCGGATTTTTGCCGCGGATTTACGCGGCGTAAATCCGTTCGTGGGAAGGAGGCCTAAAGGTGATCATCAGCAGAGGAGCACCAGGACCTCGAGAAGAAGAGGAAACGTCATCTCGCTCTTTAATCTTGAGGGGCATTTTTTACATTATTGGCAAAATCATTTATGTTCTGTTTCCATAGAAACCTTTTTTTTTTTTTGCAGCTTCCTCTCCAGGCCCCTCTATCGCTATCCTCCTGGCCTCTCCATTCGGCACTCTTCAGACCCCTCCTCTGTCTCTCTCCTCCTGGCCTCTACGTTCTACACTCTCAATGCCCCTCTGTCTCTCTCCTCCAGGCCCCTCCTTTCGGCACTCTCCAGGCCTCTCTGTTCTGCACTCTCCGGGGCCCCTGTCTCTCTTCTCCAGGCCTCTCTGTTCTGCACTCTCCGGGGCCCCTGTCTCTCTCCTCCTGGCCTCTCTGTTCTGCACTCTCTAGGCCCCTCTATCTCTCTCCTCCTGGCCTCTCCGTTCTGCACTCTTCAGACCCCTCTGTCTCTATCCTCCTGGCCTCTACGTTCTACACTCTCAATGCCCCTCTGCCTTTCTCCTCCAGGCCCCTCCGTTCGGCACTCTCCAGGCCCCTCTGTTCTGCACTCTCCGGGGCCCCTGTCTCTCTCCTCCTGGCCTCTTCGTTCTGCACTCTCTAGGCCCCTCTGTCTGGCTCCTCCTGGCCTCTTCGTTCTTCACTCTCCAGGCCCCTCTGTCTCAATCCTCCTGGCCTCTCGGTTCTGCACTCTCTAGGCCCCTCTGTCTGGCTCCTCCTGGCCTCTTCGTTCTGCACTCTCTAGGCCCCTCTGTCTGGCTCCTCCTGGCCTCTTCGTTCTGTACTCTCTAGGCCCCTCTATCTCTCTCCTCCTGGCCTCTCCGTTCTGCACTCTTCAGACCCCTCTGTCTCTCTCCTCCTGAACTCTGCGTTCTACACTCTCAATGCCTCTCTGTCTCTCTCCTCCAGGCCCCTCCGTTCGTCTCTCTCTTCCCCTGGCCTCTCTGTTCTGCACTCTCTAGGGCTTTCTGTTTGGCTCCTGCTGGCCTCTCTGTTCGGCACTCTCCAGCCCGCTCTGTCTCGCTCTTTTTGGCCCCTCCATTCTGCACGCTCCAGGCCCCTCTGTCTCGCTCCTCGTGGTCTCTCTGTTTTGCACTCTCTAGACCCCTCTGTCTCTCTGCTCCTGGCCTCTCTGTTCTGAACTCTCTAGACCCCTCTGTCTCTCTGCTCCTGGCCTCTCAGTTCTGCACTCTCCAGGCCCTCTGTCTCTCTCCTCCTAGTCTCTCCGTTCTGCACTCTCCAGGCCCTCTGTCTCTGGCCTCTCCAGGCCCCTCTGTCTCTCTCCTCCTGGCCGCTCCATTCTGGACTCTCCAGCCCCCTCTATCTCCCTCCTCCTAGCCTCTCAGTTCTTCACGCTCCAGACAGCTCTGTTTCTCTCCTCCTGGCCTCTCAGTTCTTTACTCTCTGGACCCCGCTGCGTCTCTGCTCCTGGCCTCTCCGTTCTGCACTCTCTGGACCCCTCTGCCTCTGTGCTCCTGGCCGCTCCATTCTGCACTCTCCAGCCCCCTCTATCTCACTCCTCCTGGCCTCTCCGTTCTGCACGCTCCAGATCTGTCTCTCTGCTCCTGGCCTCTCTGTTCTGTACTCTCTAGCCTCCTCTGTTTCTCTGCTCCAGCCCACTCTATCTCTCTGCTTCTGACCTTTACATTCTGCACTCTCTTGGCCCCTCTGTCTCACTCCTCCTGGGCTCCGTTCTGCACGCTCCAGACAGCTCTGTTTCTCTCCTCCTGGCCTCTCAATTCTTCACTCTCTGGACCCCCCTGCCTCTCTGCTCCTGGCCTCTCAGTTCTTTACTCTCTGGACCACTCTGCTCCTGGCCTCTCAGTTCTTCACTCTCTGGACCCCTCTGCCTCTCTGCTCCTGGCCTCTTAGTTCTTCACTCTCTTGACCCCTCTGCTCCTGGCCCCACCGTTCTGCACTCTGTGGACGCCTCTGCCTCTCTGCTCCTGGCCTCTCTCTTCTGCACTCTCTGGACCTCTCTGCTCCTGGCCTCTCTGGACCCCTCTGCCTCTCTGCTCCTGGCCTCTCCGTTCTGCACTCTCTGGCTGCCTCTGCCTCTCCTGGCCTCTCCGTTCTTCACTCTCTGGCCGCCTGTGCCTTTCTGCTCCTGGCCTCTCCGTTCTGCACTCTTTGGATGCCTCTGCCTCTCTGCTCCTGGCCTCACCGTTCTGCAGTCTTTGGATGCCTATGCCTCTCTGCTCCTGGCCTCACCGTTCTGCACTCTCCAGGCCCCCCTGCCTCTCTGCTCCTGGCCTCTCCGTTTCGCACTCTCAGTCCGCCTCTGCCTCTCTGCTCCTGGCCTCACCGTTCTGCACTCTCCAGGCCCCTCTGTTCTGCACTCTCTGCACCCCTCTGCTCCTGGCCTCTCCGTTCTTCACTCTCTGGACCCCTCTGCCTCTCTGCTCCTGGCCTCTCCGTTCTTCACTCTCTGGACCCCTCTGCCTCTCTGCTCCTGGCCTCTCCGTTCTTCACTCTCTGGACCCCTCTGCCTCTCTGCTCCTGGCCTCTCCGTTCTTCACTCTCTGGACCCCTCTGCCTCTCTGCTCCTGGCCTCTCCGTTCTTCACTCTGTGGACCCCTCTGCCTCTCTGCTCCTGGCCTCTCCGTTCTTCACTCTGTGGACCCCTCTGCCTCTCTGCTCCTGGCCTCTCCGTTCTTCACTCTGTGGACCCCTCTGCCTCTCTGCTCCTGGCCTCTCCGTTCTTCACTCTGTGGACCCCTCTGCCTCTCTGCTCCTGGCCTCTCCGTTCTTCACTCTCTGGACCCCTCTGCCTCTCTGCTCCTGGCCTCTCCGTTCTTCACTCTGTGGACCCCTCTGCCTCTCTGCTCCTGGCCTCTCCGTTCTTCACTCTCTGGACCCCTCTGCCTCTCTGCTCCTGGCCTCTCCGTTCTTCACTCTCTGGACCCCCTCTGCCTCTCTGCTCCTGGCCTCTCCGTTCTTCACTCTCTGGACCCCTCTGCCTCTCTGCTCCTGGCCTCACCGTTCTTCACTCTCTGGACCCCTCTGCCTCTCTGCTCCTGGCCTCACCGTTCTGCACTCTTTGGATGCCTCTGCCTCTCTGCTCCTGGCCTCACCGTTCTGCACTCTCTCCGAACCCTCTGCCTCTCTGCTCCTGGCCTCTCTGTTCTGTACTCTCTAGCCTCCTCTGTTTCTCTGCTCCAGCCCACTCTATCTCTCTGCTTCTGACCTTTACATTCTGCACTCTCTTGGCCCTTCTGTCTCACTCCTCCTGGGCTCCGTTCTGCACGCTCCAGACAGCTCTGTTTTTCTCCTCCTGGCCTCTCAATTCTTCACTCTCTGGACCCCCCTGCCTCTCTGCTCCTGGCCTCTCAGTTCTTCACTCTCTGGACCACTCTGCTCCTGGCCTCTCAGTTCTTCACTCTCTGGACCCCTCTGCCTCTCTGCTCCTGGACTCACCGTTCTGCACTCTCCAGGACTCTCTGCTCCTGGCCTCTCCGTTCTGCACTCTCTGAACCCTCTGCCTCTCTGCTCCTGGCCTCTCCGTTCTGCACTCTCCGGACCCCTCTGCCTCTCTGCTCCTGGCCTCTCCGTTCTTCACTCCCCGGACCCCTCTGCCTCTCTGCTCCTGGCCTCTCCGTTCTGCACTCTCTGGACCCCTCTGCTCGTGGCCTCTCTGCTCCTGGCCTCTCCGTTCTGCACTCTCTGGACCCCTCTGCTCGTGGCCTCTCTGCTCCTGGCCTCTCCGTTCTTCACTCTCTGGACCCCTCTGCTCGTGGCCTCTCTGCTCCTGGTCTCTCCGTTCTTCACGCTCTGCACCTGGCCTCTCTGCTCCTGGCCTCTCCGTTCTTCACTCTCTGGACCCCTCTGCTCCTGGCCTCTCCGCTCTTCACTCTCTGGACCCCTCTGCTCCTGGCCTCTCCGCTCTTCACTCTCTGGACCCCTCTGCTCCTGGCCTCTCCGCTCTTCACTCTCTGGACCCCTCTGCTCCTGGCCTCTCCGCTCTTCACTCTCTGGACCCCTCTGCTCCTGGCCTCTCCGCTCTTCACTCTCTGGACCCCTCTGCTCCTGGCCTCTCTGCTCTTCACTCTCTGGACCCCTCTGCTCCTGGCCTCTCCGCTCTTCACTCTCTGGACCCCTCTGCTCCTGGCCTCTCTGCTCTTCACTCTCTGGACCCCTCTGCTCCTGGCCTCTCTGCTCTTCACTCTCTGGACCCCTCTGCTCCTGGCCTCTCTGCTCTTCACTCTCTGCTCCTGGCCTCTCTGCTCTTCACTCTCTGCTCCTGGCCTCTCTGCTCTTCACTCTCTGCTCCTGGCCTCTCTGCTCTTCACTCTCTGCTCCTGGCCTCTCTGCTCTTCACTCTCTGCTCCTGGCCTCTCTGCTCTTCACTCTCTGCTCCTGGCCTCTCTGCTCTTCACTCTCTGCTCCTGGCCTCTCTGCTCTTCACTCTCTGCTCCTGGCCTCTCTGCTCTTCACTCTCTGCTCCTGGCCTCTCTGCTCTTCACTCTCTGCTCCTGGCCTCTCTGCTCTTCACTCTCTGCTCCTGGCCTCTCTGCTCTTCACTCTCTGCTCCTGGCCTCTCTGCTCTTCACTCTCTGCTCCTGGCCTCTCTGCTCTTCACTCTCTGGACCCCTCTGCTCCTGGCCTCTCCGTTCTTCACTCTCTGGACCCCTCTGCTCCTGGCCTCTCCGTTCTTCACTCTCTGGACCCCTCTGCTCGTGGCCTCTCTGCTCCTGGTCTCTCCGTTCTTCACGCTCTGCACCTGGCCTCTCCGCTCTTCACTCTCTGGACCCCTCTGCTCCTGGCCTCTCCGCTCTTCACTCTCTGGACCCCTCTGCTCCTGGCCTCTCTGCTCTTCACTCTCTGGACCCCTCTGCTCCTGGCCTCTCTGCTCTTCACTCTCTGGGCCTCTCTGCTCTTCACTCTCTGGGCCTCTCTGCTCTTCACTCTCTGGACCCCTCTGCTCCTGGCCTCTCTGCTCTTCACTCTCTGCTCCTGGCCTCTCTGCTCTTCACTCTCTGCTCCTGGCCTCTCTGCTCTTCACTCTCTGCTCCTGGCCTCTCTGCTCTTCACTCTCTGCTCCTGGCCTCTCTGCTCTTCACTCTCTGCTCCTGGCCTCTCTGCTCTTCACTCTCTGCTCCTGGCCTCTCTGCTCTTCACTCTCTGCTCCTGGCCTCTCTGCTCTTCACTCTCTGGACCCCTCTGCTCCTGGCCTCTCCGCTCTTCACTCTCTGGACCCCTCTGCTCCTGGCCTCTCCGCTCTTCACTCTCTGGACCCCTCTGCTCCTGGCCTCTCCGCTCTTCACTCTCTGGACCCCTCTGCTCCTGGCCTCTCCGCTCTTCACTCTCTGGACCCCTCTGCTCCTGGCCTCTCCGCTCTTCACTCTCTGGACCCCTCTGCTCCTGGCCTCTCCGCTCTTCACTCTCTGGACCCCTCTGCTCCTGGCCTCTCCGCTCTTCACTCTCTGGACCCCTCTGCTCCTGGCCTCTCCGCTCTTCACTCTCTGGACCCCTCTGCTCCTGGCCTCTCCGCTCTTCACTCTCTGGACCCCTCTGCTCCTGGCCTCTCCGCTCTTCACTCTCTGGACCCCTCTGCTCCTGGCCTCTCCGCTCTTCACTCTCTGGACCCCTCTGCTCCTGGCCTCTCCGCTCTTCACTCTCTGGACCCCTCTGCTCCTGGCCTCTCCGCTCTTCACTCTCTGGACCCCTCTGCTCCTGGCCTCTCCGCTCTTCACTCTCTGGACCCCTCTGCTCCTGGCCTCTCCGCTCTTCACTCTCTGGACCCCTCTGCTCCTGGCCTCTCCGCTCTTCACTCTCTGGACCCCTCTGCTCCTGGCCTCTCCGCTCTTCACTCTCTGGACCCCTCTGCTCCTGGCCTCTCCGCTCTTCACTCTCTGGACCCCTCTGCTCCTGGCCTCTCCGCTCTTCACTCTCTGGACCCCTCTGCTCCTGGCCTCTCCGCTCTTCACTCTCTGGACCCCTCTGCTCCTGGCCTCTCCGCTCTTCACTCTCTGGACCCCTCTGCTCCTGGCCTCTCCGCTCTTCACTCTCTGGACCCCTCTGCTCCTGGCCTCTCCGCTCTTCACTCTCTGGACCCCTCTGCTCCTGGCCTCTCCGCTCTTCACTCTCTGGACCCCTCTGCTCCTGGCCTCTCCGCTCTTCACTCTCTGGACCCCTCTGCTCCTGGCCTCTCCGCTCTTCACTCTCTGGACCCCTCTGCTCCTGGCCTCTCCGTTCTTCACTCTCTGGACCCCTCTGCTCCTGGCCTCTCCGTTCTTCACTCTCTGGACCCCTCTGCTCCTGGCCTCTCCGTTCTTCACTCTCTGGACCCCTCTGCTCCTGGCCTCTCCGTTCTTCACTCTCTGGACCCCTCTGCTCCTGGCCTCTCCGTTCTTCACTCTCTGGACCCCTCTGCTCCTGGCCTCTCCGTTCTTCACTCTCTGGACCCCTCTGCTCCTGGCCTCTCCGTTCTTCACTCTCTGGACCCCTCTGCTCCTGGCCTCTCCGTTCTTCACTCTCTGGACCCCTCTGCTCCTGGCCTCTCCGTTCTTCACTCTCTGGACCCCTCTGCTCCTGGCCTCTCCGTTCTTCACTCTCTGGACCCCTCTGCTCCTGGCCTCTCCGTTCTTCACTCTCTGGACCCCTCTGCTCCTGGCCTCTCCGTTCTTCACTCTCTGGACCCCTCTGCTCGTGGCCTCTCTGCACCCCTCTGCTCGTGGCCTCTCTGGACCCCTCTGCTCGTGGCCTCTCTGCACCCCTCTGCTCGTGGCCTCTCTGCACCCCTCTGCTCGTGGCCTCTCTGCACCCCTCTGCTCGTGGCCTCTCTGCACCCCTCTGCTCGTGGCCTCTCTGCACCCCTCTGCTCGTGGCCTCTCTGCACCCCTCTGCTCGTGGCCTCTCTGCACCCCTCTGCTCGTGGCCTCTCTGCACCCCTCTGCTCGTGGCCTCTGCGTTCTTCACTCTCTGGACCCCTCTGCTCGTGGCCTCTGCGTTCTTCACTCTCTAGACCCCTCTGCCTCTCTGCTCCTGGCCTCTCGGTTCTGCACGCTCTGCTCCTGGCCTCTCGGTTCTGCACGCTCTGCTCCTGGCCTCTCGGTTCTGCACGCTCTGCTCCTGGCCTCTCGGTTCTGCACTCTCTGCTCCTGGCCTCTCGGTTCTGCACTCTCTGCTCCTGGCCTTGTTGCAGTGACTTTTCTCCCAGAGAATGTAAGGAACAGCTCAGAAATCCAACCTGTCAGATCTTTACCTCCTCCAATGCGTCAGCAGGATAGTCATATGCACACTAGATGACCAGCCAATCTTACTAAAGTTCTCAGGTTGAACTGACATTAATATACAGGGCCAGCTTGAGAGCGCTTAAGCAGTAAGTAGCATAAGAGGGAGTGATGATGTCATCAGTGACATCAAGCTTCATACTTCGTGTGTAGGGAGAGCACAAGGCTGATGTGATCCGTGGGCCCCCTTATCGGAAGGCTTATAGATATTAATATCCATGCACTAAGATGAGGCTCATACATATATCACCCCGGGCGATGGGGACACAGTGCATCAGTGAGACTGGCACCGTTCTTTGCACTGAATGCCCCTATTATTACGGCTCCCTGCAGACGGCACTGGATGCCACGTGACTAAGACAAACTGTTTGGAAATCTGAACAATGGGAAGAAAGTGATCTCTGAGCTGCCAGAAGAATATGGGCATTGAGTACGAGGACACGATGTGCCTGCCGAGATCTCATAATGTGCCCATTACCACCACAATACAGAGCCCGGCACACACAGCCGCACGCTGCATCCTTACAACTCATCACACATGTACTGCACATCACTGCAAGTCAACGGAGTGGGGGCAGTATGATAGCAGTTAGATACTTGTACCTAGGACGACAATATTTTACTAGTTCTACGTCCATAACCAGGGCGGAGAGGGTAAGAGTATGAGGGCAATTATATACTTACACAGTAGGAGACAATACTGCCCCCTGTGTACAAGAAAATAACTACTATAATACTGCCCCCTATGTACAAGAATATAACTACTATAATACTGCCCCCTGTGTACAAGAAAATAACTACTATAATACTGCCCCCTGTGTACAAGAATATAACTACTATAATACTGCCCCCCTATGTACAAGAATATAACTACTATAATACTGCCCCCTATGTACAAGAATATAACTACTATAATACTGCCCCCTATGTACAAGAATATAACTACTATAATACTGGCCCCTATGTACAAGAATATAACTACTATAATACTGGCCCCTATGTACAACAATATAACTACTATAATACTGCCCCCTATGTACAAGAATATAACTACTATAATACTGGCCCTATGTACAAGAATATAACTACTATAATACTGGCCCTATGTACAACAATATAACTACTATAATACTGCCCCCTATGTACAAGAATATAACTACTATAATACTGGCCCTATGTACAAGAATATAACTACTATAATACTGCCCCCTATGTACAAGAATATAACTACTATAATACTGCCTCCTATGTACAAGAATATAACTACTATAATACTGCCCCCTATGTACAAGAATATAACTACTATAATACTGGCCCCTATGTACAAGAATATAACTACTATAATACTGGCCCCTATGTACAAGAATATAACTACTATAATACTGCTCCTATGTACAAAAATATAACTACTATAATACTGCCCCCTATGTACAAGAATATAACTACTATAATACTGCCCCCTATGTACAAGAATATAACTACTCTAATACTGCCCCCTATGTACAAGAATATAACTACTCTAATACTGCCCCCTATGTACAAGAATATAACTACTATAATACTGCCCCCTATATACAAGAATATAACTACTATAATACTGGCCCTATGTACAAGAATATAACTACTATAATACTGCCCCCTATGTACAAGAATATAACTACTATAATACTGGCCCCTATGTACAAGAATATAACTACTATAATACTGCTCCTATGTACAAGAATATAACTACTATAATACTGCCCCCTATGTACAAGAATATAACTACTATAATACTGCCCCCTATGTACAAGAATATAACTACTATAATACTGGCCCCTATGTACAAGAATATAACTACTATAATACTGGCCCCTATGTACAAGAATATAACTATTATAATACTGTCCCCTATGTACAAGAATATAACTACTATAATACTGCCCCCTATGTACAAGAATATAACTACTATAATACTGCTCCTATGTACAAGAATATAACTACTATAATACTGCCCCCTATGTACAAGAATATAACTACTATAATACTGCCCCCTATGTACAAGAATATAACTACTATAATACTGCCCCCTATGTACAAGAATATAACTACTATAATACTGCCCCCTATGTACAAGAATATAACTACTATAATACTGCCCCCTATGTACAAGAATATAACTACTATAATACTGCCCCCTATGTACAAGAATATAACTACTATAATACTGCCCCCTATGTACAAGAATATAACTACTATAATACTGCCCCCTATGTACAAGAATATAACTACTATAATACTACCCTCTATGTACAAGAATATAACTACTATAATACTGCCCCCTATGTACAAGAATATAACTACTATAATACTGCCCCCTATGTACAAGAGTATATCTACTATAATACTGCCCCCTATGTACAAGAATATAACTACTATAATACTGCCCCCTATGTACAAGAATATAACTACTATAATACTGCCCCCTATATACAAGAATATAACTACTCTAATACAAGTTATATTCTTGTACATAGGGGGCAGTATTATAGTAGTTATATTCTAGTACAGTGGTGGCGAACCTATGGCACGCGTGCCAGAGCCGGCACGCAGAGCCCTCCCTACTGGCACGCGCCCCATCGGCCGCTCACCACTTGTGAATACCAGCAGGGGCCGCGGCTCCCCTGCCGGCATTCACAAACGGCACTGCTAGCTGCGCTGATCCTGGCATACACTGACTTCAATGTGCAGCTAGAATCCCTCTCCCCCTGCCCCGACGTCTCCTACTACTTGGTTCCGCCGGGAGGGGGGAGGCGTCCAGCAGCGTGTGTGTCAGTGTGTGTGCCAGGAGCATATTAACACTTTCTTCCCCACTTCTGCAGCAATCAGCAATTCCCAGCAACCTGATTGGTTGTTTGGGTTGGCTGATTCACCAAACAACCAATCAGGTTGCTGGGAATTACCTATTGAGGCAGAAGTGGGTAAGAAAAAGTTAATATGCATGCCGGGACCATCGCTGACCAGAAGAGGACCTGAGCTTACAGGAGGAGGGGTAGGAGGAGGTAAGTATGTGGGTCTCGGGAGGGGCACTGTTGGGTGTCACTACTGCACTGGGGGGCCGTCACTGCTGCACTGGGGGGTGTCCCTAATGCACTGGGGGGCCGCTGGGAGGTGTCCCTAATGCACTGGGGGCCGCTGGGGGTCACTATTATCGCTATGGGGTGGGGGACACTATTACCGCTGGAGCCGCTGTGGGGTGGGGGCCACTATCACCGCTGGGGTATGTTTACATGTGGCGGAAATGGGCAGGGCTGTTTCACAATAGAAAGCGTGCAGATTCTGACTACTTTTTGGATGCAGAAATGCTGCAGAATTTTCCACAGTAATTTCCGCTGGGGACAGTCTGCAGCATTTGCGCATCTAAAAAGCAGTCAAAATCTTCACCCTGTCTATTTTGAAGCGGCCCTGTAGTTTTTAGAACAACGGGGGTAAAATCATACATCGTGATAAGCCCCGCCCCGTGATGTGTTGGTACTTTGCGATAAATAAGTGGGTTTTAGGTTGCAGTTTGGGCACTCGGTCTCTAAAAGGTTCGCCATCACTGTTCTAGTACATAGGGGGCAGTATTATAGTAGTTATATTCTTGTACATAGGAGCAGTATTATAGTAGTTATATTCTTGTACACAGGGGGCAGTATTATAGTAGTTATATTCTTGTACACAGGGGGCAGTATTATAGTAGTTATATTCTTGTACATAGGGGGCAGTATTATAGTAGTTATATTCTTGTACATAGGGGGCAGTATTATAGTAGTTATATTCTTGTACATAGGGGGCAGTATTATAGTAGTTATATTCTTGTACATAGGGGGCAGTATTATAGTAGTTATATTCTTGTACATAGGAGCAGTATTATAGTAGTTATATTCTTGTACATAGGGGGCAGTATTATAGTAGTTATATTCTAGTACATAGGAGCAGTATTATAGTAGTTATATTCTTGTATATAGGAGGCGTATTATAGTAGTTATATTCTTGTACATAGGGGGCAGTATTATAGTAGTTATATTCTTGTACATAGGGAGCAGTATTATAGCAGTTATATTCTTGTACATAGGGGGCAGTATTATAGTAGTTATATTCTTGTACATAGGGAGCAGTATTATAGTAGTTATATTCTTGTACATAGGGAGCAGTATTATAGTAGTTATATTCTTGTACATAGGGGGGCAGTATTATAGTAGTTATATTCTTGTACATAGGAGCAGTATTATAGTAGTTATATTCTTGTACATAGGGGCAGTATTATAGTAGTTATATTCTTGTACATAGGAGGCAGTATTATAGTAGTTATATTCTTGTACATAGGGGCAGTATTATAGTAGTTATATTCTTGTACATAGGAGGCAGTATTATAGTAGTTATATTCTTGTACATAGGGGGCAGTATTATAGTAGTTATATTCTTGTACATAGGAGGCAGTATTATAGTAGTTATATTCTTGTACATAGGGGGCAGTATTATAGTAGTTATATTCTTGTACATAGGGGCAGTATTATAGTAGTTATATTCTTGTACATAGGGAGCAGTATTATAGTAGTTATATTCTTGTACATAGGGGGGCAGTATTATAGTAGTTATATTCTTGTACATAGGAGCAGTATTATAGTAGTTATATTCTTGTACATAGGAGCAGTATTATAGTAGTTATATTCTTGTACATAGGGGCAGTATTATAGTAGTTATATTCTTGTACATAGGGGGCAGTATTATTATAGTAGGTATATTCTTGTACATAGGGGCAATATTATAGTAGTTATATTCTTGTACATAGGGGGCAGTATTATAGCAGCTATATTCTTGTACATAGGGGGCAGTATTATAGTAGTTATATTCTTGTATATAGGGAGCAGTATTATAGTAGTTATATTCTTGTACATAGGGGGCAGTATTATAGTAGTTATATTCTTGTACATAGGGGTCAGTATTATAGTAGTTATATTCTTGTACATAGGGGGCAGTATTATAGTAGTTATATTCTTGTACATAGGGAGCAGTATTATAGTAGTTATATTCTTGTACATAGGGAGCAGTATTATAGTAGTTATATTCTTGTACATAGTGGCCAGTATTGTAGTAGTTATATTCTTGTACATAGGAGGCAGTATTATAGTAGTTATATTTTGTACATAGGAGGCAGTATTATAGTAGTTATATTCTTGTACATAGGAGGCAGTATTATAGTAGTTATATTCTTGTCCATAGGGGGCAGTATTATAGCAGTTATATTCTTGTACATAGGAGCAGTATTATAGTAGTTATATTCTTGTACATAGGGACAGTATTATAGTAGTTATATTCTTGCACATAGGGGGCAGTATTATAGTAGTTATATTCTTGCACATAGGGGGCAGTATTATAGTAGTTATATTCTTGTACATAGGGGGCAGTATTATAGTAGTTATATTCTTGTACATAGGGGGCAGTATTATAGTAGTTATATTCTTGTACATAGGGGGCAGTATTACAGTAGTTATATTCTTGTACATTGGGGGCAGTATTATAGTAGTTATATTCTTGTACATAGGGGGCAGTATTATAGTAGTTATATTCTTGTACATAGGGGGCAGTATTACAGTAGTTATATTCTTGTACATTGGGGGCAGTATTATAGTAGTTATATTCTTGTACATAGGGGGCAGTATTATAGTAGTTATATTCTTGTACATAGAGAGCAGTATTAGAGTAGTTATATTACTGTACAGAAGTTGGGGGTGGTGGAGCAGAGATATCAGTCCTCATACAGGCCTACCATTTAAATCGATGTCCTTTACCCAATTGGAATATTCTCAAGGAAGCGTTCTATAAGTATTATGTTATAAGAGTTACATAGGATGTACAGAGGATTCCAATATACCTGCTGCTGGCACTCCGGTTATGATGCTTTTACTAGACTTAAACCAAAATACAACAATCCACCGGCCTTCTGCAGCACAGAACTATTTATTCATTTGGTCATAAAAGAAATTTGTAAGAAAAATGTGATACATTCTAATTTATAGCAAGAGAAACCCTCGAGGTACAGCAGCCCAATCATGAAATAGTGATAAGGCAATCCGACAAAGGGAGGGACAGAGAAGTCATGGATCAACTTGACTACATGGTACTGGTAGACTCCTGGGGTCACAGCTGAGCTGGAACCAACATTCAGAGGTTCTGTTGCAGATCCGGCACAAAATCCACCGATTTGTCATATTCTGTAGCGGTGGTTAGACCCTGACCATCTGTGCAAGAGGTTTCTGGGTCCCTAGACTGCGGGTCCCATAAGGACCACCTTGGGGTTCAAAGGCTGTGAAAGAAGAACAAGCCTCATCTTCTAGCATGAAGACGTTGAGCGGTCAGCCTGGCCCTGTCCCTCCTCCAGGCGTATGGCCACCATCATCATGTTCTGCTTCAGTTAGACAACTCGGGGCCCTTTTACATGGGACAACCTGTTGGGTGCCGGTGCCTGACCGCTCGCCCCGGTGGTTATACACAGGAACGAGGATCGAGCAGTGAACGGAGGTCGAGCGGCCGGGAGCGTTGTGGCCCATCCACAGTAAACAACGGTCCTTAGTAACTTGGGCTGTTCACCCGGAACAATCCGTCGTTCACTTTTCATGCCTGCAGACACCGAACAATAAGTGAGAAGCAAACAAATTCTAGTTGGTCCTTCAGTCTGAATGCAGGAAGCTCAATGCCAGCGGTTCACGTAAAAGGCCTTTACCCCCGTGGCCAGTGAATGCGGGACACCAATGCTGAAAGATATGGACTGGGACTGTCAGCCATTCAGGACAGGAGAGTCCAAAATATATCGGTCAACCACAAGAACGGTGCCATAATTTACAAGTGTTTACACGGATGATGTGAAGGAAGGTGCCGGATGCTGCGGTGAGAACTGAGCGCCAAAGTCAAACTTCTGCTCTTGGTCCCAGTAAGCGCAGGAACAGGCGGTCTGTTAACTGGAGAGGACAACTGGTCTACAAGTACCCACCTGTCACACCCAATGTATGGCAGAATGAGCCGCAGCGACCAGCGTTCTCCCATCCCGACTCCAGCAGAAGGAGGCACTCCAGCAATCTCATGGGCAGACCTGTAAGAGCAGCTGGCGGGGACCGCACTGAGCCGATGGAGAGCCAGCCACCAGCAAACCATTTACTGACCCGTTATCTTTCCAGATCCGTAGGGCAGAGAAAGAAAAGCGGCGCCCTCCAGGCCACAAGTCTATCCGCAGGACTACGGCACCAATAAAGGCCCGCAAGGCGGAGGCAAAGGCTAATGCCCCCCAACTGTTTAGATGCCACCGTCAAGCTGAACGTACATCTAAAGAGTTTGATCATGGCAGCTATCGGAGACCGCTGACGGCTGCTGGGTGTGGAACAGACATGGCTTCCGAGCGCGCTCCATCCACCCTTCACGACTGCCTGATGGAAATTTCCCAATGATGGGCCTGAAGGGGTTAAGACAGGCAGAGCCCAAAGCAATGCCCGGCTTAGATATCTTCCAAGACCCTCCTGCAGACTCACCGGTGATATTTCATGGTTGGTCAGCGCTGGCAGCGCCTTCTAGGTCAGGTGGTCTTATTATCGCATGGCCTCCTTTAGTAAAGTCTTCAAGACGGCACAAGATAGCGAGGGGCCGATCATCGTACGGTTTAGGCGAAGAGAGAAGGCGAAGCCACATCTCCGTCCGCCTACCAGGACCGAGCGGCAAACACAACTGCGGAACCCGAACAGAGGCAAGCGCCCCCAAACACTACACTGACGAAACATGCCCCCTGGCGCGAGGCACCGCCCGTCCGCAGCGACAACTTCTGTTCAGCCCTTGCTGATTTACAGCAGGAAGCCAAGTGACAGCCACTATGGCGCCATGTGAGCGTTCCGTGGCCGCCGCACCGCAGATCCGCTTGGCTGCTTCTCCGTTTCTTCAGGCTGACGTTTGGTACTCAGAAGGGGGCCGAGACGCTCCTCGCCGGTCATCCCACCACCAGACTAGACGCCAACTCCAGGATTAGTAACATCAGACCCCGAACCAGCAGCGCGCCGGCTCCTCGCTGGCAGCAAGAAACTCAGACCAGCAGAATAATCAAAAGACATTTATTGTCAGCGGCAGGAGGAGCGGACGCCCAATAATATTACAGCTTTGTGTCGGGGCAGAAGAAGTAGGAAAGGACCTAAAAATGTCATCAGCGGGCGAGCCGGGGTCAGGTCAGCGATCCGCTGCAGATCCTAGTCTATGAAGCACGTGGAGAGGGAGGGGCCAGGAAAGTGGGAGGGGCTTATCTATACAATGGATTTCTTCTGAGACAGGTTGATCTTGTCACCAAGACTCAGGGCCATACCCTGCAGGAGAAAGGCCAGACATTACTAGACGACCACAACATTCTGCAAGTCTGATCCATCAGGCGGATCTCTCACCTGGCTCTTGGCTCTGATCCGTATGTGTCCAGTCACCGGAGCATCGGGGCCCAAGTGGATCGGCTTCTCAATGCTGACATTAGCGAGTGCGTCCTCACCAAATATGGAGCGAGCGTAAAGGTTGGCCGCCATAAAACCACAGTAGCCAGACAGAGCCTGAAGGAAATCAGATCAGTAGCACTGAGCGCAGCTCTGGAGTGCAATACATTACTGATCCTGAGTAACACAGTGATCCTGTATGTACATAGTGACTCCACCAGCAGAATAGTGAGTGCAGCTCCGGAGTATAATACAGGATGTAACCCAGGAGCAGTACAGGATAAGTAATGTATGTACACAGTGACTCCACCAGCAGAATAGTGAGTGCAGCTCTGGAGTATAATACAGGATGTAACTCAGGATCAGTACAGCATGAGTAATGTATGTACACAGTGACTCCACCAGCAGAATAGTGAGTGCAGCTCTGGGGTATAATACAGGATGTAACTCAGGAGCAGTACAGGATAAGTAATGTATGTACACAGTGACTCCACCAGCAGAATAGTGAGTGCAGCTCTGGGGTATAATACAGGATGTAACTCAGGATCAGTACAGGATAAGTAATGTATGTACACAGTGACTCCACCAGCAGAATTAGTGAGCGCAGCTCTGGAGTATATTACAGGATGTAAGTCAGGGTCAGTACAGGATAAGTAATGTATGTACACAGTGACTCCACCAGCAGAATAGTGAGTGCAGCTCTGGAGTATAATATAGGATGTAACTCAGGAGCAGTACAGGATAAGTAATGTATGCACACAGTGACTCCACCAGCAGAATAGTGAGTGCAGCTCTGGAGTATAATACAGGATGTAACTCAGGAGCAATACAGGATAAGTAATGTATGTACACAGTGACTCCACCAGCAGAATAGTGAGTGCAGCTCTGGGATATAATACAGGATGTAACTCAGGATCAGTACAGGATAAGTAATGTATGTACACAGTGACTCCACCAGCAGAATAGTGAGTGCAGCTCTGGAGTATAATACAGGATGTAACTCAGGATCAGTACAGGATAAGTAATGTATGTACACAGTGACTCCACCAGCAGAATAGTGAGTGCAGCTCTGGGGTATAATACAGGATGTAACTCAGGAGCAGTACAGGATAAGTAATGTAAGTACACAGTGAGTCCACCAGCAGAATAGTGAGTGCAGCTCTGGAGGATAATACAGGATGTAACTCAGGATCAGTACAGGATAAGTAATGTATGTACACTGTGACTCCACCACCAGCAGAATAGTGAGTGCAGCTCTGGAGTATAATACAGGATGTAACTCAGGATCAGTACAGGATAAGTAATGTATGTACACAGTGACTCCACCAGCAGAATAGTGAATGCAGCTCTGGGGTATAATACAGCATGTAACTCAGGAGCAATACAGGATAAGTAATGTAAGTACACAGTGAGTCCACCAGCAGAATAGTGAGTGCAGCTCTGGAGGATAATACAGGATGTAACTCAGGATCAGTACAGGATAAGTAATGTATGTACACTGTGACTCCACCACCAGCAGAATAGTGAGTGCAGCTCTGGAGTATAATACAGGATGTAACTCAGAAGCAGTACAGGATAAGTAATGTATGTACACAGTGACTGCACCAGCAGAATAGTGAGTGCAGCTCTGGGGTATAATACAGGATGTAACTCAGGATCAGTACAGGATAAGTAATGTATGTACACAGTGACTCCAGCAGCAGCAGAATAGTGAGTGCAGCTCTGGAGGATAATACAGGATGTAACTCAGGATCAGTACAGGATAAGTAATGTATGTACACTGACTCCACCACCAGCAGAATAGTGAGTGCAGCTCTGGAGTATAATACCGTATATGTAATATATGTGCACAGCTACTCCTGTGATGGTGGAGAGTAATGGGGGATCAGACCAGTTAGTGATCAGATATTGGAAGGGTTTGTTAATTACAGGGACACTTCATGCTCCACCTGCACAGATCTCACCTTCTCCGGCGTCAGACACTTCATGTTTGTGGACTTCAGGATGTGCTGCAGATATTCATTCAGATCTATGATGTTGGTGTTTACGGTGACCTGGATAGAGATAGAGCGCATCAGGAAGTCATCAGTCTCCCCTCTATGATTGGCCGCCGTCACCTTCACTTCAGGGTGAAGACTGAATGACCCAGCCCCCCGGCGCTCACCTTGTTCTCCCACTCAAACTCCGCCCACATCTGCCTGAACTCCGTGTCTGTACAGCTAGCGGGCTGGATGTAGTCCATGATGTCGATGTGAATGTCACTGAGGACCACGCAGTTCCTGTCACTCGCTGCACCGGACACATCGTACACTGCGGAGATAAAGCCCATGTTACTGCTGGTTCCCAGTGCGCCAACATACAGAGGGCACAATGCCATCAGCTGTGGGCATAAGAGACTGCAGCACATCATTGTCCCGCCCACACACAGCAGCCCCGCCCACAGTCACTGGACTTGAAGGCTGAAACAACTCCGGTCTCATCAACTCTCATGCTGCTGCTCCTTACCTCCCGCATGCTTTACACTGCAGCATGAAGTCAGTACATGGGCAGAAGATTGTAAGTAACTAATTTTCTAGTGAGAAAGAAGATTTCTGGAAACTTCTGCCCATAGACTGAGGGGAGGAGCCTCAAGAAGGAGGATGGGCCTGGAGATCTGATTTACATCTCCGATGACTCAGTGCAGCCCCCTTGTGGTTGCTTCAGTTCATCGGGCTAACGGACTCACCGATGTTTCCAAATATGATTCCGTTTTCTGTTGATGCAACTTTCACATTTGCTTTGATGTTTGCAAAGTCGTGAGGGGCGAGCGTGAGCGGCGAAGGCTTTTCTACAAGCTTCAGATCACCTGAAATGAAAATTAGAGAAAAAGCCAAACATTAATAATCGTGGCGAGCGCGCTGCAGAATACATTAGAGCCCGCTGCTCCCTCATACAAGACAAATCCACAAACCGGATTCATCACGGATCCTCCTGAGACATCATTAACCGCCAAGACAGGACACTGCTGCCACCTGCTGCCACCACCCCAGAACTACAGCATTACATATCTGTACACTATTAGGGTAGGTTTACACAGGGCAGAAGAGCTGCAGGAAGTCAGCGGGGGATTCTGCATCCAGAACAGAGTCACAATCTGCAGCAGATCCAGCGCTCCCCTCCCCCACAGTCTCCGGCTGTCAGTCCATAGTGAGTGCTGCGGCGCTGATCAGGTGATGGCACTTGTGCAGCATCACTACGCTTAGTACAGGCAGACAGGCGAAGGAGTGCGCCGACAGCCAGAGACTCTGGAGGGGAGCGCCGGATCTGCGGAAGTCCAAATCGGTGCAGATTTAGATGGTTTTGAATGCGGAAACGCTGTGGAATTTGCGGCAGAAGCTCCGCTGCGGACGTGTTGCAGCATTTCCGCACTGCATAATCAGACCCTTCTATTAGCGGTCCCGTCTGTCTCCTGCAGTCTGTTCGCTCCGGCGCAGTGTTATGGCAGCAGTATGCAGTCCTAAGCTCTCGCTCACAACCTGAAGGTTGCAGGTTCAATCCCTGCATGGTTCAGGTACCCAGCTCAAGGGTGGCTCAGTCTTCCATCCTTACGAGGTTGGTACGTTTGAGCACCCAGCTTGCTAATGAAAAAGTGCTGCGGAATAAGTTGGTGCTATACAAACACCCCCCCCCCCCACTGTCAGTAAATAACAGGGACATTATCGCTTACATTACAAGTCTAGAACCTGTCTTGCACAGCTGAGGTTTGTTACAGTGTACCACTTCCCTGTGCAAACATTTCTTCAGTCCTGCACTGCAAGCTTATACCTGCGCTGATACACTGTAACAAACCCTCTGCTGTGTCTGGGAAAGAATGAATGTTCCAACTCATTAGCATTAGATCTTTCCAGGGATTATGAGGGGACACACATGAAGGCGTTCCGTGACACCCGGAGTCTTCAGCAGCGACGGGATGGAATAAAATGTGCCAAATACATTAAGTGCATGTTTGTTTTTGGAATAGAATATAGTAAGATTGTCGGCCCGGGAGTCTCCGCCCCTTTTACAAAGCCCCACCCAATTCTCCCAAATGTAAATTCTGGTGCAAAACGCATATAAATCCCAGCCGCTGCCCGTTAGAGAGTGGCAGAGGGTCTATCAGAGCCGGGGAAGACACCGAGAACCATCTGTATCCACCGCCTGGCGCAGGTTCGTCTCACCTAATGTGGCGAGCTCCAGCGTACAGTTCTGCAGGGTGTCGCTGGTCTGATTGACGACCAACACATCCAGGACGATGTCGTATTGGTTCACGTGCACATAAGCCTCCGCGTATACCGGATCCGAGAACCCCGTCAGCTGCGTCACCTGGAAAGAAGCGGTCATGAGATCCGCACATCACATACCACAGTATCATTACCCATCACCCACCCGCCCCCATCTATCACTGCTGACAACCAGCCTGCATGTCATGTCCGAGAGGTAGTCACAGCCCCGCCCCTGCTAACAACATCACTGAGGAGAGGTAGTCAGAGCCACGCCCCCTGCTGACGACATCACTGAGGAGAGGTAGTCAGAGCCCCGCCCCTGCTGACATCACTGAGGAGAGGTAGTCAGAGCCACGCCCCCTGCTGATGACATCACTGAGGAGAGGTAGTCAGCCACGCCCCCTGCTGATGACATCACTGAGGAGAGGTAGTCAGCCACGCCCCCTGCTGATGACATCACTGAGGAGAGGTAGTCAGCCACACCCCCTGCTGATGACATCACAACCCCACCCTCATTCCCAACATCAAGCACACGCGGTTTTTACCTTGTTCAGCTTGGACGCCAGCGGATCTGCGGCCTCCTTCCTCTGTGTGGTCCCCATGGCTGCCAGGAGGCTTAGCTGGAACTGATCCTCCTTCGACGCCATCTCGCTCTTGGCAGTCAGTTGCATGAAGGAGATGTGGTCATCGGCCTGAACCGTCACGTTGCGTTTCTCTGATTCTTTCTATGTATGGCAAGAAAGAAAGATGAGTGTACGGATGACAGATCCCCTCCCCCCCGCAGCCGTCCCACACCCGGCGGCAGCACCAGATCCTTGCCCCCCCGCAGCTGTCACACGCCCGGCGGCAGCACCAGATCCCCGACCCCCCGCAGCTGTCCCACACCCGGCGACAGCACCAGATCCCCCCCCCCCCCCGCAGCCGTCCCACGCCCGGCGGCAGCACCAGATCCCCGACCCCCGCAGCTGTCCCACACCCGGCGACAGCACCAGATCCCACCCCCCTACCCCCCCCCCCCGCAGCCGTCCCACGCCCGGCGGCAGCACCAGATCCCCGCCTCCCGCTGTCGTCCCACACCCGGTGACAGCACCAGATCCCCGACCCCCGCAGCCGTCCCACACCCGGTGACAGCACCAGATCCTCGCCCCCCCCGCAGCCGTCCCACACCCGGTGACAGCACCAGATCCTCGCCCCCCCGCAGCTGTCACATGCCCGGCGGCAGCACCAGATCCCCGACCCCCCGCAGCTGTCCCACACCCGGCGACAGCACCAGATCCCCCCCCCCCCCCGCAGCCGTCCCACGCCCGGCGGCAGCACCAGATCCCCGCCCCCCGCTGTCGTCCCACACCCGGTGACAGCACCAGATCCCCGACCCCCGCAGCCGTCCCACACCCGGTGACAGCACCAGATCCCCCCCCCCCGCAGCCGTCACACGCCCGGCAGCAGCACCAGATCCTCGCCCCCCCCGCAGCCGTCCCACACCCGGTGACAGCACCAGATCCCCCCCCCCCCCCCGCAGCCGTCCCACGCCCGGCGGCAGCACCAGATCCCCGCCCCCCCCCCCCCCCCCGCAGCCGTCCCACGCCCGGCGGCAGCACCAGATCCCCGCCCCCCCCCCCCCGCAGCCGTCCCACGCCCGGCGGCAGCACCAGATCCCCGCCCCCCCCCCCCCCCCCCTACCCGCAGCCGTCCCACGCCCGGCGGCAGCACCAGATCCCCGCCCCCCGCTGTCGTCCCACACCCGGTGACAGCACCAGATCCCCGTCCCCCGCAGCCGTCCCACACCCGGTGACAGCACCAGATCCCCGCCCCCCCGCAGCCGTCACACGCCCGGCGGCAGCACCAGATCCCCGCCCCCCCCCCCCCGCAGCCGTCCCACGCCCGGCGGCAGCACCAGATCCCCGCCCCCCCCCCTACCCGCAGCCGTCCCACGCCCGGCGGCAGCACCAGATCCCCGCCCCCCGCTGTCGTCCCACACCCGGTGACAGCACCAGATCCCCGTCCCCCGCAGCCGTCCCACACCCGGTGACAGCACCAGATCCCCGCCCCCCCGCAGCCGTCACACGCCCGGCGGCAGCACCTTCTGGGACAGCTTCTCTTCCTCCAGCTTGGCGGACAGCATGTGAGACAGCGACAGCCGGCACTCCTTGTTGAAGATGTCGTTCATCAGCGGGGAGCACTCAGACAGAACCTTCAGACACAGTGAGATGCGGTCCACGTCGTCGTCTGTGATCGGCTTCTTAGGGAGAGAGGACTTGCCCAAGTGCAGGATGGTGGCCATGAGGAGCATGCACTCCGCCACAAAGGACTAAAGAGCGAAAGAAGAGACATCATCACCATGAGCAGGACGGTCTGCGATGGAGGATGCCGCAGCTCACAGGTTCGGATCACATCTAACTACACTGCCTGCTTCAATCCCTCACCATTGTTCAACTATTTTGCTTCCTGTCAGTGAATGGAAACCTTCTACTTCACATTATGAGATCTTGAAAATGATGAATTGCAAAACAAGAACTGTAAGACTTGACATTAGGATGATTTTAATTCCTTCCCTTCCCCAGGGTGTAACCTTATGGATGGCGCTGGCCACCCGTTGCAACAGCGGGGATCTGTGATAACACCCATTCCTGCTGTTAACCCCTAACATGCCACATGTAAAGGCTTCACAGGGAGAGAGCGCTCCCCTCTGACGTCACTGGCCACCCACTAAGTAATTGCATGGCAAAGAGTTGCCATGGCAGCCGGATACCAGACAATGAGTTATTAGCGATCATACATCACCAGTCCTGCTCCACGCACGGGGGAAAAAGATCATGCAATTTTTATTTTTTTTTAAATGAAACACATTTGGTGTCGTCACTAAGGGGTTAACCCCGGGGAAGAGCTGCGCAGCCCGCGATGACCGTGCAGAGCAAGCGATGGCGCTAAGGGCGGTTATACCCCGCAGATAATCCGGCCATCAACGCCGACTGACAAGGAGCACAAACCACCGTAGTAGCGACCACCGATGCCGCACGGCTGGAGGCGCCCCGTTTACATGGGGGAATGTGCTGCACAACGGTCCACATCCAGAGGGGTCACCGGCCCGACGCCCTACAGGACCCATCCCAGGACAGGAGGACGGCCAGAGACACCGGAGGGGGAGGCACACTTACATTCTGTTTCTTCTTATCTTGAACCAAAGCCACGTAGCGCAGAGCGACCTTCGTCAGGGTGGTGGCCAGAGAAGCCGCGACAAAGAAGTCTCCGTCCAGCATAAATCCCCGGAGAGGCGGCCTGAGAACGACAGCAAGTAGGAGCATTACCACTCACATCAATACAATGCTGGGCGGTCTGAACACAAGCTTGCTGACAGTTTCCAATAACACACAGCAGAATAGTGAGTGCAGCTCTGGAGTATAATACAGGATGTAACTCAGGGTCAGTACAGGATAAGTAATGTATGTACACAGTGACTCCACCAGCAGAATAGTGAGTGCAGCTCTGGAGTAGAATACAGGATGTAAGTCAGGATCAGTACAGGATAAGTAATGTATGTACACAGTGACTCCACCAGCAGAATAGTGAGTGCAGCTCTGGGGTATAATACAGGATGTAACTCAGGATCAGTACAGGATAAGTAATGTATGTACACAGTGACTCCACCAGCAGAATAGTGAGTGCAGCTCTGGAGTATAATACAGGATGTAACTCAGGGTTAGTACAGGATAAGTAATGTATGTACACAGTGACTCCACCAGCAGAATAGTGAGTGCAGCTCTGGAGTATAATACAGGGAGTAAAAACAAACATTCTATATCCCATCAATGCGGCAGAGTGCAGTCTAATGCTACAACATTCCATACTACAATGAGCAGCTATGTGATTGCAGCTCTGAATGTGACTGACAACATGATATAAAGTACGGATATTCAACAGCATTCACTAGTGTCTGCACCGACCTCTCCTCCTCCTTCTTTGTGGTCCGGGAGCTGCTGAGTGCGCTCTGGGTGGCGTATGTGCCCATCTCGGTCACCAGCTTCTGAGTGGGGCCGACTGTCACCTCCTCCTCCATCTTCAGTTCCCCAGATTCCTTCTTAATTTCGGTCTCCACAATTGGGACCTGCGGGAGGGAGGAAGGAGTGAAGAGTCTTCCTTCATCTTTACCCCTAGAAGGAGCTTTCATCAGCGGCTCACCTCTCCCAGAGACCGGCGCACTTCCGTCATCACGCTCTGGATGTCGTCTTTTGTGCTGCAATATTCTCCCAGAATCCACAGCGCTCCCCGGTAAATTCTGCAAGAGGAGACGCATCATAATTACGCCGCCAATTTCTATACGTCAGCTCGGTAACGGCAGGCAAATATAAGAGGTCCGTGCAAAGACCTGTTGAGCGTCGGCTCCTCAGCCAATTCGAGGTCAAAGCAAGATGAGAAAGTGTCAAAATCCCAGCCAAGCCGTGCCCAGCGACGCTGATCTCCCCCCCGAGCGAATACTATTCATGGCCTGTATGCAGGATGGGTCATCAACAGCCGATCAGCCGTTGTCCACCACTCGGAAGCCAGCTGATTGGGTGCTCATTGAAGCTGCACATGGGTACAGAGCGGAAGCTGCTGCTCCGACCCAGTTATAGTGGTTGGCACTAGTAATTGCAGGCGCTGCTCCCATTGACCTTAATGAGACCCCAGTCTGCAGTTTACAAGCGCCGGCCACTATACAGGGATCGGAAAAACAGCTTCTGCTTCACATGCATGGGTGCCCGATCAGCCAGTGCTCCAAGTGGCGGACCCCAGGCAATCAACTATCGAGGCCCTACTCTGAGAATACATCAATAGTGAATCCCTGGAAACACACAGACTAAAGCAGTTTGGATGTTGGGACAAAACCCCGTCCATGTCCTACTGGGGTGCATGGACATCACTGGGGATCCTCTCTATTGGCTGGAGGCCCCCCGACTCTGCAGGACTCAGGTGACCAAGCAAATGACACTGACTTAAATGGACACAATGTCACATGACACGACATCTCCCTGCAGCAGTGCTGTGTACATGCTAGCAGCCTCCCCCAGTGATGACAGAGCAGTGAGCTGACTGATGTGAAGCCGCTGCACTGGAATACAAGGTGCTGACGGAACGCCCCTTAACCTTCTGTAGCTTTTAGGGTCCCATACGAGGGGTGGGCGGCAGTACTGACAAGCGGTGGGGCTCCGGCTCACAGAGCCCACCAGTGAATGGCTGCAGTGCAGTAACTCACTTCACGGATTTAATGGCGTGGAAGACCTCCAGCATCTTCTCCACAATCAGCGTCCTCAGGTTATCAAACCTCTGGACGGCTTCCCGTACGAACTCCAGAACATCCGCAGCAGCCGCCTCGTTACTGTCACTCAGGAACTCCATCAGCTGCAGACAGAGGACCGAGATGGGGGGTACATATTAATCATCCTGGCGGGAGCGGACAATCGGATGGTGGCCCGGCAGTAACGTGACGGCGGGGTGCTCTGTACTTACCACAGGGATGACGTTGGCAGCCATGTCTGGGAAGCGGACGCTGCAGGAGTGCAGCGTGCGGACGAGCAGCTGCCGATACTTGTCCGTGTCCTCGTGTTCAGTCACGTTGTTGGTCTTTATGACTTCTTTCTTCAGTACAATCACCAGCTGCGATGACAGGGCGGGCCATTAACCACTTAATGACGCAGGTTTTTGTTTTATCTCCTCATCCTCACTTTCAAAAAATTTTAACTTATTTTTCCGTTGACACGGCTACCGGGGTGCTGGTGGGGAAGGGGGGGGGGGGGGGATGTATTTTTCCCCTATTTAAATGTACTGCATAATGCAGAGAAATGAAAAACCCAACAATACTGAGTTGCAGCGCCCTTGCGGAGGGGTTTTTACGGTCCGTGGGTCACCGATTACAGTGATTTTCTTCCCCCACCGCCATCCTATTCCCATCGTAACGGTCTTCCCCCCATCAGCAGGGCTGGGGGCTCGTCTTGTGGGACGACCTGCTCTTTCTATCGCCACCATTAAGTCTTTTTGATTACATTCCTTCTTGGCGTCAGGGTGACCGAAAAAATAATAAAATGCAAATGCTGATGTTTTGTGCGGGATAAATAAATAATGTGTTTTGATACTTTGGACTTTTTCGGATGCAGCGGTACCAAAGAGGTTTTTGTTTTAATTTAGTATCTTTTTTAATAAGACGGCATTTAAGCGCGGCTTTTAGAACGGACAGCGATATTTAAAGGGTTAGCAGCAATGACCAGTATGAGGGTGTCGTGTCAGACGGCCAGCACTCGCCGTGTATGAAGGGAGATTGGCTTCATACAAGTCCAGATGCCAAAGGGCGAACGTCTACATGCCCAGAAAGTGGCAAGGAGTAATTCTACTAACACCCACATAAACCCTCCACCAGGGGGCACTAATCATCCCGGTTCTTACCTCTTCCACGTTTCTTGAGGACACCAAGTCCAGCGCCAGCTGCAGAGTTTTCTTGCGCACTTCGAGGTCTGGGGTGCCGAGGACTCTCAGGATGTCCATGACCAGATCCTAGGAGGTGAGAGGATGCAGTCACTGCGACGGCATCTTAAGGAGGTTGTTCGGTCTCTAGCAAATCGCTGCACAAAACACACTTCCCAACTGGACAGGCTTCGGGTCCAGTCACATGGCAGAATAGGATACTTAGTGCAGATGATGCTTGTAACACCGCTGCAGAACATCGCGGCTAAGCTACGCATTTCTGCTGTGGACTGGTCTCTATGTATGCTGCAGGTCCGAGCACAGATATAGCCCTGTCAGTGGGTAAAGCTGCATGCGGAGTTTATAGAGGGGATTCAACGAGGAATCCCCAGCAAAAAGCGGCGCTACACTTTTTTTGTGTGATATAGAATACAGCGCAAATTCCAATTCAGGTGAACATTTTACGGTACCGAATGGATGCCTATTCCGCCACGTGAACACAATCACCCGTGGGAATCCATCCCAACGTAGAGACGAGCTGCTGATAATGGCGCAGTCTTAACCTCGTGATTATGGATGTGAGCACAAAACATCACATCCATGTAGAGAAAACCCAACAAGCGCGGTAAGAAAAAACACGAAGAGGTAAATAGTCAAAGCAACGATTTTTCTCTCGGCAGAGAAGCGTTCGTTATTTCCAGTGGGATCTAATAAATTGAATGGCGTTTCAGGTGATTTCCTCGCCGGAGCGATGTGAGTGGAACGCCATACAAATTAATGTTTTTTAAAGATCCCACGGAAATAACGAACGATTCTCTGCCGAGAGAACAATCGTTCATGTGAACAAAGACATTAAAATCAGCGGCATTTTCACGGTCGAGTTCCGTTCAGATCAGTCAGACAAAACTGTGAAAAACAGTTTGCTGTCAGTGAATGGAAACATTCTTGTCCTGACCACAACTGACAGTGCCCAGAGTTTGAATATGGCGTAAGCAGCGTTCCTTCCGACAGGAAGGTTTCCATGTCCGGCAGACATTTTGGAAATGGTGAAGTCGTGTTCGTCATGTAATGGCGCAATTACATGTTGGGTGGAGGCTGCAGCGCGAGGACACCCACCTGCAGGACGCGCTCGTGGGACGGGTGGTCCTTCAGTTCTATCAGGCGATCTAGAACGATCAGCTTCACATTGTTGTCACTCTCCTTAATGATCAGGTCAATGTAGCACTGCGCCGCAGCCTAGAGAGAAGGAACAGAATGTCGGTGTACAGCAGCACGTGCGGCTGGTTCTCTGCGCACGCGGTTATACACATCACGCACCTTGATGGCGGTAGGGGCGCTGGACAAGGTGACGAGGGTCCCGGCTGCTTCATACTTCACAGCTGGGCTGGATGACTGCAGCAGGTTGTAGATGCATCGGATGAAGCGCGCTCTCTCAGAGGGGTTGGCATGACATACCTGTCGGACAAGACACCCGGTTATGGGAGGAGCTTGTGGTGCAGACACCTGACCCATAACAACTACACTCCACTAGTGCACATAGGGTCGTCCCTGTGCTGCAGACATGATGCGACCAGCACTACAATAACATTTACTAGCAGGGCACTGGCCATTAAAGGGGAACCTCAGACTGTACAGATAACAGATTTAGCATCCGCGCAGCGCATCTTGTTATAGGACGACGTTTAGTAATCTTTTCATTCAAGATCAGAAAAACATGGCTGCCCTCTTCCACGTCTGTCGGCGGGTCGGGTACCGCTATTCTGCTAGGTAGAATAGAACTTTTTTTTTTGGAATAGAGTAAACATGTTTTTCTAATCCTGCAGACCCCTCGAGGTGCGTACCGGCCCTTTAAGATCAGCGACGGCCACCATTCACCTTGTATATCAGCTCCACGATCACCAGCTGCAGGATGTCACCGAAGGTGTGGACCTGATCGATGCAGGTGCTGAGATAATCCAGGGCACGGTCCTAAAGAGATACAAGGTCAGCGAGGCCACAGGGAATGACCCCCATTCACAAGCACTGGTGTCAGCTGTACTCGCACTACCACTGAGCCATCAGTGTTGTCATAGGGACAGTCTGCATCCATGCATTGATGTGGATGGTGGTACCTGATCTGCGTGGATCAGCATCATGAAGGCGTTCCTCTTGCAGCTGGCGTCCTTCTCGTTCACCAGGAAGTCGTGGATGAGCTCCGGGGCGTCCGGGATCAGATGCTCAAAGTTCCTACAGAGAAATCAAACTCACGATAAAACGTCGCCGGCAGATGGCGGACGTGGACTTACACAATTATGTCCTCGCTGTGCAGCCGGGTACGCTCCAGTCCACTCCGACAACCCTGGGGCTTCTATAGCACCCCTCCCCCGCTGTACAAAGGTAATACAGAAAGCCCCGTAACCCCTTCCTGACCAAAGGTCACGGGCGCTCCTCAGTCCGGGTCACATCCTACATCTCTGGTATCCCCAGTTTCAAACCATCATAACTTATTTTCCCGGCGACAGAAATCCGCGAGGATTAGTCTTTGTGGGAGGAGTCACGTGTCTGAAAGGCGTCATTTAATGCGACAAATAAGGATTTCCAAGCGAGGCAAAGAGGGAAAAACCGCAATCGCTCCATTGTGGGGGGGATTTTACAACCTTCGCAGTGCGGTAAGAGTCAGGCTTTTAGGCCGCCTGCAGACGAGAACTCTCGCAGCGGGACCTGACCCGAGCGCCTGCAGAGAGCAGCGCGGGCACTCACCTCTCTCAGCCGGCAGAGGCGCAGATTGGGGCCGGCGAGTGACGTTTCTGTGCGGGGCCCTGTGAGCCCCGCACAGAAATAGAGCATGCCGCTATTTGTTTGCCGCACGAGATTCCGCGCGGCCGTCTGCCTAGGATTGTGTTTGTTAATGCAATCCTATGGCAGCTTCCAGGGGCGGAAATTTCGCGGGAAATCCCTTCTGTCTGCCGGCGGCCTTATTCTGTTCATTGTTATAGAATAAGACACTTTAACCCCTTACGGACCGGACACTTCAGGGATTCACCCACTGCCTGGTTTACTGTTATTTCTTCAGCTACCAAAGTTATTTTTGCAGCCTTTCTGTATGGCGACATGCAGGGCTATACTTTGTATCTATTTTCACTGCCCCCCCCTTTTTTTCGTTTTATTGGGGGTAAGAAGCAAAAATAATTGAATCAATATATATATTTTAAATTAGTATATTTATGCTGAGAGTAAGTCCGGTAACGGGTCCCTCATTTTGTTTCGGATGTTTTGATATATAATTAGTCTTGGATTACGGAGCGCGTGTGGCGACGGTTTGGGTCGGTGTTCAGTGATTTTCTTTATGTATACCCTCTGGGGGTCAGTCACATGGTCTTGTTTTTAATGTCACGCCTTTCCCCTGTAGATGGGGCGTGCGTAGAAGCTGCATTCATAGGAGCCCGAGTTAGAGGAAAGCATCCCCTTGTAGTGCCAACAGTCACCGGCAGAGCTGATCGGGGGCTGATAGGACCCTGCAGCTCTGCTGTGACAGGGGGCACCCGGCAGTCACATGATCACAAGCAAAAGAACAAAGCTATTGAAATCGGGGAGAGGTTGGGTCCGTGCGCAAAAAACAAACATGTCCTGCAAACACAAACCATAAAATACTGCGGACAAAATGAGAAATAAGTTGCGCTCATTCATACGCAAAAAAGGATACCGCCTTGGGAGGAGCCGCAGTCACATGTTTCTTGGAGACAAAAAAAAAAAGGCGCAATTCTGACATTGCTTTTATTCCATGGAGTCAAACCACGAGGGAATAATGTGATATTTTAATAAAATAGTTTCTCTTCTTGTTAATTGGTCCCCAAAAGGGACTTGAATTTCTGATGACTTGCGCAGTATAATGCAATACTATGATACTGCATTACACTGTACTTTAACGGGTGTCCTTTTAAAAACATGCCACACGCACGTCCCTAATAGGCTAAAAGATCATGGCCGTCCTGGGGGCCTCCAGAAGACCCTAGGCTGCCATGACAACCCAGACGGCACCCCTGGCAACTTTCACATCCCAATTGATCAGGACATTTTAATGCTACTTTCAGAACTGTGGCACTTAAAGGGTTAACAGCTGTGATCAGAGTTCTCTCCGACCCCTGCTGTTTCCGGTGGGTGTCGGCTGTCAAGTACAGCCAACATACAGGGTGGAGCGCGGTAATTTGCTAATTTGGGAGTGAAATAAAAAAATAATGAACTTGTAAAAACTTTATTTTATATTTTATTTACATTGAACAGTAGTGGAATTTACAAATTATTTGGTTTTACATATTGTATCTGGCAAATGTTGACCTTCGCTATCCACACACGGCTGCATACGTTCTCTGAAGTTCTCATGCACTCTTTCAAGGATGTCGACTGGTATTCTGGCAATCTCAGCATCAATATTGTTCCTTAGGTCTTCCAGGGTGTTGGGACGGTTGCAATACACCTTAGACTTCAGGTAACCCCAAAGGAAAAAAATCGCATGGGGCTAAGTCTGGTGAGCGTGCCGGCCAGTTAAGATCACCCCTCAGAGAGATAAGCCGTTCAGGAAACATTTGCCTCAAAAAATTCCTGGTAACTCTCGCTGTGTGTGCAGTGGCACCATCTTGGTGAAACCATGTATCCTCTAATTGCATTGCCTCGAGTGCTGGCTGGAAAAAATCCTGCAGCATATTAAGTAACGTTCGGAATTCACAGTTGCCGGAAAAAAGTACTGGTGATAAGGCGCACCACACAGTGACGCGGTCCGAATGCAGAGGTCTCTGGTGAACTTCTCTGGGGTTTGTATCGCTGCAGTACCGCATGTTTGGTTTGTTTACACACCCACTGAGGTGAAAATGTGCCTCAGCAGAAAAGAGCACAATGGCGTCACGAGGTATGGTTGCAAGCATGTCTTCACAAGATGTTCGTCGTGTAACATAATCCCGTGCTGACAATTGTTGGACCACGCACATTGTATACGGGGGAAAATTCAGTTCACTATGAAGAATCCGGTGGAGAGAACGTCTTGGAATGCCAAGAGCAAGTGCTTGCTTCTGAGCAGAGCGTTTCGGAGATTGCAATACTGCTGCTCTAACTCGTTGGATGTTTTGTGGTGTTGTAACACTTCTCGCAGGTCCTCTTCGTACAGATGACACATTCCCTGCTGTTCTGAATGCATTTACCCAATTTACAACTGATTGCCGTCCGCGTGGGGGAACAGCGAATCGCAAACAAAAAGCACGTTGCATTGCAATGATCGAGTGGTTATTTGAAAAGTACGCTTCAACACAAAATGAGCGCTCCTCACGTGTCCACTGCATGATGGCAACTGAAAAGCAGCTGCAGACAAACTTCCCGTCAGCCACTATAAGCAACGCCCACTCTCCCCTCTCTTCGACCAACAGCGCTGCCACAACCTGCAACTCAAAAAAGCAACACCCTGGAAGACCTAAGGAACAATATTGATGCTGAGATTGCCAGAATACCAGTCGACATGCTTGAAAGAGTGCATGAGAACTTCAGAAAACGTATGCAGCCGTGTGTGGAGAGCGAAGGTCAACATTTGCCAGATACAATATGTAAAACCAAATAATTTGTAAATTCCACTACTGTTCAATGTAAATAAAATATAAAATAAAGTTTTTACAAGTTCATTATTTTTTTATTTCACTCCCAAATTAGCAAATTACCGCGCTCCACCCTGTATATGGAGCGGATTCGGCTACTGATCCCTCTCCATACACCACAGTGCTGAGGAAGGCTATATACATTCTGACTGTATGCTGTGTGCAGAGGACGTATATAGCCGTATGTGACACAAGGGGTTAGGCTCCTTGCCGTCAGGTAAGACGTTGCTGATGAGGTGGATTCTGCCTCAAAAATCCGTATGAGAAACCCGCAGATCGGCAGGCGTCTTCATCCCTCGGAGTGGGGTAATAAGCCGCATGTGTAACGGCCGACATGTCGGAGAGCCTGCGGCACGGAGGTCCATTACAGGCAATGGGCGACCGCCACAAGGCAGATCTGAGGTGGGAGCAGAGCAGATTCAGCTTCACACCCGCGACAAAATCCAGGATGTGAACGAGGCCCGAGCCCCAGCGGTCCGCAGTCCATGCAGTTATAGCTTACAGAGGGCTGTCTGCACTGATACATTGTAGCAGAGGCGGTGAGCAGTCCGTCCGGTCAGAAACATCTCATTCACATCCAGAAAACCTGGAAATGACAAACAGCCCGTAAGCCGAGGCTTCACCTGTAGATGGTGTATATGGCCAGCACGGCGTTCCTCCTCACGTAGCTGTGGCGGTGCTCCAGGCACGCTCGGATGGCCGGCATCAGGGGCTCCAGGAGCTCCGCCTCCTTCAGTTTACAGAGGAAGCGCAGGGTGGATCCGCGGATGAACTCGTTGGGATGTTGGAGATCCTGATATACATAAAACAAGACGTTTCCGTAAGGCCGCGGTCACACGAGCAGGGGGCAACGGGGGGCGCGCGGTCACACGAGCAGGGGGCAACGGGGGCGCGCGGTCACACGAGCAGGGGGCAACGGGGGCGCGCGGTCACACGAGCAGGGGGCAACGGGGGGCGCGCGGTCACACGAGCAGGGGGCAACGGGGGCGCGCGGTCACACGAGCAGGGGGCAACGGGGGCGCGCGGTCACACGAGCATGCAACCCCCCCTGCAGAGCGCCCGCAACCTCAAGCCCCCCTGCCCGCCCAGAGCGCCCCGCCACCCCCCGCGGCCTCGCCCCCCACCAACCCCGCAGAGCGCCCGCGGCCCCGCCACCCCCCGCGGCCTCGCCCCCCACCAACCCCGCAGAGCGCCCGCGGCCTCGCCCCCCACCAACCCCGCAGAGCGGCCCCACTTCAACACAGACAGACAATACGCCTGCGATATATCCACCATCACTGCTAGCAGCAGAACGGTCACCTACCAAACCTGGCTCTCCAAATATGCGTTCTCCACCCCTATATCTACTTAAAAGGGTGTCCCACTTCAATGCTGCAGGTAGCTCCGTACCCTGTGCTCGGGTTGGTACCTATTGAAGTGAATAGGAATCAGCCTGCAGTACCAGCCTGGGCCACTATACCGTGTACGGAGCTGTCCGCTTCCTCCCTTTAACTCTATCTACGCTGGAGCTGTGGGAAGTGGGATGACAGCGGTAATGGCAGCCATAACATAATAGCCGACCTTCCTATAGGCGTCGCACACGAGGATCATCTCCTGCAGCAGCTTCCCGTCCGGCGTGGTCTTGGGGACGATCTCCCAGAAGACGAGCAGCAGCTTCTTGATGGTGTGATCCTGCAGCGGCAGCACGAAGCGGATGATGGTCATCAGGAGCCCCGGCAGCTTCTCCCCGTTCAGGATCATGATGATCACCTTCTTCAGGGCCTCCGTCTTGGATTTCACGTCCCCCTTCTCTGCAGGTGGTGAACAAGGTCACATGACAAGACATGAGGGGAGGAGCCATGAGACGGGGGAATAGAGGACCGACTCCACCCACATGTGCAAAATTCATATCTGCAACCTCTTGCTGACAATCAGCCCCCCCCCCCCCCCCCCCGATTTATTAACCCTTCAAGCACCAGCTATTTGTTAGCCACTTTCCCCAGAGTGATAGCCACAGTAGCCCCCCGGTTAGCGGTTCACAGGCTGCGCTCAATATTGACCGTGGCATCTAAGTGGTTAAATAGCGCTAGCTCCGAGTGCCGCCATTGCAGGTGGGTCTCCACTATTGCGCACAGCGGCACGTATGGGGGAGGGGCGCTTTGTTCCCACGCCGCTCTATCCCCGACCTGCAAGGGCCTGAAATACATACATGTCAGGCGTTAAGGAGTTAATGTAGGATGCCGGTAGAAGAGACGGGAGCGCCGACCGCGAGGGGGCGGTGCTTCCACAGCAGCGCAGGGGAGAAATAACACAAGCAGCGCTCCTTTAACCCCTTCACACACCAGGACGTTCTGTGTATGTCGTGGGTGTGCGGGATGAGGGGCGGAGCCGGCGCCAAACTCAGCTGGCAACAATGGCCACCATTATCAGTCCTGGTGTCATGGCAGCCGAGCGCCTCCCACCAAGAGGGGTCTGCGGTGCGCGTTACTACAATGCAATACTTACGTACTGCAGTATATGGAGGAAGCCATCAACGACCACGAGTTCGAGTCCGCTAATGAAAACGCAAAACAAGCCGCTGCGCGCTCAGCATCTTGTGGGCCCCGTGTCAGGATTGGCGCAGCGCGGCGGAGGTAGAAGCCCCGCAGGACGCAGCTTACCCAGGTCAGTCTTCAGCGTGATCTCCGACGGCGGCTCCGAGTCCATGGGGACGTTGATGAGGGTGTAGCACACGTTCTCCGCGGCCGTCATGGCGCCGGCGAGGCAGTCAGGTGTGCGGTACAACGGCGGACGGCTTCTGGAAGAGAGAGCAGTAAATACGGGCGCAAGGTCAGACGCGACTTCTGGCACCGCAGCACGGAAACATCCGGAAGTCACGGAGATGTCCAACAGCCCCAAGACAATCTATGCCTCAGCCCGGCGTGCAGCGCCCCCAGCAGGTCCCACAGGGGACAGCACTCTTACATCAAAAAGGGGGAGGCCAAGCGACCGCCATAACGCGCCATTTACTGCAACTACATTACGAAGGGGGCGGAGCGCTGAGAGATTATTTAACAGCTCGTCTGTGCGGCGGAGTGCGCCGTCCTGTAACCACGCCAGCACCCGACCTGACGCGGCGAGGAATACAACGGCGGCGGCACCCGACCTGACGCGGCGAGGAATACGGCGGCACCCGACCTGACGCGGCGAGGAATACGGCGGCACCCGACCCGACGCGGCGAGGAATACAACGACGGCGGCACCCGACCTGACGCGGCGAGGCGAGGAATACAACGACGGCAGCACCCGACCTGACGCGGCGAGGAATACGGCGACGGCGGCCCCCGACCTGACGAGGCGAGGAATACGGCGGCGGCACCCGACCTGACGAGGCGAGGAATACGGCGGCGGCCCCCGACCTGACGCGGCGAGGAATACGGCGGCGGCCCCCGACCTGACGCGGCGAGGAATACGGCGGCGGCCCCCGACCTGACGCGGCGAGGAATACGGCGGCGGCCCCCGACCTGACGCGGCGAGGAATACGGCGGCGGCGGCACCCGACCTGACGCGGCGAGGAATACAACGACGGCGGCACCCGACCTGACGCGGCGAGGCGAGGAATACGGCGGCACCCGACCTGACGAGGAATACGGCGGCGGCGGCGGCACCCGACCTGACGCGGCGAGGAATACGGCGGCACCCGACCTGACGCGACGAGGAATACGGCGGCACCCGAAGTGACGAGGAATACGGCGGCACCCGACCTGACGAGGAATATGGCGGCACCCGACCTGACGCGGCGAGGAATACGGCGGCACCCGACGCGGCGAGGAATACGGCGGCACCCGACGCGGCGAGGAATACGGCGGCGGCGGCACCCGACCTGCCGCGGCGAGGAATACGGCGGCGGCGGCACCCGACCTGCCGCGGCGAGGAATACGGCGGCACCCGACCTGACGCGGCGAGGAATACGGCGGCACCCGACCTGCCGCGGCAAGGAATACGGCGGCACCCGACCTGCCGCGGCGAGGAATACGGCGGTGGCACCTGAGGGAGGTGACAGCTCAGAAATAAGCAGAGAGGCTCCGTATAATGAAGATGTAACCTGGAGGTCCCGCAGCCCGCACCGACCAGCGGAGCCTCTGCAGTTACCTGCTGGCGGCGCCCCACGGAGCTCTACCTCTGTCTGTCGGTGACGTGGAAGAGCTGAGGCCACATCAAGAGTACGGAAGCCGGGCAGGGCCTAAGAAACCCCGCCCACTGCTAAGAAGAGCACCGGAAGCACTCACTGCTTGGACCGCAGAGAAGCCGGAAGTAGTATCACGTGACCAGCGCAGCGGCGGAAGTGCTCATCACATGACACGCAGCGAACCGGATAAACTTCCAGTCAAACGTAGACAACGGAAGTGGCTGTAAGAGAACGGCGCAGCACCGGAAGTAGGATGTCCCGTCCCTCAGACTGTCCGGCTGCTAGTCGTTAGAGGACATACATAATTGTCAATGAGTGGCACCTATATGATGTCCGGTGATCTGTACTCTGTACTGCCCCCTGATGGAGGGGACACTGAGCGCCCCCTGGAGTCAGAGTGAAGACAGCAGATGACTGAAGGGGTTGTCGGAGGTGTATAAAGTGGCTCCTAATGGGTCCTCGCGGTGGAGAGGAGTAACCAGCGTATTCTCCACATTCATCCCGGTAACCAACGGCTGCAGCCAATGACGGCGCTCGTATCGCTGAGCTCTGATTGGCTGCAGACGGCGCCAGCTGACCCCAGCAGGATGCCGCACGGCACTCAAATACAGTTCCGCCCGCGGGGACGAGCCGCCGTCAGCCCCGCAGTGTGTCGCTTCTTTTTTGGGGGCGCTCGGGGCTTTCATGTTGCCGACATGGTGGGATGTTAACCGTGCGGATCTGGTAGGACAGGTACGGACTCCCCTTTTTTAACCCCCAACCGTCACATTAAAGTTGTAAAAATCCAAAAATGTCTCTTTTTTTATTGTAGATTTGGATGTGAATATTTGGCGCAGAGCGCAGCCGCCTCCCCTCATGTCCACGGGAACGCACGGATTCCCAGGGCAGAATCCCGCAGCCATGAGGCCTAAAAGGACATTTCCTCACCTGTGCGGACGCGGCGCGGGGCTCCTCCGTCGTGGCCGGGCCTTCTGCACAGCGGATGCGCTCAGGACGCCGCCAGGTGTGCCGCACATACGCCGTTTTCTTTTTTATCTCCCACAGATCCGCAGTGTCAGCCGCGGCCATGCCACGGACTGGACAGCTTCCATCGGCTTCAGTGGACACCGCCTACCGTGCAGCATGCTGCGATTATAATTCTGCGGGTGCGATCTGCCCGCCGGGATAAAATGCGATCCGCGGGTATTTAATTACTGCGGATGCCCGATGCGTGTCTGCGGGCTTATTGACCTGCGGATCATCCACACAGATTCCACAATTCCATTCTTCCCGTGGACAGGAGGCCTTAAGTGTATTTTTAACCCCTTGGTGACAACTAGTTTTAGCCTTGGAGCCCGTAAATCGTATCGCACTTGGTGTTCCAGCGGTCATACCTGTTATGTTTCGCCCGTCTCGCCGCACGACATCCTGCGTTTTCTGGAACGAGTTCTATAAGTTGATAAACAATTCCAGGTCCATATCATGTACTGAAAAACTTTTTTATTTTTTTTGCTAGGGGCAAAAAATGTTTCCAGCTTTGGCAGTGCGCTATAATCATGTTCCCTTTATTCTAGGAATCATTCGGATTATAACACATTTATAGAGGACTTAATATATAGTTGGTTTGTTTTTAAAAAGACTTTTTGTGTGGCGCCTCATTCCAGGACCAGAGCAGCGCTGCGTCCCCTTGGCTTTTGGAGGACTGCTTGTAGTTTTTATTGGTGCTATCTTCAGGTGTAACCAACACTATAACACCGCTCTCTAACATGCCCTGGATGAAGCGGCGCCCCCCAGGACCCGAGCCATCCGATGCAGACCACGGCACCCCTGGCTCACACCTCAAACGCGCTTCATCCGGCGGTGCTCTAGAAGTGCTGAACGGCTGTGGAGGAAATCACAAACGGCCGCAGACGTCCTCCACTACAAATTCATGCTCAGAACCTACAACCTCGCCCTCCACCGCGCCAAACAAGGCTACTTCACCTCTCGTCTCCTCACTATCGCACAACCCCAAATGACTCTGATACTTTCCACTCCCTCCTCAGCCCAAAACCGCAGCCCCCGGTGGCGGATCTCAGTGCTAAAGAGCTGCTGCCTACTTCAAACAGAAAATTGATGACATTCGTCAGGAAATAACTTCCCAATCCCAGACTAGCCCTGACCCTAGTCTTGTCAGCACTGTATCAGCGCCTGTTCACTGTCTGTACTCAGACCAACGACAGAGGAAGAAGTCTCCAAACTGCTCTTCTCTGCTTACCCAACCCCCTGCGCTAGCGACCCTCTCCCCTCACACCTCTACCGGTCCCTCATACCACCTCCGGTCCCTCTCCCATCACACCCCCTCTGGCCCCCTCTCCCCTCCTCCGGTCCAGTGGTCATCTCCCATCTCACCGCTATATTCAACCTCTCTCTGGCATCTTTCCCTGTTCTTTCAAACACGCCATCATATCCCCGCTGCTAAAAAAGCCGACTCTAGACACAACTAATTCTGCCAACTACCGACTCATCTCTAATCGCCCCTTCGTCTCCAAACTACTAGAACGCCTGGTTTGCCTTCTCCTTGTAAGCCATCTATCAGAGAACTCTCATAGAATGGTAGAATTAGAAGGGTCCTCCGGAGTCATCGGGTCCACCGGGGTCATCGGGTCCTCCGGGGTCATCGGGTCCGACCCCCTGCTCAGTGCAGGATTTACTAAATCATCCCAGACAGATGTCTGTCCGGCCTCTGAACACTTCCATTGAAGGAGAACTCCCCACATCCCGTGGCAACCTGTTCCACTCATTGATCCCCCTCACTGTCTAATATCTAATCTGTGTCTCCTCCCTTTCAGTTTCATCCCATTGCTTCTAGTCTTTCCTTGTGCAGTTGAGAATAGGGCTGATCCCTCTGCACTGTGACAGTCCTTCAGATATTTGTAGACCACTATTAAGTCTCTTCTTCACCCCTTACAGTCTGGCTTCCGACCCCAACACTTGACAGAAACTGCCCTTACAAGAGTATCAAATGACCTCCTGACAGACAAATCGAGGGGCGATTACTCCCTACTGATCCTCCTTGACATCTCCGCAGCATTTGACACTGTTGACCACAAACTCCTCCTCAGTAAGCTTCGCTCCATCGGCCTAAAGGACACTGCCCTCTCCTGGTTCTCCTACATTCAGCATCTCCTTTACTGGCTCTACCTCTCCTCCCCTTCCTTTTGCTGTTGGGGCCCCCCAGGGCTCGGTCCTCGGCCCCCTCTTCTCCCTCTTACTGTTAGGGTCCCCTAGGGCTTGGTCCTCGGCCCCCTCCTCCATCTACACAGCCCCCATTGGACATACCATCAGTAGCTTTGGCTTTCAGTACATCTCTATGCTGACGACACCCAGCTATACACCTCCTCCCATTACATCACAGCGCCGATCCTCCAGAACCCCACCGACTGTTCGCTGTCTCTAACACCATGTCCTCTCTCTACCTAAAACTAAACCTCTCTAAAACTGACCTCCTGGTGTTTCCGCCCTCCACTAACCGACCTCATCCTCACATCTCCATCTCAGTGTGTGGCACCATAACTCCTAGACAACATGCCGCCCTGCCTTGGGGTTATATTCAACTCCGATCTCTCCTTTACCCCCTACATCCAATCTCTGTCCCAAACATCTCAGCTGTACCTCAAGAACATCGAAAGAATCCGCTCTTTTCTCACTGTGGACTTGCTAAAAACACTTATTGTCGCCCTCATCCACTCTCAGCCCGATTATTACAACTCGTTGCTGATCGGCCTCCCCTGCACCAGACTCTACCCCCTCCAATCCATCCTGAATGCGGCAGCCAGGCTCATCTTCCTGTCCAGCCGCTCCTCGGACGCCTCTGCCCTGTGCCGGTCACTGCACTGGCTGCCCGTTAAATACAGAATTCAATGTAAACAAGCTACTTTCATCCACAAAGCCCTCCACAGTGCAGCGCCCCCTACATTGTATCCCTCATCCACAGCGCAGCGCCCCCTATATTGTATCCCTCATCCGCAGCGCCCCCTACATTGTATCCCTCATCCACAGCGCAGCGCCCCCTACATTGTATCCCTCATCCATAAAGCCCACCACAGTGCAGCACCACCCTACATTGTATCCCTCATCCACAGCGCAGCACCACCCTACATTGTATCCCTCATCCACAGCGCAGCACCCCCCTATATTGTATCCCTCATCCACAGCGCAGCGCCCCCCTATATTGTATCCCTCATCCACAGCGCAGCGCCCCCTATATTGTATCCCTCATCCACAGCGCAGCGCCCCCTATATTGTATCTCTCATCCACAGGACCGCGCTGCCCTACATTGTACCCCTCATACACAGCACCGCCCTACACTGTATCCCTCATCTCAATCCATCACCCAGCCCGGGCTCTCCGCTCTGCTAACGAAACTAGACTGCACACCCCTCTAATTCGAACTTTTCACTCCCGCCTCCAAGACTTCTGCAGAGCAGCACCGGTCCTCTGGAACGCACTACCAAAGGATACCCGGGCAATCCAGGACTCGCAGAACTTCAGGCGTGCTCTAAAAACGCACCTCTTCAGGGAGGCATACCGCATCCCCTAAACAAACCCCTCTGTACTCTGCCTGATAACATGCTCCCTGACCTACTGACTGCAATCCCTGCTAGCCATCATAAACCGCTCCTGCAGTTATAACGATTCAGCCGTCATACGGCCAAATGTCTGACCATTGTCTGTGTGTATAGCATCGCTCACTCTCCACCTCACCATACCGTGCACATCTCCACCTCACCATACCGTGCACATCTCCACCCCGCCATACCGTGCCCATCTCCACCCCGCCATACCGTGCCCATCTCCACCCCGCCATACCGTGCCCATCTCCACCCCCCCATACCGTGCCCATCTCCAGCCCCTTTACCCTCTGTATCACCCCATTACTTGTAGTATGTAAGCTCGTTGGAGCAGGACCCTCACCCCTATTGTTTCCATCAGCTGATTACTATGTAGCCGTGGTTCTGTAATGTCTGTCCTTTTGTCTTTCTGTATCCCCTGTCTATGTAAGCGCTGCGGAATATGTTGGCGCTATACAAATAAAGATTATTATGATTAATTTATAGAATTAGTTCTCCTTCCTGCTTGCGGTAAGCGAGATGCTCCGAATGTAGCAAATCTGTTTTTTTACAATTTTTTGTATAGAATTTTCTGCTCTTGATAAATAATGTCCTGTTTTATAGCGCCGCTTGTGATGGATGTGGAAATACCAGTTATGTCTAGTTTTTTTTTCAAAGTTTAAAGCTTTGTGTAAGGGAAGAAGAAAACTTGAAATTCTCTTTCTGTTTTGAGGCTGTGGTCAGCAATGACTGCAGCATCTGCGGGGTTAAATGCTTTAGTGATGCATATGTATCAATCAGAAAGCAAATATGCTCTCTGAATGATATAGGGGGTGACAACAGGAACAGAACTTCATGTCCCCCTCCCCTCTGCACTAATTGACTAAAACATAACAGATGTAAATTCAGTTTTCCCAACTCCACTTCAAACATCGTAAGCACCAGATCTCCAAGGGCGATGAATCCTGGCTTTAACGTGACACCAAAACCATGTCAGTGGCCGCTACAGAACCGGAGCTGCAGCTGTTTACAGTAGAACGAACTCAGATTGTCCAAAACTGAACGAACAGAACTCCTCCTAAACTGTACGGGGCCAATAAGGGAGTCTGTTCATAGTTATCCCAATAATGACCCCTCTAATTCTACATATCGCAATGTTACGTACATATATACAGCATGTAACTCAGGAGCAGTACAGGATAAGTAATGTATGTACAGAGTGACTCCACCAGCGGAATAGTGAGTGCAGCTCTGGGGTATAATACAGGATGTAACTCAGGAGCAGTACAGGATAAGTAATGTATGTACACAGTGACTCCACCAGCAGAATAGTGAGTGCAGCTCTGGAGTATAATACACGATGTAACTCAGGATCAGTACAGGATAAGTAATGTATGTACACTGTGACTCCACCAGCAGAATAGTGAGTGCAGCTCTGGAGTATAATACAGGATATAACTCAGGAGCAGTACAGGATAAGTAATGTATGTACACAGTGACTCCACCAGCAGAATAGTGAGTGCAGCTCTGAAGTGTAATACAGGATGTAACTCAGGAGCAGTACAGGATAAGTAATGTATGTACACAGTGACTCCACCAGCAGAATAGTGAGTGCAGCTCTGGAGTATAATACAGGATGTAACTCAGGAGCAGTACAGGATAAGTAATGTATGTACACAGTGACTCCACCAGCAGAATAGTGAGTGCAGCTCTGGAGTATAATACAGGATGTAATTCAGGATCAGTACAGGATAAGTAATGTATGTACACAGTGACTCCACCAGCAGAATAGTGAGTGCAGCTCTGGAGTATAATACAAGATGTAACTCAGGAGTAGTACAGGATAAGTAATGTATGTACACAGTGACTCCACCAGCAGAATAGTGAGTGCAGCTCTGGGGTATAATACAGGATGTAACTCAGGAGCAGTACAGGATAAGTAATGTATGTACACAGTGACTCCACCAGCAGAATAGTAAGTGCAGCTCTGGAGTAAGGTGTGGTTTGTTGGAGCTCCTCAGAGAACCAGGGTGTGGTTGCAGTCCCAGCTGGAAGCTTGTTTTGGATACCAGGATCAGAGCACATAGCTGGGCTTCCTTTTCTATGGAGTCCTGCAACTCCCCCCCCCCCCCCCCCCCCCAGCTTCGGTCGGAGGGGGGAAGGGCTGAGAAGGCAGCGACAACACCATCAGCGGCGCTGGCGGCATACATGGTTTCAGCAGCAACAACCAGGAAAGCTGGAGCAGCTAGTAAAGCTGCAAAGAGAGAGGGTCCGGGTCGTAGGTGCAGTGACATGGCCCAGCAGGTTGGTACAGCCGCATCTGACAGCGCCGGAAGCGAGATGATGACCCGCATTCAAACTCGCAGCCAAACGCTCGGCAAAGGAGGTAAGCCGCAGTGGAGTGATTGTCGGAAAGGGGAGTCTGTAGTAGAGCTGGCCTCCCATCTGGCCACCAGCATAGCAGACTATGAGCGTGCGGGGAGAGAAATCCTCCTGCAGAAGGAGAAGCTGCGGTCGGCCAGGTCACTGAAGGACCAGACCGCCGCTAAAGGAAAAAGAGATGCAATCAGCAAGTCCATACAGGACTGTAAAGACTGCATACAAAGGTGCAAGGAAGAGAGGGACTGGATTTTGAAGCAAAGTGGTCCCTTTAAGGAAAAGTTACTTAATAGTGATAGATTTTCCAAAATGGCGTCAGGATACAGCGTTCACAAGGATGCTGATCACTCCAGCGATGGAGACAGCGGTGGTGACTGTTCTGATGAGGACACCTACCAGGACAGTCTGAGGGAGCAGCCTGTCTGCTCAGGAGAGCAGACCCAGAGTGGCACTACAACCACCAGCAGCCTCCGGCCGGAGCAGGTTGCGCTGCCTCTAACCTCCGGGGATTCAGATCCAGAGGAAGACAAAAGCGATGGGGGCGCTTTAATAATGCAGCAGATAAGGCTGTTGGAATCCCCCCCCAATATGAGCGGCCTCCAGTTTGGTGATGATTTACCAGAGGAGGATGTCAAGATCAAGGCGAAAAAAGGGAAAAAAAAGAACTTGGTGCAGGAGAAATATGTGTATGTGACGGGGGGCGCTGGTTTGGCTGCAAAGTCGGATCAGGGCACCCCCACCCTGAGAACCCCGGTTTCTGACTCTACAGTGGGTTTTGAACATGGGAACGGGGATAAAGGAGTTAAAGTGGCTGGGTCCTCTGTCCCTGCTTCAGTTAGTGGAGTGACAGAAACAGCCAGCAGGGCGGCCAGCACAGGACAAGGCAAGGTGGCAAAAAAGTTTGGCAGTGGTGGAACTGCCAGCGCCAGTAAGGCCAGTGATGCGGAGGGTGCTGCGAGGTCGGGATTGGGGGTCCCCCGTGTGACAGGTCGGTCTGCAGGGGGTCCCTCAGTCTAGGTCCCAGGCACCCAGTGATGTGGAGGCTGCTGGCAAAAGTAAAGGAAAAGGCAAAAATAAAAATACTAAAAGTGCTGGAATGCAGAGTGCTGACCATGGGGGGGTCATTACGGTGGTTGCAGCTGCGCAAGATGGGGCAGCAGTGCCACCCCCTAGGTCTACCAAGGCCCAAAACAAAGGCTGCTTCTAACCCCAAGCCTGGTCCAGAGGGTCTTGGTATAAAAGGTCTTGGTATGAAAGGGGTGGATGTGTCTGGTGCGGCCCGTGTGTCTGATGCTCCGACGCACTCGGTGGCACAGGCTGCAGCTAGTGTTCTCAGCACAGGGGCACCTACAGTACAAATAGGCACAGGTTCTGCAGATAGTCCAGGTGTATCACAGGTTCCAGTCGCCTCTCCAGCAGCGCCAACAGCTGGTAGGAGTTATGCCAGTGTCGCCGCTGGAGGGAGTGGGTCCTCCTTGTCTCCAGGCTCTAGGGAGGGCGTATTGCAACAGCGCCTCCTGGGGGCTCTACAGAAGGGGGAGAGTTCAATCACAGTTGGAGGAAGAGAGGTGAACCTGTCTCTTTGGACAGAGAGACACGGCTTAGGGGCCTTCCGAGAGCAAAGGGGGGAGACCGTATGGTCCCTACCGACACCCGGGCAGGACGCAGGCCGTAGGAATGTGGTCCGTCTTCGTTGGAGAGGCAATGATGCATGCCCCCCCGAGGGCGAGGGTAGTGGAGCTCCTACTGAAGATGGGCTTTAGGGCGGTTGACATCTTTGCCCTGATCCATCCCTACGGCACGTCTGAGTTTGACATCAGCTTCGTTCGCCCAGAGGGCCTAGAAATCTTCTGGGGGAATTACGAGCTGATGAAAAACGAGCCCGGCTGGCGAGACTTTGCCGTCCAGGTGGTGTCTCGCCAGAACCATATCAAGAAGGTGACCGTTTTGACTCGTAACGAGTCACTTTCTTGCTTTGACATCGTGACGTGGCTCAGTAGGTACGGAGAGGTGACGGAGATGCCCAGAAAGAACAGGGATGAGCACGGCATATGGTCTGGGGCCTGGACGTTTATGGTCAAGCTGAAGTGTTCAGGAAACTCAGTGGCACACATTCCATCTGCAGCCTTCCTCGGCAGGGATCGTATCTTGGCCTTTTACCAGGGGCAGCCGAAGCTTTGCCACAGGTGCGGCGACCCCTCACACTTGAGCGCCGCTTGTAAGACCTTGAAGTGCGCTCTGTGTGGGGGTCTGGGTCATCTAGCCGCCTCCTGTGCGGAGATTAGGTGTAACCTGTGTGGTAACCTCGGTCACCCATTTAGTCGCTGTCCGCGCTCCTTTGCCAATGCGGTCTCAGCCCCTACGGATGGGGGTCATGATGTGGCCTCCGGGGGTGAGGGGACCAGCAGAGGTGGAGGAGCTCAGGAGCCAGGGAAGAACCGGCAAAAGACGCCTGTTAAGCAGAGGCGTCAGGAGAAATGCAGACGGAGCAGGGAGCTGACAGGAACCCACGTTGCAGGTGGATCAATGGTGGCCCCTGTTCCTGAAGCAAACTTTGTGGCTGAGTCCTTGAGGGACAGCGAAGTGGATAAAGAGGACAGCAGGATCTAGAGGGAGGAGGGAAAGACCAACTCTTCAGATTCCTCCCACTATGAGAGTGTGGATGTGGAAGGAAAGAGGTGGTTAGAGAAGCGGCTTAAGCTAGGTGCCACTAGGAGAAAGCGAAGGGGGGATTCAAGATCTTCTCCCACCGCGGGTCAAGTACTGGAAGAAGAAGCCTGCTCGCCTCCAGTTGGACTCTCCAATTGGTACCGGGCCCTTCAAGACATCTCTTCCTCCTCTGAGGGGGAAGCGAAGGGCAAGGTGCCTGGGGCAAAGAAAGGGTCAACGGGGGGCGCTGAGTCTCCTAGGGCAAAAAGGGAGTGGAGGTCAGGCCCTTCCTACTGGTCTCTTGCGGCCGAGCCGTATAGCGGAGTGGCGGTCCTTTTTACAGCAGCGGTTGAATGCCGACGAGTTATTGAATTAGAAATGGGAAGGTGCCTGATCTTAGATGTCCTCATGAAGGGACAAGAATTAAGACTTGTCAACATCTATGGTCCCCAGTCAAAAAAGGACAGGAAGAGTCTCTTCATGAGGATCAAGCCCTACCTTTTTACCAGCCGCCAAGTTGTCTTTGGAGGTGACTTCAATACAGTCACGAGAGCCCGCGATAGGGGAGGCTCTGGAGACAGGCGGTTGACTTTTGACAGCGATAAACTTAATAGCATATGCTAGAGCGTTCTGCTGGGATCTGTTGTTCTTCATGTTTTCCCCCGCAGCTTAGCTCTGCAGGTGTGATTGATTGTGCCTGCTGGGTGTCGATTGCTGTAGTGAGCCAATCTCTCAGGTCTGTTATGTCTTTCCTACCCAAGGAGATCAGCGGGATTTATGGCCTCAGATGTTACGGCTGGCCAGGACAGGAGGTCCCTACGCCAGCCCTCTCCCGTGTCCCTATCTACTTGCCCCCCTAGGCTAGGCCCCAGGGCGACAAGTGGGTGACTGTCCCTGCGCTGCACTAGTGACAGGGACCCCAAGGAAAGAGGGACAGGGAGACCGGCAGGTGGTACCGCTTAGCCGACAAGACGCAAACGACTAAACAACCAGAGAGAAGTCAGGAAACAGGCCGGGTCAAACCAGAAAGGCACGTGTGCAGTACAGGAGGACAAACTAAAAACAGAGTCAGAATAGAAGCCGAAGTCAGAACACAAGTAGTCAGGTCAATAATGTGGGTGTAGGCAGACGGAATCAGAACCAAACACTTGCAACCAGTGTCTGGCCCAGCCAGGTATATAAGCAGAACTCCCCACCTAGAGGGGCAGGGAGAAGTCACATGACACCAGGGGGATCACAAGGTTGCCTCCCCCTGGAGGTGTGCACTGGCAGAGCACCATGCGGCCGACCAGTGGACAGGCGCACCTGCGCACCGCCGACCACCCCGACCAACCACCAGAACGGGGGAACCCTGGACATGGCCGCCAGGCCGGGCCCCCGCAGCTCCAGGACGAGCGTTCTGCCTCACCCGGACACCGGCGCCCCAGTAAAAACCCCATCTCTAATATCAGAATTCTGTTACAGATTTACGTAATGTGGATCCACTGGACCAACCAACCATGCTGAGACCTGTCCTGGAGTGGTCGGCAGCTGACACCTCAGATAGAGGGACTATAGCCAGGAATTCAGAACAAGCTCACATTCAGGACCATAGACAGAACTGAGAACAGAGAGACAGACTACATACTCATGGAAAGACAGAAGCAAGACAGACTGTCAAACCCCCAAAAGAGTTTGTGGATTGGCCAAGTCACTTAAGCTGCGAGACCACTTTAATGGTCCTCATGGTCCCTACTCTAATGAGACAACTAACCCCAGGATACCTGCCTGCAAGCGGGGCGATCGCCCCTATAGGGATGGGTCCACACTGGAATCTAAGGACCTAACTTAGCCCTAGATGGTTAATGATGCAAGCAGCAGAGGACACAGTTCACACTAACACAGAGCAAATATACAGAATCAGAACCAGCGACTAGGCTAGCACAGACAGAACAGAAGGCCTACAACAAACCCAGCGAAGAGGAAAACCATCAGTCACTGACAAAGGAGCTGGTATGTATAAGCAACAGACCCGAGAGACTTGCTCACTGGAGCAAACCACACCCAGCCAGCACAATCAACCATACCTGTGAAGCTGCACTGCTGGGAAAACATGTAGAACCACAGATACCAGCAACAAACTCTAACAGCATAGCTAGCAAAGCTCACCTGGTGGATGTCCACATCGGGCACACCCCAGGCCACCAGGGATATACCTGTCACAGAGGCAGCAGCAGGTCTAGAATAGACAGGTTTTATTTGAAGGAGGAAGCCATCTCTTCACCAGTGTCCGTTGTTGAGGTGGAATTCTCCGACCACTGTCTAATATTGTTTTCCCTGAATGTTGCAGAGACCCCCCGGATGGGCAGAGGTTTGTGGAGACTGAATTCATCACTCCTGGAGGAAGCAGAGATAAGACAGTCCTTTGAGGATTTTCTGCAGAGCCAGGTGTGAGGGTATATGTATATATTGCCATATGTTCTTTATGCTTTTATACCTGTATGCAAGTTCTATTCAAAGTTAAAATGAGAAAAACTTATATGTCGCCTTACATCAGATATGCCAAGAGGCCTTGCAAGGCGAAGACAAAATGTATCTTGAACACAAGGAATAACCAGACACGAAGGCCGCGTGTACTTGGCTGTTTTTCCAGAGGCGCCGTAGCAAGATAACAACTGTTCAACTATGCATCTGAACTTTCACTGTCTCAGGCGGAAATCCGGACTTCCCATATATGGTTATGCTGTGAATTTTAGCCAATGAGCCCATCACCCATTTCTAGTGATGAGACCAAAGGGTATAAGATCTCATGTAATCTGTAATAAAGGGCAGCGCAGTCATGTCCCCGTGTGAGAAACTATACCAGACCTCCGTGTGGTGTTTTCTTCTTTCCGCCGGCAGTGGGGCAAGTGGGGTGGGCCTGATTGGTGCTGTACTTAGAATTACCCTGACAATTTGGCGCAACCAGCTGGGGCGACAAAACCGGAGCCGTACAAACGCATTCCACCCGGATCCACGCCACGGAGAAGCCGTCCTGCTGCAAACCGAGCCTGATCAACTCACAGAACTCCAGGTATGACCAGCATATATTTATGTTGTGCTTTACGCTGAGAGTCTTGCAGCAGGAGGGACTATCTGTGTTTTGTGACGGGACGGGTTGGGTTAAGAGTTCTACACGGTAACTCGTGTGGGCTCCGGGTTTGCCGTCACGGACCACGGACCGTGATATGCGCACCAATCGCTCACCCAGGAACTAGTCTGTAGTCTATTTGTACCTTGAAGTCCGTAGTGTTTTAGCAATAGTGAAGGTTGTTTGTTGTATCTGCAGAATTTTTTTTTTTCTCTTTCTTTTTCATTTGGTCTCACAGAAGAAGGAACCCTCGGTTATTTTAGTTGTTAATGGTTTAGCTAAGGAGAGGGATGCACTTTGTGAGACAGGTCCCATAGAAGAAGGAACCCTCGGTTGTTTTAGTTGTTAATGGCTTAGCAGAGAGGGATACACTCTGTGAGTTAGGTCTCATAGAAGAAGAGACCCTCGGTTTTAGTTTAGTTATGGCTTAGCAGAGAGGGATACACTCTATGAGTTAGGTCTCATAGAAGAAGAGACCCTCAGTTTTAGTTTAGTTAAGTTGTTGATGGTGGAGAGGGATGCACTCTTTGGGACTGGTTCCATAAAAGAAGATGCCTTCGGTTGTTTTGCCATATATAAGGGGCTGACAATTCGGGTCAGAAGGATGCACTCTATGGAGCGTGTTATTATTATTGTTGTTGTTGTTCTAATATGCGTACGATCTTATTAAAGAAGACAGAGCCCCTCAAGGGCTGCCGCCGTGCGGATCAATTGGTGGAGGAGAGTTCCAATTTGTAAACTGTAAGAAAACTTATGAAAATGTGTAACAAGGACCCGCACGGTAGATTACAGAGGGTGTCGGGAGAGTGTCTATTGAAGGTTACATTGGCAGTTAGGTAGGGAGAAAGTGCTGAAGGAACAAGCAAAGTCGAGAAGAAAGTTACAATGCATGTGATTTGTTGGCAGAGAGAAAGAAGAAAAGGTGTATAATACAAGATAGATAATAGATATAGATATATATGTGTGTATATATGTATATATATGTGTGCAAATGGTTAACTGAGCTTGCTTTTAGATTAGAAGGGTTTGTTTACATGTAGCTATAGTCTGTGTCTCGTTTTTAAGGTCAAGAGATAAAGCAGAGAGAATGCAATAATAACCCTGGATAATATCTTTGCTTGCTTAAATGGAATGGAGGCTTGAAATGAATTTAATTAATTATACTGTCTTAGTAGGCAGGAAATATAGCAATTTCTAAGGTATATTCTTACTTATACAGGGGTTGAAAATGAATGTTGCAAGGTCCCAGGATATGTGTAATTTATGAGTTCAAATGCAGGGAATAGTTAAACTAAAAAACAACTTATTCAGTCAGTGAATGCATATTCGGAGAGATAACAGTTGGTTTTACAAAGGTGGGGGCTTTCAGATTTCACTCCAAGCTCAGGGTCACGCATTCTAAAACACTTCAGCGTTTAATATAACATATAATAGCTTCAGTAGATAAGAAATATAGAATATCTCAGTCACTTAGCAAATTTTTTCACATAATTTGTCAAAGATAGCGCTCATTCACAATCTCATCTCAATAGAATCATGTACTTTATAACATTATAGCACTCACCTCAATGTTTTGCAACTGATGTATGTTTGTTTGTCAGACTTTTTTTGTCTGTGCGTCTGTGTGTGCTGGTGCACCTTCGGTAGGGGGTGACGGAGCAGACTTGAGAGCATGGATGGATGAGAGTTAGTGACCCGTGTTCGGGCTATGGTGAGTGTGGAATGTGTGATGCAGATATTGACTGGGGATAGCAGTCCCCCCCATGCATGGGACTTTACTTGGTTGTGATGTGGATGCTTGGACTGTACAGCTGAAATGAAGTTGGGAAAAAAGACGCACGCAGCCAGTATCGAAGGGGTGGAGCTAGATGATGTAAAAGTACGTAATGTGGGTCATCCCTCTTGTCCACAAGGGAGGGGGTGAGGATCTTGAGCAGCTAGTAAAAGTTTTAGTTTTTTTTTTTTCTCTCTCAAATTTGATAAGACATTGCAGGCAGGATCAGATTAATAATGAATTTGCTTAAAGGGATCTCACATTTCCAATATTAATAGGTGTTTGTAGATTATTCTGCCCTGATGTAACTCATGTCTCTGTTATTGGTGCTAACATCTTACAGGCCTTATCTGCATCCATCAAATCTTTTTACAATGTTATACTACCTTGAAACCGGGTACTCTTGTTCCAATTGAGTACCCTGTTTCAAAGGGGGGGAGGAGAAGGCATAGGTGATCTAGGTATTGCAAATCAGCCATTTTTAAATTTTTTGCAACAAGATTCTGATCTTTTTGAAATAGAATACCAGCCTGATTGTCTAGCATTGATGCAACAAGAAAATTTAAGTTTTAAAAAGTTACTGAAAGCCCTTGTTAATAATGCATATTTTGAGTTGTTTTTTATAGATGGTACCCAGGGTGATTGACGACTCCACACTGGATATGCAGTGGTCACACAACAAGATGTCCTAAAAGCAGAATGCCTCCGCATGTCGCAGTACAAGAAGCGGAATGGAATGCCCTCGCTGAGGCGTGTAGAGTGGTAGAAGGTAAGACGGCAAACATTTACACTGACTCCCGGTATGCATTTGGCATAGCTCATGATTACGGTCCAACATGGAAGGCCAGACAGTTTTTTACCTCAGCAGGACAGCCAATTAAGAATGATGCAGCGGTGCAGAGCCTCACGGAGGCCCTACTCCTACCTGACAAGGTGGAAAGCTCACACCAATTCCTACACCGGAGAAGCAAGAGGCAACGCCATCACAGACCACACAGCAAAGGCAGCGGCCCTGAAGCCGTGGAAGAAAAGAAGAAAAGAAGAATTTAACAATAACCTTGGACTTTGATAAAAATTTGGACTTTGACTAAAACTTGGACTTTTGACTGAAACTTGGACTTTGATAAAAACTTTGGACTTTGATATGCTAAAGACTTTACAGTTACAAGCCAGCAAGGAAGAAAAGGAAAAATGGACTAAAAAGGGACGGCGTATGGTGAACAGTCAACAGCACTTGCCCACCACGGTCCCTGTGCCCCATGATGGCCCAACTGACGCACGGAAAGACGCACCTCTCAAAGCAGCAATGATGTCAACGCTTGAACAAGGACGGGTGGCTCCTTGGTTTTCTGTAGCTGCTGCATCATTTGTCCAATTTTGCATGATCTTTGCCGTAAGCAACAGGGCAGAAGTAAATTTGCCACATCACACTTGCCTGGGCCACTCTACCCATTTCAGGGATTGCAAATTGACTACACTCAGCTCCTACTTGTTGGGAAGCATGAATATGTGCTTGTTGTTGTTGATGTTTTTCAGGTTGGAGACCTACTCTGTTACCAAAGTAAATAAGCAGGTAACCGCACAGGAGCTCATGAATGAGGTAATCCGCAGATACGGGGTACCGGAAGTGATTGACTCAAACAAAGGTACACACTTCACAGGTGAAATAATGCAACACATCATGTCTGCTTTGGGTATATTCCAGGCTTTTCACACACCCTACCGTCCGCGGAGTAGGGGGAAAGTAGATGCAAAAGGCAATGAAGAAAATGGGCAAATCTTGAATTGAGTGTCTTCCATTAGTTTTTCTTTTTCTCCGGAGGGTACATGCCTCAGTATCAGAGTTTGGGGAATGATTTTCTTGTTAATTTTGTCATAGGCCTCTCCAAGGAATTGTCAATAATGCATTCTGCAGTCTCTGCTTTTCTCCCAGGTCCTACAGATGAGTGTCACAATCTGAAACCAGATGACAGGGTCTATGTGAAAACGTTTGAGAGAGAGACCCTGTTTAAAGGTCCAACTGCAGTCAAGCTCGAAAGAAAGCCCACTTGGATCCACACTTCGCACTGAAAAAAAAAACTCATGATCCTGCATATCCTTTACATGCTATGGGCAGGGTTGGGGACCTGGGCGGAAGTGGCTGTCACAGTGACATTGTGGTACAATTTCTCTAACACACACAAGTAGCCACATACACCTTTGACTACTGTACACTAGCCCCCTGTTTCAGAACAAATTAATACAATCAAATGTGCAATATGAAGCCTACACTGAGGGTGAGAATCCAACACCGCATCGTGCTAAGAGAGACATTGACGCTCCAGGTGACAGGTTTGATCCACATGTATACATAGATGCAATAGGAGTGCCAAGGGGGGTGCGAGATTAATTTAATTCTAGAGATCAGGTTAAAGCAGGTTTTGAGTCCTTATTTGCTATTGTCACTGTTAATAATAATGTAGATTGGATGAATTATATCTATTACAATCAGCAGAGGTTTGTAAACTACACCAGGGATGCTTTACAAGGGTTAGCTGACCAGTTAGGGCCCACTGCATCCATGGCGTTCCAAAATAGAGTGGCCCTGGATATGTAACTTCCTGTATGTGTATTATCCCTTTGATCAAAAAGAGTATGAGTAAGGGGCTGGATAGTGTGACACCAAAATTTCCCTTGTTTGAAAAAGATGAAGAGCCAGTTCCGATAGTGCCAACCACGTACGTTACCAGAAGAATGGAGAAATGTACTAGTACTGCGCCGCCCCAGTCTCATAAGATGGACTGTCAGTGGACTTCCCATTTGCCTAGGGATAGTGCAGAAGACCTTAGGTTCTGGCGAGGGCACACCCTGTGGGGTGTTAACTCGTACAGATAGAGGGTATGGATGCCCGGAAATAAGCCCAGGGAATCCATGGCCTCCTTCTGAGGTGAGGTAGGGATCCCCCTCCTAGGAGTAAGGACTTACGGGCAAGTGGAGAAACCCTGACGCAAGGGAGAGACGACCGAGGAAGAGTGCAAGGTCTGATGCTTGATCTCCATCTAAGTTTTTAGGGGGGTTTGTGAGGGTATATGTATATATTGCCATATGTTCTTTATGCTTTTATACCTATATGCAAGTTCTATTCAAAGTTAAAATGAGAAAAACTTATATGTCGCCTTACATCAGATATGCCAAGAGGCCTTGCAAGGCGAAGACAAAATGTATCTTGAACACAAGGAATAACCAGACACGAAGGCCGCGTGTACTTGGCTGCTTTTCCAGAGGCACCGTAGCAAGATAACAACTGTTCAACTATGCATCTGAACTTTCACTGTCTCAGGCCGGAAATCCGGACTTCCCATATATGGTTATGCTGTGAATTTTAGCCAATGAGCCCATCACCCATTTCTAGTGATGAGACCAAAGGGTATAAGATCTCATGTAATCTGTAATAAAGGGCAGCGCAGTCATGTCCCCGTGTGAGAAACTATACCAGACCTCCGTGTGGTGTTTTCTTCTTTCCTCCGGCAGCGGGGCAAGTGGGGTGGGCCTGATTGGTGCTGTACTTAGAATTACCCTGACACAGGTACCATTACTGGATCTCTGTAGCAGTAAGTCAGAGTGGTGGGAGATGTTCAAGAGGAGGGCGGCAAGGTTCTTCCAAGAGCTCTCCAACCTCAGATGCCTGGACAGGTACCGCCTGTACAACGGCCTAAGAAGGAAACTCGAACACCTCGTTTTGACTGGAGGTAGCCGCGAGGAGATCTCCAGAGTGAAATCTTTGCTCAAGAAGTGCCAGTACGATAGACACGCATCCTTGGTTTTTGAGAGGGATTTCGGGAAGTACCGCTCGCCCGACCCTTACAGAAACTGTAGGATGTCAGTGAATAGTTAATTGGTCACTGGACGGATTGACAGTACAAGGTCCCTGAATCGATCCAGATCAGGGATTCTGGAGGTCGTCAGATCCTACTACTCGCAACTCTTGGGAAAGAGGGATCTAGATTTGGAAGGGATGTCGGCTTTCCTGGCTGAAACCGTCCCTGACCCGGGGGTAGACACCTCTCTTGATGGTTTGACAGAAGAGGTCTGAGAAGAGGAAGTTAGACTGGCGATTGATGGGCTGCGGCTCAAAAAGTCACCAGGACCAGATGGATTAACATCCGAGTATTATAAGACCTTCAGGGACCTCTTGAGTCCCCTCTTGACGGAGGTATTAAATGAGTGTCTTTCCTCGGGCACTCTGCCTTGGTCCATGAGGAGGTCAGCTTTGATCTTTCTGTCAAAGGGTAAAGACTTGAGCTGTATTGAGAACTGGCGTCCCATAGTGCTTCTCATTACGGACAGGAAGGTTCTGGCAAAAGTGCTGTTTAATCGGTTGGTCAAGTTTGCACCCCGGCTCCTCTCGGGGGCCCAGCATTGCTCTGTTCCAGGCCGTAGCACCTTTAGCGCTGTTCTCGGTGTCCGGGAGGCAGTGGAGCAGAGTAGGGCTGGTCACTGGAGGCGAGGGAAGTACTTGCTGTCTCAAGTTGTACAGTTATCAATGTTGCAAGTGAAAAGTCCCGCAGCACACCTTTATAATGCAAGTCATATGCAGAGGTTCCAGCAAAGGGAAATGCAAAGCCACCTGTGGGACCACGGATCTCCAGTCCCAAACTAATCCAGCAGTCAGCAATGAAGTAGCAGCATCAATGGAGTAGTAAAAAAGAAAAAAAATTTATTGCTCCATAAAAATGGCGATGTTTCGACTAGGTGAGTCTTTATGAAGGCTTGATAAAGACTCACCTAGTCGAAACGTCGCCATTTTTATGGAGCAATAAATCTTTTTTCTATTTTACTCCACCATTGATGCTGCTGGTTGCACAGTTAGTCGCTGTCACGGTTTAACATTCACCTATAGATTTCTATCTGGTAAGTGCTGGCTTATTTCTTTTATGTTTGTATGGCTAGTATGGTGGTGGAGTTATGGCTGCCTCCGCCTTGTTGTGCACTCCCGCCCATTTACCTCCTATCCGTTTAATTGGACCATATAAATTGGTATTCTACTTTCCTTGGTTTTATTTGTAGGCTTATGCCTAAGAGAGATGTATGCTAAAAGGTAGGAACCCATCTTCCCCGTTTATAATTAAACCACTTGGTATTAGGAGGACCCATCCTAGAACAAAAAAAGGTTCGGTCCGGTGTCACCAGTAGAGCAAAACTTGATCATTCCCAGTAAGAGAAACCAAGTAATCCTGTAGATATGATACTTTTTAATGGCTGACAAAATACATGATGTTATAGTGCGCTTCCAACCTACTCAGGGATCTTCTTCAGGCGTAAATGGAACAGGTCTGTCACCCAGAAATTCATTTTTTCAGCTAAAATTTTTTTTAGTTATTTTATTTATAATCACTTGTAATTAATAGTAATGGAAATTAATGCGAGTTTTTATTAATTCAATTAACATTGCTATTTCTAAGTTAAGCTGGTGCTAAAACTGATTTCACCCCTTCTTGACCAACTCATTGCCTTTTGGCTTGCTGGGCTTTAATCCCCAGGGACGTAGAAACATGCTCCCTGCAGGGATTAAAACCCTGCAAGCTGTGGACGTGACAGCTCCATGCTGCCGATTTCCAGAGGTAGTCGACAACCTGAAGCTGTCATCCTGGGCTGCGTCCCTCCATCCCACCACGGTCACATGATCGCCGGCATTTGCCGAATGCGGGCGATCATAGGAAACTCCATGAAAAGTTCATAAAAGTTAAATATTCAGCTGCCCTGGTGGATCGGATGCATCAGGGCAGCTGAAGGTACTCGCCCCCATCCTCCGCGATGTCCGACGGCATTCTGGCCTCCCAGCCCTGATGGCGCTTTCTGCGCATGCGCCAGACATCAGGCACAGAAGGACGCGCAGCCCGGGAAGTATAAAATTTCTCTGGCTCCTGGCTAACATATGTAAAAGTTTACGTCTCATCTCCCCTCATAGATCATATCCATGAGGAGAGATGAAATGACGTACCTAAGGCCCCCTGATTTATCCACAGACATGGCTTCTGTGCACGTGCCCGCCGACAACATGGCGGACGCAAATGCAAAAGCTGTGGATTGCCAGGGCAATTCAAAATCTCACTGCTCCTGGCTTCGAAATGTAGCCAAGAGCCTGGAGATTTCACGGGGGGGCGCGGTATGTGGTCCCTGGTCACATGATCGTCGTTTTCCAACAGAAAACCTAGATCACGTAAAAGTTAAAAAAAAAAAAATCAAGTTTCGCCTCCCATCATGGATCGATCCGTGAGAGGAGGTGAAATTACTTAGCTAAGGCCTCCGACGAAGTTCCCCCACAAGATCTTCATCCGCGGACCTTTTCCCAACTTCAGCGCATACGCCCATCAGCAAAATGTCAGACGCAAGTGAAGAAGATAGGGAGGGCCCGGGAAATTTAAAGTCTCCTGGCTACTGCAGGTAGCGGAGAGCGTAAAGCCATGACGTAAAAGTTACAACACCGTTAAAGTGTATTGCTCCTTTGGGTTTGGGCCCCGCTGTGCATATGGACATAACACTAGGGCCACAATGGGTATGTCTCTGAACACAGGACAAAAACAGGGATCCATTTTGGGGTGAAAGTCTTCATTCATGTGTGTGCTGTACAAAAAAACTGTTTTAAGATGACAGAATTGGCAAAAAATTTTAATTTTTTTCCTTCTGCTTTAGTCAGATTCATTCAAAAACTATGGGGAGAAAATGTGCAGTGCACCCCCATATGAATGCGTTAAGGGGACTAGTTTTCAAAATGGGGCCATTTGTGGGGGTGGTTCATCGTTTTGACCGCTCAAGGGCTCTACAAGTGGGCAATGGGGTCAAGCAAAATGTCTGTTCTGGAAGCCCCCGGCTACTGCTTGCAGTTTGGGCCCCGTTGTGCATACAGACAGAAGATTGGGGCCACAATGGGTGTGTCTCTGAACACAGGATAAACGGGGATCCATTTTGGGGTGTAAATCCTCATTTTCATGTGCACCATAGAAAAAAAACTGTCTTTTAAATGACATATTTGCAAAAATATGACATTTTATTTTTTTTCTCCTCTAAATTGCATTGATTCCTGAAAAGAAACAGTGGGGTAACAATCCTCCGGACCCCTCAGTGAGTACATTAAGGGGCGTGGTTTATAAAATGGGGTCATTTGTGGGGGGTCTGGCATTCTGACACCTAGGAGCCTTTTACAATCTTGGCTCAAAGTGTTGCTCACAATGTTGAATTTGTACGTCTCCTAAATGGTGAAAAACCGACATTTGTCCGCAGCACTTGCATCCTCTCCAATTGCATCTGCGGTTTTTTTTTCATGGCATTTCAGAAACTTTTTGGAATTATTTTGGGGAAATTTTGATTCAGTAAGTTTTTAAACAATTGCCGGGTCGCCTGGATGCGTCACATAAATATCTCTAAGGAGAAAAAAGAAAATGGTCGAGATACGGAAGAGTACAGCGCTTGGAAATGCAACCAATCATTCCGTAATGCATATACTATGTTCCAACTTCAAGGAGTTTGAGGGTCGCCCAGCAGTTATCCGATTGAACTGAAGTTTTGCTCAACCCATTTTTTTTGTTGATTGGAACAGGATTAGTGAGTGGGGAAGACGGGGAGGGGGGAGCCTCAAAAGTTTAACTTTCGAAAAATTACCTATAGCTAAGGGCCACGCTAATTACACACACACACACACACACATATATATATATATATATATATATATATATATATATATATATATATATACACATACATATGACAAGGTACAGACAGGGTGGGGTTAATTTACACTTAAAAACAATACCAGAACAGGATGAGTAGAGGAGTAAATATTTAATTAGTCCACTGTAAGAGGGATGTGAAGGCTTTCTGGTCTGTATATTGGTGTTCGGGGGTCACCAGGCCAGCGTGTTATCTCTTCTCCAGATTTCTCATATTCTCCACTGATGCAAGAAGCCCCCCCCAAGGTTCATTCCAGTCCTGACATTGTCAGAGATGGTTATAAACTTGTACTCCCAAATTCTTCTGTGACGCTGGGATTGGAAGTTGCCTTTTAATATAGTAACCTTCATGTGTTCCATGTTGTGTCCGTGCCCAGAGCAATGCTCGGCCGCAGGTACTTCTGTCTTCCTCTCTGTAATCATGTGGTGATGAGATCTCATCCTCGCTCTCAGTTTTTGTCCTGTTTCTCCAACATAAAGTCCCCCAACAGGACATTTACTGCAGCGGATCAGGTACACAACATCAGACGTGGAACATGTGACTGACCCGGGATCTTATAGTCCTGCTGTGTGTTGGGGTCATGTATCCTGTCTGCGGTCCGTACATGTCAGCAGGTCTTACAGCTCCTTACATTACAGGGATCTTATAGTCCTGCTGTGTGTTGGGGTTATGTATCCTGTCCGTGGTCCGTATATGTCAGCAGGTCTTACAGCTCCTTACATTACAGGGATCTTATAGACCTGCTGTGTGTTGGGGATCCGTATCCTGTCCGCGGTCCGTACATGTCAGCTGGTCTTACAGCTCTTACATTACAGGGATCTTATAGTCCTGTTGTGTGTTGGGGTTATGTATCCTGTCGGCGGTCCGTACATGTCAGCAGGCCTTACAGCTCCTTACATTACAGGGATCTTATAGTCCTGCTGTGTGTTGGGGTTATGTATCCTGTCGGCGGTCCGTACATGTCAGCAGGCCTTACAGCTCCTTACATTACAGGGATCTTATAGTCCTGCTGTGTGTTGGGGTCATGTATCCTGTCGGCGGTCCGTACATGTGAGCAGGTCTTACAGCTCCTTACATTACAGGGATCTTATAGTCCTGCTGTATGTTGGGGTTATGTATCCTGTCCGCGGTCCGTACATGTCAGCAGGTCTTACAGCTCCTTACATTACAGGGATCTTATAGTCCTGCTGTGTGTTCGGGTTATGTATCCTGTTGGCGGTCCGTACATGTCAGCAGGTCTTACAGCTCCTTACATTACAGGGATCTTATAGTCCTGCTGTGTGTTGGGGTTATGAATCCTGTTGGCGGTCCGTACATGTCAGCAGGTCTTACAGCTCCTTACATTACAGGGATCTTATAGTCCTGCTGTGTGTTGGGGTTATGTATCCTGTCCGCGGTCCGTACATGTCAGCAGGTCTTACAGCTCCTTACATTACAGGGATCTTATAGTCCTGCTGTGTGTTGGGGTTATGTATCCTGTCCGTGGTCCGTACATGTCAGCAGGTCTTACAGCTCCTTACCTTACAGGGATCTTATAGTCCTGCTGTGTGTTGGGGTTATGTATCCTGTCGGCGGTCCGTACATGTCAGCAGGTCTTACAGCTCCTTACATTACAGGGATCTTATAGTCCTGCTGTGTGTTGAGGTTATGTATCCTGTCTGCGGTCCGTACATGTCAGCAGGTCTTACAGCTCCTTACATTACAGGGATCTTATAGTCCTGCTGTGTGTTGGGGTTATGTATCCTGTCTGCGGTCCGTACATGTCAGCAGGTCTTACAGCTCCTTACATTACAGGGATCTTATAGTCCTGCTGTGTGTTGGGGATCTGTATCCTGTCTGCGGTCCGTACATGTCAGCAGGTGTTACAGCTCCTTACATTACAGGGATCTTATAGTCCTGCTGTGTGTTGGGGTTATGTATCCTGTCGGCGGTCCGTACATGTCAGCAGGTTTTACAGCTCCTTACATTACAGGGATCTTATAGTCCTGCTGTGTGTTGGGGATCTGTATCCTGTCTGCGGTCCGTACATGTCAGCAGGTCTTACAGCTCCTTACATTACAGGGATCTTATAGTCCTGCTGTGTGTTGGGGTTATGTATCCTGTTGGCGGTCCGTACATGTCAGCAGGTCTTACAGCTCCTTACATTACAGGGATCTTATAGTCCTGCTGTGTGTTGGGGTCATGTATCCTGTCGGCGGTCCGTACATGTCAGCAGGTCTTACAGCTCCTTACATTACAGGGATCTTATAGTCCTGCTGTGTGTTGGGGATCTGTATCCTGTTTGCGGTCCGTACATGTCAGCAGGTCTTACAGCTCCTTACCTTACAGGGATCTTATAGTCCTGCTGTGTGTTGGGGTTATGTATCCTGTTGGCGGTCCGTACATGTCAGCAGGTCTTACAGCTCCTTACATTACAGGGATCTTATAGACCTGCTGTGTGTTGGGGTTATGTATCCTGTCCGCGGTCCGTACATGTCAGCAGGTCTTACAGCTCCTTACATTACAGGGATCTTATAGTCCTGCTGTGTGTTGGGGTTATGTATCCTGTCCGCGGTCCGTACATGTCAGCAGGTCTTACAGCTCCTTACATTACAGGGATCTTATAGTCCTGCTGTCTGTTGGGGTTATGTATCCTGTCCGTGGTCCGTACATGTCAGCAGGTCTTACAGCTCCTTACCTTACAGGGATCTTATAGTCCTGCTGTGTGATGGGGTTATGTATCCTGTCGGCGGTCCGTACATGTCAGCTGGTCTTACAGCTCCTTACATTACAGGGATCTTACAGTCCTGCTGTGTGTTGGGGTTATGTATCCTGTCTGCGGTCCGTACATGTCAGCAGGTCTTACAGCTCCTTACATTACAGGGATCTTATAGTCCTGCTGTGTGTTGGGGTTATGTATCCTGTCTGCGGTCCGTACATGTCAGCGGGTCTTACAGCTCCTTACATTACAGGGATCTTATAGTCCTGCTGTGTGTTGGGGTTATGTATCCTGTCGGCGGTCCGAACATGTCAGCAGGTCTTACAGCTCCTTACATTACAGGGATCTTATAGTCCTGCTGTGTGTTGGGGTTATGTATCCTGTCCGTGGTCCGTATATGTCAGCAGGTCTTACAGCTCCTTACATTACAGGGATCTTATAGACCTGCTGTGTGTTGGGGATCCGTATCCTGTCCGCGGTCCGTACATGTCAGCAGGTCTTACAGCTCTTACATTACAGGGATCTTATAGTCCTGCTGTGTGTTGGGGTTATGTATCCTGTCTGCGGTCCGTACATGTCAGCAGGTCTTACAGCTCCTTACCTTACAGGGATCTTATAGTCCTGCTGTGTGTTGGGGTTATGTATCCTGTCGGCGGTCCCTACATGTCAGCAGGTCTTACAGCTCCTTACATTACAGGGATCTTATAGTCCTGCTGTGTGTTGAGGTTATGTATCCTGTCTGCGGTCCGTACATGTCAGCAGGTCTTACAGCTCCTTACATTACAGGGATCTTATAGTCCTGCTGTGTGTTGGGGTTATGTATCCTGTCTGCGGTCCGTACATGTCAGCAGGTCTTACAGCTCCTTACATTACAGGGATCTTATAGTCCTGCTGTGTGTTGGGGATCTGTATCCTGTCTGCGGTCCGTACATGTCAGCAGGTGTTACAGCTCCTTACATTACAGGGATCTTATAGTCCTGCTGTGTGTTGGGGTTATGTATCCTGTCGGCGGTCCGTACATGTCAGCAGGTTTTACAGCTCCTTACATTACAGGGATCTTATAGTCCTGCTGTGTGTTGGGGATCTGTATCCTGTCTGCGGTCCGTACATGTCAGCAGGTCTTACAGCTCCTTACATTACAGGGATCTTATAGTCCTGCTGTGTGTTGGGGTTATGTATCCTGTTGGCGGTCCGTACATGTCAGCAGGTCTTACAGCTCCTTACATTACAGGGATCTTATAGTCCTGCTGTGTGTTGGGGTCATGTATCCTGTCGGCGGTCCGTACATGTCAGCAGGTCTTACAGCTCCTTACATTACAGGGATCTTATAGTCCTGCTGTGTGTTGGGGATCTGTATCCTGTTTGCGGTCCGTACATGTCAGCAGGTCTTACAGCTCCTTACCTTACAGGGATCTTATAGTCCTGCTGTGTGTTGGGGTTATGTATCCTGTTGGCGGTCCGTACATGTCAGCAGGTCTTACAGCTCCTTACATTACAGGGATCTTATAGACCTGCTGTGTGTTGGGGTTATGTATCCTGTCCGCGGTCCGTACATGTCAGCAGGTCTTACAGCTCCTTACATTACAGGGATCTTATAGTCCTGCTGTGTGTTGGGGTTATGTATCCTGTCCGCGGTCCGTACATGTCAGCAGGTCTTACAGCTCCTTACATTACAGGGATCTTATAGTCCTGCTGTCTGTTGGGGTTATGTATCCTGTCCGTGGTCCGTACATGTCAGCAGGTCTTACAGCTCCTTACCTTACAGGGATCTTATAGTCCTGCTGTGTGATGGGGTTATGTATCCTGTCGGCGGTCCGTACATGTCAGCTGGTCTTACAGCTCCTTACATTACAGGGATCTTACAGTCCTGCTGTGTGTTGGGGTTATGTATCCTGTCTGCGGTCCGTACATGTCAGCAGGTCTTACAGCTCCTTACATTACAGGGATCTTATAGTCCTGCTGTGTGTTGGGGTTATGTATCCTGTCTGCGGTCCGTACATGTCAGCGGGTCTTACAGCTCCTTACATTACAGGGATCTTATAGTCCTGCTGTGTGTTGGGGTTATGTATCCTGTCGGCGGTCCGAACATGTCAGCAGGTCTTACAGCTCCTTACATTACAGGGATCTTATAGTCCTGCTGTGTGTTGGGGTTATGTATCCTGTCCGTGGTCCGTATATGTCAGCAGGTCTTACAGCTCCTTACATTACAGGGATCTTATAGACCTGCTGTGTGTTGGGGATCCGTATCCTGTCCGCGGTCCGTACATGTCAGCAGGTCTTACAGCTCTTACATTACAGGGATCTTATAGTCCTGTTGTGTGTTGGGGTTATGTATCCTGTCGGCGGTCCGTACATGTCAGCAGGCCTTACAGCTCCTTACATTACAGGGATCTTATAGTCCTGCTGTGTGTTGGGGTCATGTATCCTGTCGGCGGTCCGTACATGTCAGCAGGTCTTACAGCTCCTTACATTACAGGGATCTTATAGTCCTGCTGTGTGTTGGGGATCTGTATCCTGTCTGCGGTCTGTATATGTCAGCAGGTCTTACAGCTCCTTACCTTACAGGGATCTTATAGTCCTGCTGTGTGTTCGGGTTATGTATCCTGTTGGCGGTCCGTACATGTCAGCAGGTCTTACAGCTCCTTACATTACAGGGATCTTATAGTCCTGCTGTGTGTTGGGGTTATGTATCCTGTTGGCGGTCCGTACATGTCAGCAGGTCTTACAGCTCCTTACATTACAGGGATCTTATAGTCCTGCTGTGTGTTGGGGTTATGTATCCTGTCCGCGGTCCGTACATGTCAGCAGGTCTTACAGCTCCTTACATTACAGGGATCTTATAGTCCTGCTGTGTGTTGGGGTTATGTATCCTGTCCGTGGTCCGTACATGTCAGCAGGTCTTACAGCTCCTTACCTTACAGGGATCTTATAGTCCTGCTGTGTGTTGGGGTTATGTATCCTGTCGGCGGTCCGTACATGTCAGCAGGTCTTACAGCTCCTTACATTACAGGGATCTTATCGTCCTGCTGTGTGTTGAGGTTATGTATCCTGTCTGCGGTCCGTACATGTCAGCAGGTCTTACAGCTCCTTACCTTACAGGGATCTTATAGTCCTGCTGTGTGTTGGGGTTATGTATCCTGTCTGCGGTCCGTACATGTCAGCAGGTCTTACAGCTCCTTACATTACAGGGATCTTATAGTCCTGCTGTGTGTTGGGGATCTGTATCCTGTCTGCGGTCCGTACATGTCAGCAGGTCTTACAGCTCCTTACATTACAGGGATCTTATAGTCCTGCTGTGTGTTGGGGTTATGTATCCTGTCTGCGGTCCGTACATGTCAGCAGGTCTTACAGCTCCTTACATTACAGGGATCTTATAGTCCTGCTGTGTGTTGGGGATCCGTATCCTGTCTGTGTTCCGTACATGTCAGCAGGTCTTACAGCTCCTTACATTACAGGGATCTTATAGTCCTGCTGTGTGTTGGGGTTATGTATCCTGTCGGCGGTCCGAACATGTCAGCAGGTCTTACAGCTCCTTACATTACAGGGATCTTATAGTCCTGCTGTGTGTTGGGGTCATGTATCCTGTCGGCGGTCCGTACATGTCAGCAGGTTTTACAGCTCCTTACATTACAGGGATCTTATAGTCCTGCTGTGTGTTGGGGATCTGTATCCTGTCTGCGGTCTGTACATGTCAGCAGGTCTTACAGCTCCATACGTTACAGAAATAAGTTCCCTTTTGTGTGTGGGAGGACAATGCACTCCTGATTATAAGGTTCCTCAGACTTGGAGGTTGCCTGTAACACAGAAGCGGAGATTATTGTGGTCAGACGGTCATCCTTGTGTAGGTATGATGGAGTTTCCTTGCAGTCTTCCTTAGTTCTTCCAGCTGTGGCTTGTAGGTCACTGTGGTGATTTCTGGGGATCATGGTGGCTCTGATGATTTCTGGGCATCCTGGTGGCTCTGGTGATTCCTGTGTATCCTGGTGGCTCTGGTAATTCCTGGGTATCCTTGTAGCTTGGTGATTCCTGGGTATCCTTGTAGCTCTGGTGATTCCTGGGTATCCTTGTAGCTCTGGTGATTCCTGGGTATCCTTGTAGCTCTGGTGATTCCTGGGTATCCTTGTAGCTCTGGTGATTCCTGGGTATCCTTGTAGCTCTGGTGATTCCTGGGTATCCTTGTAGCTCTGGTGATTCCTGGGTATCCTTGTAGCTCTGGTGATTCCTGGGTATCCTTGTAGCTCTGGTGATTCCTGGGTATCCTTGTAGCTCTGGTGATTCCTGGGTATCCTTGTAGCTCTGGTGATTCCTGTGTATCCTTGTAGCTCTGGTGATTCCTGGGTATCCTTGTAGCTCTGGTGATTCCTGGGTATCCTTGTAGCTCTGGTGATTCCTGGGTATCCTTGTAGCTCTGGTGATTCCTGGGTATCCTTGTAGCTCTGGTGATTCCTGGGTATCCTTGTAGCTCTGGTGATTCCTGGGTATCCTTGTAGCTCTGGTAATTCCTAGGAATCATGGTGGCTCTGATGATTTCTGGGTATCCTTGTTGCTCTGGTGATTCCTGGGTATCCTTGTAGCTCTGGTGATTCCTGGGTATCCTTGTAGCTCTGGTGATTCCTGGGTATCCTTGTAGCTCTGGTGATTCCTGGGTATCCTTGTAGCTCTGGTGATTCCTGGGTATCCTTGTAGCTCTGGTGATTCCTGGGTATCCTTGTAGCTCTGGTGATTCCTGGGTATCCTTGTAGCTCTGGTGATTCCTGGGTATCCTTGTAGCTCTGGTGATTCCTGGGTATCCTTGTAGCTCTGGTGATTCCTGTGTATCCTTGTAGCTCTGGTGATTCCTGGGTATCCTTGTAGCTCTGGTGATTCCTGTGTATCCTTGTAGCTCTGGTGATTCCTGGGTATCCTTGTAGCTCTGGTGATTCCTGGGTATCCTTGTAGCTCTGGTAATTCCTAGGAATCATGGTGGCTCTGATGATTTCTGGGTATCCTGGTGGCTCTGGTGATTCCTGGGTATCCTGGTGGCTCTGGTGATTCCTGGGTATCCTTGTAGCTCTGGTGATTCCTGGGTATCCTTGTAGCTCTGGTGATTCCTGGGTATCCTTGTAGCTCTGGTGATTCCTGGGTATCCTTGTAGCTCTGGTGATTCCTGGGGATCATGGTGGCTCTGGTGATTCCTGGGTATCCTGGTGGCTCTGCTGATTTCTGGGTATCCTTGTGGCTCTGGTGATTTCTGGGTATCCTTGTGGCTCTGGTGATTTCTGGGTATCCTTGTGGCTCTGGTGATTCCTGGGTATCCTTGTAGCTCTGGTGATTCCTGGGTATCCTTGTGGCTCTGGTGATTCCTGGGGATCATGGTGGCTCTGGTGATTCCTGGGCATCCTGGTAGCTCTAGTGATTTCTGGGCATCCTGGTAGCTCTGGTGATTTCTGGGTATCCTTGTGGCTCTGGTGATCCCTGGGTATCCTTGTGGCTCTGGTGATTTCTGTGTATCCTTGTGGCTCTGGTGATTTCTTGGTATCCTTGTGGCTCTGGTGATTTCTTGGTATCCTTGTGGCTCTGGTGATTTCTTGGTATCCTTGTGGCTCTGGTGATTCCTGGGTATCCTGGTGGCTCTAGTGATTCCTGGGTATCCTTGTAGCTCTGGTGATTCCTGGGTAACCTTGTAGCTCTGGTGATTCCTTCGTATCCTTGTAGCTCTGGGAATTCCTGGGGATCATGGTGGCTCTGAAGATTTCTGGGCATCCTGGTGGCTCTGGTGATTTCTGGGTATCCTTGTGGCTCTGGTGATTCCTGGGTATCCTGGTGGCTTTGGTGATTCCTGGGTATCCTGGTGGCTCTGGTGATTTCTGGGTATCCTGGTGGCTCTGGTGATTCCTGGGTATCCTTGTGGCTCTGGTGATTTCTGGGTATCCTTGTGGCTCTGGTGATTTCTGGGTATCCTTGTGGCTCTGGTGATTCCTGGGTATCCTTGTTGCTCTGGTGATTCCTGGGTATCCTTGTATCTCTGGTGATTCCTGGGAATCCTTGTAGCTGTGGTAATTCCTGGGGATCATGGTGGCGCTGATGATTCCTGGGGATCATGGTGGCTCTGATGATTCCTGGGTATCCTGGTAGCTCTGGTGATTTCTGGGTATCCTTGTGGCTCTGGTGATCTCTGGGTATCCTTGTGGCTCTGGTGATTCCTGGGTATTCTTTTGGCTCTGGTGATTCCTGGGTATCCTTTTGGCTCTGGTGATTTCTGTGTATCCTGGTGGCTCTGGTGATTCCTGGGCATCCTGGTGGCTCTGGTGATTCCTGGGCATCCTGGTGGCTCTGGTGATTCCTGGGCATCCTGGTGGCTTTGGTGATTCCTGGGGATCCTGGTGGCTCTGGTGATTTGGTCATCAGAAGTCTCTGCTGCACCAGACTTTAGCAAAATTCCAGGCTGTGGTGAGAACAGTGTGGCATTAGAAAAAAACCCTGGCATGGCTTGGCAGTTCCTGAACTTTGTACTCTGGGCACAGATTTGTGGAACGGGCATGGCCTCTAAGCTGCACTGGGGACTCCCTGCCCCCCCCAGCCACCCCCAAAAAATAATAAATAAATAAAAAATATTAAGTAGTTTTGTTATTTGCCATTTGACTTAATCTGTATGCTAGTATTTGGTCAGTTATTTGTTATTGCTGTATTTTATTTGTGTGGTCCAACTGGACCTGTAGTTTTACTTTTCTAAAGTTTTATGTTCTTTTAGGTATATTGTGTTATATGCACTATTGTACCACCAGGGGTCGCCGGGCTCCCGACGTGTATATATTTATATGAACAGCTGGTATAAGTTATACTGTATAACTTATACCAGCTGTACATTTATAATTATATATAGGTAATACCCAGGTTATACCAGCATGCTCCATATCACTATATACAGGATATATAACGTATACCAGCTGTACATATATAATTATATACAGGAGATACCCAGGTTATACCAGCATGCTCCATATCACTATATACAGGAGATGTATAACTTATACCAGCTGTACATTTATAATTATTTATAGGTAATACCTATGTAATACCAGCATGCTACATATCACTATATACAGGATATATAACGTATACCAGCTGTACATATATAATTATATACAAGAGATCCCCAGGTTATACCAGCATGCTCCATATCACTATATACAGGAGATGTATAACTTATACCAGCTGTACATATATAATTATATACAGGAGATCCCCAGGTTATACCAGCATGCTCCACATCACTATATACAGGAGATGTATAACTTATACCAGCTGTACATATATAATTATATATGTTAGGAAAACATTCTTCTCCACCGAGATTCAAGCTTCAGAGCTGGGAGTTCTGTAGAAACTGTTTGGGTGAGAAGACAAGGAGAGAACAACAGAAAGGACACCACTGTAGGCATTTACTATAGGCCGCCTGGACAAGCAGAAGATATGGAGGAACTCTTTCTACATCCGATGGCCAAGCTCTCAAAGAAGCCCAACATGGTGATCATGGGAGATTTTACCCATCAGACATTTGTTGGGAATCTCTCAGGTAAAAGTAATGGATCCAACAGATTCTTATCCGCTCTTGGTGACAACTTTATCTTCCAGAAGGTAGAAGAGAAAACAAGGGGATCTGCTATCTTGGCCCTAATTCTTACCCAACAGGGAGGGAATGGTTGAGGAAGTAAGGGTGGCCGGGACCTTAGGAGGCAGTGATCATGATATCCTTGGATGTTGGATAACAAGGAGAGGAAGACCTGAGAAGACTCAGACCTCAAGGATGGATTTCAGAAAGGCAGATTTTAATGAACTCAGAAAGAGGAAGAATCCAACGGCTGGATGTTCGTAAGGACAGAAATGTCCAAGAAGGTTGGGAAATATTGTGAAATGAGATTCTCAGAGCACAATCGTTACCAATCCCTAAAAGAAGGAAGAATGGGAAGCATCTAAAGAGACCCGGATGGATGAACTCAGAACTTGTACACATGTTAAAGAGGGAGAAAATATGTTTATCAAATAGAAAGAGGGGGGGGGGGGGGTCTAAAGAAGAATATAATGGGGTCTGCAGAAACTGTAGGGCAAGTGTCAGAAAAGGTAAAGCTGATAATGAACTGAGGCTTGTAAGAGAGGCCAAAAGCATTAAAAAAGGATTTGGGGGGTCAAAAGACAAGGCTGAGAGGAGACTTAATAGCTGTCTACAATTATCTGAAGGGCTGTCACAGTGCAGAGGGATCAGCCCTATTCTCATCTGCACAAGAAAAGACTACAAGCAATGGGATAAAACTGGAAGGGAGGAGACACAGATTAGATATTAGACAGTGCGGGGGATCATAGCGTGGAACAGGTAACCACAGGAGGTGGGGAGTTCTCCTTCAATGGAAGTCTTCAGAGTCTTCGCTGATTGCTCAGTGTAAATAGCAGTCGGTCAGTACTGAAAGGTCACTATGTTATGTCAATCGAGAGGGGCGGCGGAGCACGAGGAGAGAAATCTCCTGCAGCTTCCTGCCCCCCTGCTGGCCGCTCTGTGAGCGAGCCAGCGATACTTGCTCCCGTGCAACAGCACTGCAGCGAATGTATGTGGGGACGAGTGTCGGGCATCGTTTGACTGACATTCCTTCTGTCTAAATGGACCCTTAAGTGGATTAGAGGGAGATGTGCAGATAAGAAACCTCCTGAACACATTTGCATCCAATACACTTAGGCGCAAGCATTCTTTTCCAAGTAGGTAACACAGACACAATTTTCACATTCTGCAGCTATAAAACATTGGCATTATAGAAATGATGCAATGGGGACAATATCAACTTTACAGTCCTCTTTGGGGCTAACGGGAACAAACAAAAGTCTCTCAACAAGAGTCCTTAGAAAAGTCTTTTAACACCAAGTAATTTGGGGATTTGCTGGTGGTCTCACAGGCTCCTCGACCTCTGAATCAGTACTGTACCCCGTTGGAGTAAGCATACTGCTCCACAAGCTCACTCCGATGGATGTAGAACCAGAAGGACTGTCCAGGTCACGCACTCTTACCTCCTCCTGTATTGTTTGGTCTAACGGCAACATCCGACTGCCGCCGTGTACCAGGCAAGTCCTGACCAGTCTCTTGGTGTCCTGCAACAGTAGGCAGTTCTGGAGGACGGGTAAGAGGCCGACGCAAGGTTTCCGGATGATGTGCAGTCTCTCTTACAACGGTGAAAGTCTCTAACCTCGTTGTTAAGATAATGGATCAGGATCCAAGGAGGGTAGCGACTTTCCACCAACCAGTCTCAGTCTTGTACTGCTGCAACCTTCTCGGTTGGATATTGTGCGGCAGATCCTCCTCCGCTGACTTGGCAGATAGGAGGGGACCTCTTCCTATCAGGCACAAAGTCCTTGGACCGCAGTCCTGGAGCCTTCTTTGTCGGTGGAGAAGACTGAGTACTCACACTCACAACCAGCAGTTTATCACCCCAGTTAAATTGGGGTTGTGGTGGAGGGTATCCAGCTGGTGTGCCATGCAGAGTGGTAAAATTAGACATCCCTTCTCTCGCGGTCTCTGGGGGAGCCTGCAACGACAAGCCCAGTGGTGCACTTACAGAGCTGTCTGACTCCTCCCCTGGGCTGTCTTTAGTTTCCTGCAACTGGATTGGATCCAGGCTCTGGTCCACGGTGGGGTTGACCCCCCCCCCATACTTTTCCCATAGCATTGGCAGGAACAGAGAGGCGGCAAACTTTTGCGGACTTGGCATAGTTGGAGAAGATGAAGGCTGGGTGCCATCTTGCCTCAGCACGCAGTCCATATTACAGTAGACTGCTGACCATGCAACTCGGGCAATACTAGATAGTCCAACATGTATCACATCCTTGCAACATATGACAGAGACTGGAATGATGAGTTAGGGTCCTCCTTCTGCATTACTGACAGATGATTCGGTTTCATACTGCTCTGGTTACTGTCCTTGACTTTTTATCATGCTCAAAGGTCCTTGGAACTGGAAGTCATTTTTTTAGACACTCACACATGGGCACTAACTTTTCTCCGTGACCGGAAAATGGCAGAGGTGTGTTGTTTTTTTTTTCTGATTTTCTGGAACTGGCACAGAGGAATGATCCTGTTCGTGACGCCAAAGAGGCTCTGCCCTGCAGTGTCTGAGGAGCGGGCCCTCTGCCTAGGAGACAGTGGGGTAGAGTTTGGACTTTGTCATGGGGCTCTACCATTTCCCACCTTGAGGGTAGCTCGGGACCTGTCCAAGTAGCAGGAAGACGGCCTACAAACAGGGAACCGACGGTGCAATTTACCTGGGCTTTAGGTTGTCATGGGTGACGCCACCGTTCCTTCCTCCGCAGTGAATGTGGGTGATGAAGGAACTGGTGCATACTCACGGAGTAGTTTGAATTAGCAAAGCCTGGAACGGTCGGCAGTACTTGAATAAACGTATTTACAGTCCAATAAGAAATAATCCACGCCAGCAGGATATTCAGTACAACTTCACAAAGTGGTGCGACAGAGGAAATCACGGGTACGCCAGGTAGTCTACAGTCTCAGTTATCTGTATGGCTCTGGGCACAACTACTCTTCTCTTCTCCAGCTCCCTACCGGTCAGCACTCCAGCTCACCACGGCAAACACACACTCCACTCTGCACCTCTGCAACAGGCCCAGGGAAAGCAGAGGTTACCGCTCTCTCCCATTCTGAAGGTGTCCGTGTGAGTCTTTGGCAACTCCACTCACTCCACCTGCTGCCAAGTACAGAACAGAAGACCCAGGCTTGCAAACACCATGCATTTACATACATAAAGCACGATCACGTGACAAACAACAAGATACATTTCCCAGACATTCTCACATCCCAGACAGTTAAAGGGGTTGTCCCGCGCCGAAACGGGTTTTTTTTTTTTCAACCCCCCCCCCTCCCGTTCGGCGCGAGACAACCCCGATGCAGGGACTGAAAAAAAGAACAGCACAGCGCTTACCTGAATCCCCGCGCTCCGGTGACTTCTATACTTACCGGTTGAAGATGGCCGCCGGGGTCTGCTCCCTCCGTGGACCGCAGCTCTTCTGTGCGGTCCATTGCCGATTCCAGCCTCCTGATTGGCTGGAATCGGCACGTGACGGGGCGGAGCTACACAGAGTTACACGGAGCCCCATTGAGAAGATAAGAAGACCCGGACTGCGCAAGCGCGTCTAATTTGGCCATTCGACCATTTTAGACGGCGAAAATTAGTCGGCACCATGGAGACGAGGACGCCAGCAGCGAAGCAGGTAAGTGAAAAACTTTTTATAACTTCTGTATGGCTCATAATTAATGCACGATGTACATTACAAAGTGCATTAATATGGCCATACAGAAGTGTATAGACCCACTTGCTGCCGCGGGACAACCCCTTTAATTCTTTCAGTGCTGCAGAAGTGCAATATAAATCATATTCATGCAACATGAAAAAGGCTGACAATACAAAGCATGAGACAAATGCATGCATACATTATGAAGGGGCCCTGTTGTACCGGGCCACTACACTGGTATAACTGAAAGGGGTTGTCCCGCGGCAGCAAGTGGGGTTAAGCACTTCTGTATGGCCATATTAATGCACTTTGTAATATACATCGTGCATTAAATATTGGCCATACAGAAGTTATACACTTACCTCCTCCGGTGCTGGCGTCCCCGTCTCCATGGCGCCAACCAAAGCTGCCTTCTCCCTGGATTAGACGCGCTTGCGCTGAAGGGGCTGCTCCGGCGTGCTCGCGCCACACAGGTCTTCTACAAAGTGCATTAATATGGCCATACAGAAGTGCTTTACCCCACTTGCTATCGCGGGACAACCCCTTTAAGTATCTCCTGTATATAATTATTTATGTATAGCTAGTATAAGTTATATATACATCCTGTATATAGTGATATGGAGCATGCTGGTATAACCTGGGTATCCCCTGAATATAATTATATATGTACAGCAGGTATAAGTTATACATCTCCTGTATATAGTGATATGGAGCATGCTGGTATAACCTGGGTATCTCCTGTATATAATTATATATGTACAGCTGGAATAAGTTATACATCTTGTATATAGTGATATTGAGCATGCTGGTATAACCTGGGTATCTCCTGTATATAATTATATATGTACAGCTGCTATAAATTATACATCTCCTGTATATAGTGATATGGAGTATGCTGGTATAACCTGGGTATCTCCTATATATAATCATATATGTACAGCTGGTATAAGTTATACATCTCCTGTATATAGTGATATGGAGCATGCTGGTATAACCTGGGTATCCCCTGTATACAATTATATATGTACAGCTGGTATGAGTTATACATCTCCTGTATATAGTGATATGAGCCTGGTAATGTCTTGCATGTTGAGTGTGTGTGTTTTTTGGAAAAGACTCCGGACATAGATATAAACTGATTTTTACTTTTGTTTGCGTATCATGGAGCGGGAGTGAAGGGCCTTATCTTGCTGTATGCAGTTATGTTATTGTTATCCTGCATGGGATAAGTAATGTGTGTATGTATATGTATATATATATATATATATATATATATATATATATATATATATATATATATATAGTGACTCCACCAGCAGAATAGTGAGTGCAGCTCTGGAGTATAATACAGGATGTAACTCAGGATAAGTAGCATATGTACAGAGTGACTCCACCAGCAGAATAGTGAGTGCAGCTCTGGAGTATAATACAGCATGTAACTCAGGATCAGTACAGGATAAGTAATGTATGTATACAGTGACTCCACCAGCAGAATAGTGAGTGCAGCTCTGGGGTATAATACAGGATGTAACCCAGGAGCAGTACAGGATAAGTAATGTATGTACACAGTGACTCCACCAGCAGTATAGTGAGTGCAGCTCTGGGGGTATAATACAGGATGTAGCTCAGGAGCAGTACAGGATAAGTAATGTATGTACACAGTGACTCCACCAGCAGTATAGTGAGTGCAGCTCTGGGGGTATAATACAGGATGTAGCTCAGGAGCAGTACAGGATAAGTAATGTATGTACACAGTGACTCCAGCAGCAGAATAGTGAGTACAGCTCTGGGGTATAATGCAGGATGTAACTCAGGAGCAGTACAGGATAAGTAATGTATGTACACAGTGACTCCACCAGCAGAATAGTGAGTGCAGCTCTAGAGTATAATACAGGATGTAATTCAGGATCAGTACAGGATAAGTAATGTATGTACACAGTGACTCCACCAGCAGAATAGTGAGTGCAGCTCTGGAGTATAATACAGCATGTAACTCAGGATCAGTACAGGATAAGTAATATATGTACACAGTGACTCCACCAGCAGAATAGTGAGTGCAGCTCTGGAGTATAATACAGCATGTAACTCAGGATCAGTACAGGATAAGTAATATATGTACATTACACTCTGCATGCAGTTCCTAGTGTCTCCCCGGATCCAGCGTGTGGTCTGGGGCCTCGGTTTCCTGCCAGTGTGTGTATGGAGTAAACACATTATTACAGGACGTACTAAACTCGTCTTCCTCTTGGCTCAGGTAGCGGCATTGGCCAGGCGCCAGGTGTGGTGTGTGGTAATGTGGAATGCCAAGGTCAGTAACGTGACCCAGCAGTACCTGGCCAGGTGTTCACTTTCTCCTCCCCCCTCTTGTGAAATCTAACAGCCAGTTTGTGGTTCAGATTTGACTTTTTATACTTCTGTCATTTCAGTCATCTTTCTTGTTACAAACTGGAGTTACGTCCTGTCCTGTACTCCAGTCACATCCAGAGCTGAAGCTGCTCTTCTGTTATATCTATTCTTTTTAGCGAGTGACATACAGTGCTACAGTCACAGTGCAGCTCATGCATCATGTCTTTCACTCCATTCACCTCCAGAGCTGCACTCACACTTCAGTTCTTACATCATTTGTTCTATCCTTGTTAGTCTTAGAGTTGCACTCACAATTTAGCCCGCTGCCAGTTGCAGTTTGTCAGCATTACTCCCATAGGAACACCCATGAAATCCTGTCTGAGAAGCAGTACCACATTGCCCTGTGCGGCGCTCTACCAGGTTGGTTCCCCCTGGGAACAATCTTCATGCATCTCTCTTGATGAACCAGCAAGGGACAACAAAGAACCAACTGCTCTGAATGTGACCGGAGAACTTGACTACTCAAGGTCAGTAGAAGACAAGCAGAAGATAAGGATGGTGATGTCTGCTGTGAGATGATAGGAGTTGTTGCTATTTAGTTGCAGCATAAAGCCAGTAGTCTGCAGCTGAAGTGTTTCACTATCTGTGACCAGAAGCTCTGGAGTCTTTCATGAATGTTCCAGTGTACAGAATCCCCCGTGTCACTCCAATGGACAAATTTCAAAGGCGCATGTCCCCATATAAGACAGTGGCAGCTAATGATTTGTCTACAGTATAGGAAAGGGCTAAAGTATTAGTTCCCAGTGTAGCTGTAAAAGTTACATCTTCCCCTGCTCCGCTACTTCTCTTCTCTACCCTCCTTCTGCTCTCTTTTCCTTGCTCTTGTGCTCCCCTTCTGTGCTCCTCCCCTGCTCTACATCTTCCTTGCTCCTCCCCTGCTCTACATCTTCCTTGATCTTCTCTGCCTCTGCTCTTCCCCTGCTTTGCCTGTGCTCCTCCCCTGCTCTACATCTTCCTTGATCTTCTCTGCCTCTGCACCTCCCCTGCTCTACATCTTCCTTGCTCTTCCCCTGATTTGCCTCTGCTCCTCCCCTTCTGTGCATTTTCCTTGCTTTGCCTCTGCTCCTGCCCTCCTGTGCTCCTCCCATTCTTCGCATCTTCCTTGCTCCTGTCCTCCTGTGCTCCTCCCATTCTTTGCATCTTCCTTGCTCCTCCCCTCCTGTGCTCCTCCCATTCTCTGCATCTTCCTTGCTTCTCCCCTGCTCTGCCTCTGCTCCTCCCATTCTCTGCATCTTACTTGCTCCTCCCCTGCTCTGCCTCTGCTCCTCCCCTCCTGTGCTCCTCCCATTCTCTGCATCTTCCTTGCTCCTCCCCTGCTCTGCCTCTGCTCCTCCCCTCCTGTGCTCCTCCCATTTTCTGCATCTTCTTGCTCCTCCCCTGCTCTGCCTCTGCTCCTCCCCTCCTGTGCTCCTCCCATTTTCTGCATCTTCTTGCTCCTCCCCTGCTCTGCCTCTGCTCCTCCCCTCCTGTGCTCCTCCCAGTCTCTGCATCTTCCTTGCTCCTCCCCTGTTCTGCCTCTGCTCCTCCCCTCCTGCGCTCCTCCCATTCTCTGCATCTTCCTTGCTCCTCCCCTGCTCTGCCTCTGTTCCTATCCTTCTGTGCTCCTCCCATTCTCTGCTCCTCCCTTGCTTTGCTTCATTTGGCTTTGATAACCAATATTTCAGCTCCTGCACTTTCCTCTTCTCTGATTTGCTGCTGGACTTCTTCTCTAACTAATTGTTTACTCTCATGTCTACTTTACTATTCTTTCAGCGTTCCTCTGGGGCTGAGATGTCAGATGTTTCCCTGATCAGGGATTGTTTCATTATATGACAGGTTAATGACGATGTCCATTATACCCTATATGAGATGTCATGTATCACGTGAACGTCTAGTGACTGGCAGCCCGCAGTCTTCCTCTGATTAATGGTGACTGCAGAGCATGTAACAATGCAGCATGTTCTCTGGGAACGTTCTCATCTCGACGCATAGTTTACTTTGCATCGTGTGGAGATTTGATTTCTGCAGGATTATAAAAAAAGCTGCTGCAGTAGGCCGGTCTCCTTGCAGCTGCAGTGGGTATTATTGTATCTTGTCACCACTGGAAGCTAGGGTTTGACAGAGCTTGGATAGCGAAATGCCCCTGTCACACCCCTAGCTCCCGATTGGCTACATTCAGAAAGGTCCTAGCGGCAGCGTGTTTCGTGATTTTTGCCTTGGCTGGAGGGTTAGGGATTAGTTTTTCTGTTAGGCTTACATTATTTGCTCTAAATGCTCCCATGTTACCGCTGTAACTTGGAAGCTTTTTCAGCTAATAATGTAAGCTTAACAGGAAAATTAATCCCTAACCCTAACCCTCCAGCCAAGGCAAGAATCACTACCCAGTTTGCCCAGGGAACAGGCTGCTTCTTTATGTGGGTGGATTTAGAGTGCTGGTGGCAAACTGCTCCGCGGATCAGAGTTAGCCCTACCGCCGCTCATCAGCGCTGATGTGCCGACCGACGGCTGTCTGCTTCCTGCTTGCCGGGCAAGGTCATGGGAAGGGAGATAGGAGAAGATAGGCGGCACGGAGAGTCACAGCGGGGCCGCTAAAAGGGAGCGGAGGCGATCCTCTTCCTTCACACCGGCGACAGTCACAGTGGCCGCGCCAAAGGGCAACACTGCGGTGACACTACAGCCACCATGGACAGTGCCGCCAGGGAGAGTAACAGCGGCCCTGGTAACTGGAAAAAGCTAAAGGGGCAGATAGGAGCCCCCCCCCAAGTACCCTGTACCTTGTCTCCACCACTACTTCCGGTGGTGACAAGATACATTAATACCGCTGCAGTGTGCCGGTCTCCACAACATCATCCATCAGCCACTGTAGTTTGAATTGATAGCTGTGGGGTCCACCATTTATATGTACACTGCCCTCTCTCTCTCTCTCTCTCTCTCTCTCTCGATAGGAGGCTTTGATAGTTCATTCTTCTTCTGGAGGCTTCTACCCACAGTGATTGTTACCAAACATATAGTGACCGCATTGAATTTAGTTACAGCGTTGTTGCAGCAGCTGTAGGGTTAATTCCAACACACTGACAGAATAGTCTGCCGCTACCGAGGTCATCACAGGATCAGACACTAATCCTGGGATAGTCAGGACGCTGCCATGATCCAGGTCACCGTACAATATGTCAGTGTATTTCTAAGGCTCATTTACTAACAAGCCTGTGATGAAACAATTATGGATGCCGAATCTTCCTCCATTTCTCATCATTGCTTCTAATCTGAGGTTGCCCAGAAAACAGCATAGAAACAGACAAGACTGACAGCAGGAGGATAAACTATCTAGTCTGACCTCTATATGGAGACATAGGAGATGACAGCAGGAGGAGAGCACAGGGTCCATCTAGTCTGATGTCTATACAAAGACATAGAAGATGACGGCAGGAGGAGAGCACAGGGTCCATCTAGTCTGATGTCTATACAAAGACATAGAAGATGACGGCAGGAGGAGAGCACAGGGTCCATCTAGTCTGACCTCTAAATAGAGACATAGGAGATGACGGCAGGAGGAGAGCACATGGTCCATCTAGTCTGATATCTATATAGAGACATAGATGATGATGGCAGGAGGAGAGCACATGGTCCATCTAGTCTGATATCTATATAGAGACATAGAAGATGATGGCAGGAGGAGAGCACATGGTCCATCTAGTCTGATATCTATAGAGAGACATAGAAGATGATGATGGCAGGAGGAGAGCACATGGCCCATCTAGTCTGATATCTATATAGAGATATAGAAGATGATGGCAGGAGGAGAACACATGGTCCATCTAGTCTGATATCTATATAGAGACATAGTAGATGATGGCATGAGGAGAGCACATGGCCCATCTAGTCTGATATCTATATACAGACATAGAAGATGATGGCAGGGGGAGAGCACATGGTCCATCTAGTCTGATATCTATATAGAGACATAGAAGATGATGGCAGGAGGAGAGCACATGGTCCATCTAGTCTGATATCTATATAGAGACATAGAAGATGATGGCAGGAGGAGAGCACATGGTCCATCTAGTCTGATATCTATAGAGAGACATAGAAGATGACGGCAGGGGGAGAGCACATGGTCCATCTAGTCTGACATCTATATAGAGACATAGAAGATGACAGCAGGAGGAGAGCACATGGTCCATCTAGTCTGATATCTAATGGAAATGGAAAAATGTCTCACTGCCAGCTTCTGATATGGGTTCTATGGGGAATGAAGTATGGATAGATGAGATTACCAAATCATTTTACACTTATTTGCATTTTACACAGCGTCCCAACTGTTTTTACAATCGAGGTTATATATAGAGACATAGAAGATGACGGCAGGGGGAGAGTGCATGGCAGGCTTAGTCATTTACTTCTCATTTCTTCTTCTCCAACCACGTCTGCTGGAAGTTTGTTCCGGGCATCTACTACTCTTTCAGCAATGTAGTATTTCCTGCCGTTGCTTGGGTTCTTCTCCCGATCATCTTAGATTGTAACTCCTCGTTACTGATGAATACATTTCCGTGCTGAGCCTTATTTATAGCACATATTACATGGCTTATCTAGTAGCGTTGGACCTTGTTTGGCTTTCAAAACCGCAGGAATTTGTTGTGGCATAGATTCTACTAGGCCACCGGAATACCGGCCCCTGTGGACAGGAAGCTTCTTGTAGTTGCCGCTGATTAGATGGCGGTGCTGACATGTTCTGACCGGCTGACAGGAAGTGGTCAGCGATTCATTCTTGCTCCATCTGACCAGGTGCGTTTTGCGCTCTTTTGCCCGCTGGAGTCTGTTTCTCTTAGACACAATGGCGCTGGAAGTGGCCATCTGGTGTTATATCACATCCGTGCGGAGGAACGGCGAGTTGTGCGTTCGGACACGTTAGTTGGAGCTCCAGCGTTGTATTCAGCTGACTGTGCAGCCTGTTGGTCAGAACGATTCCTGACATCCTCCTCCGACCCCTTTCACTTAGTATTGCTTTATTTCTATCATCAATATGCGTGTTTGGGGTTGTTCACATATACATGACTGGCGGTTACGCACTACAGGGTGCAGCGTGGCGTCTTTATCGCACTGCTCACATGCCTGTGTATTGATGCTGACTGGCTTTGCATGCGTACATCAGTAGGCGCTGGCAGGTCCGTTTGTATAGGTCTTGCGGTAACTCCATAACTACAAGGTAGGTGCTGTGTTCCTGGAAGATCACCTGCATTCATCAGTGTCATTAGCGGTCTAGCGCCCTCCTCCCATGAGTCTGTGTGTTGGGGGTAGTTCACATACATGGTGTAATGTCAGGGGGGTCCAAGGTCTTTTTTGGAGGTGTTTCTAACGGCTTCTTCAAGTAATCTTATTGTAACATCTTGTCTGAAGTTGTTCAGTTCCTGTGAAATATTTTTTGTGGGCGTTTTCCTTTTGCTGGAGCTTGTGATTGGCTAATTAGATCCTGACACTGGCAGCTCTGGCCTCATGATCATGTGGCTTTAATTGGCGCCGTGTGACCACTTCTAGGGGTTTTAAATACCCTGTTTCCATTTCACTGGCTATGATGAAACGCGTCTGAGGGGTTTACAGCATATCTTCATGCGTTTTGGTCCCACGACCTTAATATTTGTTTTTAGAAGCAGGTCCAATTAAACTTTAGTGTTTTTCTAACTTTTCCCCTTGCGTGGCCCGGATCTGCTTTTTGCACCCTTGCTGCGCCTGGTCCGACGTGTCTGTGCTTCCGTCTTGGGCGAGATTGGTTGGTGAGCTGCTGGCTTTTTTCTTTTCTCTTTCATACAGTTCTATGATGTTGACCGTCTCCCAGAATGCAATCTTGCGGGGGTCTCTGGTCGGGTACATGGGGAGTTGTAGCGGGGCCGGATGATTTCTGCAGTATCATACTATTATAGGACGATTACCTCTGCCATAAAGTAAAACTCCTCCAGTCTTGTGTTAGTGAAGCTTCAGCAGGGTCGAGCCTCTGCTTGTTGTCAGTGACTGAGAATAGTTCTGTTACATCCAGAGCCTGATAACACATTATGAACACTCGCAGCTGAGGATTTGTTACAGTGTATCCTGTGACAGGTGCAGGAACTGCCTGGACCCGTTGTAGTCGATGGGGTCCGTCCCGTTCATCCAGGAGGCTCTATGGTCCATAGCCCCCGCCGGTGTGCTTCAGCCTCACCTGCACTGATACATTGTATTGTGCGTTCTGTTTGAAGGCTGCACTGTGATTGGTTGCTACAGGCAGCATGGGCGGAGTTCCTTCAGGCACTTTCACCTGTTAGGGCTCATTCACTTATGGGTCTATCATGCAGTGAATGGAGCCCATGGATTTCATTGGGTTCATTCACAGCTGCGTATTTCTTGATCATGTGAATAAAAAAGCGCAGCATGTCCCATCTAATAGCCCAGTGAAATAATGGACGTGCGCAGGCAGGAAAACGCAGAGATGCAAAATTAACGGGATTTTGTGCTTCTGTTATGTGTATAAATATTTGCCCGCGTAAAAGCGTGCCAATGGGCATCAGAATGCAGGGTGACTGCGTACTGCGGCCCATGGATACGCCCGTGTGAATGAGCTGCCCTTGCCATGATACAAGGATTAAGCTCTGTTACATGGGACTGACACTTTGTTGAGAGGGTTTATGGAATTAGTTTAGGAGTGGTAGAGCTGCTGGGACATGTAGTACTTCGGTAGAGAAGAACAGGTCCTACAAGCTTCCTCTCCTTGGACTGAAATGGCTGATAACAAAAAGTAATAGAGCGCAGCTGACTGCATGGTGACTGTGACATCATCAAGCAAAGGGAAACTGCAGTAAGAGGATGAAGGGGTTAATTGTGGCGCCACCGATTTCCCAGCCGTAAACGCGATCCGTCGCTTCCTGCGTATTCAGTGGAGATTCTTTTGTCTTCCCAGGTACAAAGTCTGAGCCGGGAACAAAACTCGCTGCGCTGAGTGCGGCTTATCCCCCCCCCCCCACACACACACACAACCTCACACTTCCTGGGCGTCCTGCAGCCGTGTGCACAACATGGCGGAACGCACCGGATCATGTGACCCCCCCCAAAACTGTACCGTATCAGGATACTAGAAGTCACTGCATTCACTGACCATTGCAGAGCCCAAGGTGACCTGTAATACCTGCACAATGTACAGTAGGGGGCACCACACACCCCCTCCGCCCATCCTGCCAGTCGCTGGAGGAATATCATTACCGCCAATGAGGTTGTGCAGCAGCTGAGGTGTAAAGTACCAGGCACACTGTCATAGTGCCAGCCTCAGCACCTCTTGTCATGCCTCTAGGTGACTTGTCTCAGGAGAAACCAGAGATGTTTCTGTACCCCCAGCACCCTGAAGATGACCCCCATCACCCTAGAGATGACCCCTTCCTCCCCAAATCCCCCCTGGAAATGACCCCCATCATCCCCACCCCCCTGAAAATGACCCCCACATCATCCTCCCCTTAGTCTTCTCATCCTGCAGATTATCTCCAACATGGTTGTTTTCAACTCCACAACCTCCATCATCCCCACTGATCATACTGGGGATTACCTCCATTATCCTCTTGTGGATTACCTCCTCCATCCCCTCCCATCATCCAGCGGATTTCCCCCATCACCCTGGAGATCCCCCCCCCCCCCCCATACACATCCCTGATCATCCTGCAGATAATCCCCTGGAGATTACCTCCATAATCCCTGCCCTCCTGATCATCCTGCAGATTACCCCCACCACCCTGGAGATTACCTCCATCATCCCCCCCTCCTGATCATCCTGCAGATTACCCCCATCATCCCCCGCTCCTGATCATCCTGCAGATTACCCCCACCACCCTGGAGATTACCTCCATCATCCCCCCCTCCTGATCATCCTGCAGATTACCCCCATCATCCCCCGCTCCTGATCATCCTGCAGATTACCCCCACCACCCTGGAGATTACCTCCATCATCCCCCCCCTCCTGATCATCCTGCAGATTACCCCCACCACCCTGGAGATTACCTCTATCATCCCCCCTCCTGATCATCCTGCAGATTACCCCCACCACCCTGGAGATTACCTCCATCATCCCCCCCTCCTGATCATCCTGCAGATTACCCCCACCACCCTGGAGATTACCTCCATCATCCCCCCCTCCTGATCATCCTGCAGATTACCCCCACCACCCTGGAGATTACCTCCATCATCCCCCCCTCCTGATCATCCTGCAGATTACCCCCATCATCCCCCCTCCTAATCATCCTGCAGATTACCCCCACCACCCTAGAGATAATCTCCATCATCCTGGAGATTACCCCCACCACCCTGGAGATTACCTTTATCATCCCCCCCCCCCCCTCCTGATCATCCTGCAGATTACCCCCACCCCTCTGGAGATTATCTCCATCACCCCCCCCCCCCTCCTGATCATCCTGCAGATTACCCCCACCACCCTGGAGATTACCTCCATCATCCCCCCCCCTCCTGATCATCCTGCAGATTACCCCCACCACCCTGGAGATTACCTCCATCATCCCCCCCATCACTCCCATCCTCCATCTGTTCACGGCGCTGGAGCTCCGTATTCCATACGACTTGTGATGTCAATCTGCCGCAGGTCTTTTTTTCTCGGAACTTGTGGCGGTTTTTGTTGCGGCCGTGTCGCAGAAGTTTCCCGGCTCTTTGAGAGGGATGATTTTCAAGGTGGACGTCTGCAGCGCACCGCTGGCCGCCGGCGGATTGTTCCGGGCCCCTTCTAATCCATGCGGCTTGTTCTCGCCAGGCGGTGTGCAGCGTTTACGCTCCATGTGAATGTCGTCTTTTGCGGATGACCCCGCACTTTACACGGGTGGCGTCCGAGTACCGTCCACTGTGCGCCGGTCGCTGACCGCCTGGTGCCGGTGATTTCCGCGGTCTCCGGTCTCTGCATTTATCTACAATTACTGTTCCCGTCTGCGCTTCTATATTTTCTGCGTGGCGCCTCCGCGGACGACACCCCGGGGCGCCGTTATCTGCAGGATCTCCTCGCAGCGCCTGCTGTTATACGCAGGCCATCACTTCTGCTAATTGAGACCAGCGCCCGGGGCGGCGGCGGCAGCGCGGCGTTAATTACTGCTCCGCCTATAATAATTATTTCCTTCACAGCTGAGACAATAAATCATCGCAAACCCACAATCCACCACAGGAAGAACGGCGCAGCGCCCCGCAATCCTGTATCTAATCCTAACGGGTGATACTGTCTGTATCTAATCCATCATGCATGATGGGACGCTGTGTAGGATCATCTCAGGTGGGATACAGTCTCCAGAGCCATGTATCTCAGCCCCCTCTGGTGGGATACAGTCTCCAGTGCCGTGTATCTCAGCGCCCTCTGGTGGGATACAGTCTCCAGCGCCATGTATCTCAGCGCCCCGCAATCCTGTATCTAATCCTAACGGGTGATACTGTCTGTATCTAATCCATCATGCATGATGGGACGCTGTGTAGGATCATCTCAGGTGGGATACAGTCTCCAGAGCCGTGTATCTCAGCCCCCTCTGGTGGGATACAGTCTCCAGTGCCGTGTATCTCAGCGCCCTCTGATGGGATTCAGTCTCCAGCGCCGTGTATCTCAGCGCCCTCTGGTGGGATACAGTCTCCAGCGCCGTGTATCTCAGCGCCCTCTGGTGGGATACAGTCTCCAGAGCCGTGTATCTCAGCGCCCTCTGATGGGATACAGTCTCCAGCGCCGTGTATCTCAGCGCCCTCTGATGGGATACAGTCTCCAGCGCCGTGTATCTCAGCGCCCTCTGATGGGATACAGTCTCCAGCGCCGTGTATCTCAGCGCCCTCTGATGGGATACAGTCTCCAGAGCCGTGTATCTCAGCCCCCTCGGTGGGATACAGTCTCCAGAGTCGTGTATCTCAGCGCCCTCTGATGGGATACAGTCTCCAGAGTCGTGTATCTCAGCCCCCTCTGATGGGATACAGTCTCCAGAGTCGTGTATCTCAGCGCCCCAGTGGAGTACAGTCTCCAGAGCCATGTATCTCAGCGCCCTCTGATGGGATACAGTCTCCAGAGTCGTGTATCTCAGCGCCCTCTGATGGGATACAGTCTCCAGAGTCGTGTATCTCAGCCCCCTCTGATTGGATACAGTCTCCAGAGTCGTGTATCTCAGCGCCCCAGTGGAGTACAGTCTCCAGAGCCGTGTATCTCAGCGCCCCGGTGGAGTACAGTCTCCAGAGCCGTGTATCTCAGCGCCCCGGTGGAGTACAGTCTCCAGAGCCGTGTATCTCAGCGCCCTCTGATGGGATACAGTCTCCAGAGTCGTGTATCTCAGCCCCTCGGTGGGATACCCTCTCCGCAGCGCTGGGGTTGCCCTGGGTGACAGGTGGCGGTGGTCACGTGGCCCCTGCACTTTGTTACCGCAGCGGGCGCGCGCACTCCCCGGGGACGCGCCCCTCCTCCTCCGGGACCCGGGCGGGGGGTGAAGATGGCGGCCGAGGGCGACGGGCGGGAGAGTTTGCCAGAGGACTGGTCGTACGGGGTGTGCGCCGACGGACGGGTGTTCTTCATCGAGTAAGGCGGGAGGAGAGCGGGCGGCGGGGAGCGGCAGAGCCGGGGGGCTCGGAGTAACCACTGTCTTCTCTCCCGCAGTGACCGGAGCCGGAGCACCACCTGGCTGCACCCCCGCACCGGGGAGCCCGTCAACTCCGGCCACATGATCCGCTCAGGTACGGCCGGGAGTCCGAAGTGTGGAGAAGTAGTAGAGACCCACCTGTGGGGTGTTAGTAGTACAGTCCCCTCACCTGTGGGGTGTTTGTAGCGCAGCCCCCTCACCTGTGGGGTGTTTGTAGCGCAGCCCCCTCACCTGTGGGGTGTTAGTAGTGGCTGTCCGGGAGCCTCTCACCTGTGGGGTGGTAGTAGTACAGTCCCCTCACCTGTGGGTAGTTAGTAGTAGCAGTCCGGGAGCCCCTCACCTGTGGGGCGTTAGCGGCGCAGCCCCCTCACCTGTGGGGCGTTAGCGGCGCAGCCCCCTCACCTGTGGGGCGTTTGTAGTGCAGCCCCCTCACCTGTGGGGTGTTTGTAGTGGCAGTCCGGTAGCCCCTCACCTGTGGGGCGTTAGTAGTGCGGCCCCTCACCTGCGGGGCGTTAGTAGTACAGCCTCTCACCTGCGGGGCGTTAGTAGTACAGGCCCTCACCTGCGGGGCGTTAGTAGTACAGGCCCTCACCTGCGGGGCGTTAGTAGTACAGGCCCTCACCTGCGGGGCGTTAGTAGTACAGGCCCTCACCTGCGGGGCGTTAGTAGTACAGGCCCTCACCTGCGGGGCGTTAGTAGTACAGGCCCTCACCTGCGGGGCGTTAGTAGTACAGGCCCTCACCTGCGGGGCGTTAGTAGTACAGGCCCTCACCTGCGGGGCGTTAGTAGTACAGGCCCTCACCTGCGGGGCGTTAGTAGTACAGGCCCTCACCTGCGGGGCGTTAGTAGTACAGGCCCTCACCTGCGGGGCGTTAGTAGTACAGGCCCTCACCTGCGGGGCGTTAGTAGTGCGGCCCCTCACCTGCGGGGCGTTAATAGTGCGGCCCCTCACCTGCGGGGCGTTAATAGTGCGGCCCCTCACCTGCGGGGCGTTAATAGTGCGGCCCCTCACCTGCGGGGCGTTAATAGTGCGGCCCCTCACCTGCGGGGCGTTAATAGTGCGGCCCCTCACCTGCGGGGCGTTAATAGTGCGGCCCCTCACCTGCGGGGCGTTAATAGTGCGGCCCCTCACCTGCGGGGCGTTAATAGTGCGGCCCCTCACCTGCGGGGCGTTAGTAGTGCGGCCCCTCACCTGCGCGGCGTTAGTAGTGCGGCCCCTCACCTGCGCGGCGTTAGTAGTGCGGCCCCTCACCTGCGGGGCGTTAGTAGTGCGGCCCCTCACCTGCGGGGCGTTAGTAGTGCGGCCCCTCACCTGCGGGGCGTTAGTAGTGCGGCCCCTCACCTGCGGGGCGTTAGTAGTGCGGCCCCTCACCTGCGGGGCGTTAGTAGTACGGCCCCTCACCTGCGGGGCGTTAGTAGTACGGCCCCTCACCTGCGGGGCGTTAGTAGTACGGCCCCTCACCTGCGGGGCGTTAGTAGTACGGCCCCTCACCTGCGGGGCGTTAGTAGTACGGCCCCTCACCTGCGGGGCGTTAGTAGTACGGCCCCTCACCTGCGGGGCGTTAGTAGTACGGCCCCTCACCTGCGGGGCGTTAGTAGTACAGGCCCTCACCTGCGGGGCGTTAGTAGTACAGGCCCTCACCTGCGGGGCGTTAGTAGTACAGGCCCTCACCTGCGGGGCGTTAGTAGTACAGGCCCTCACCTGCGGGGCGTTAGTAGTACAGGCCCTCACCTGCGGGGCGTTAGTAGTACAGGCCCTCACCTGCGGGGCGTTAGTAGTACAGCCTCTCACCTGCTGGGCGTTAGTAGTACAGCCTCTCACCTGCTGGGCGTTAGTAGTACAGCCTCTCACCTGCGGGGCGTTAGTAGTACAGCCTCTCACCTGCGGGGCGTTAGTAGTACAGCCTCTCACCTGCGGGGCGTTAGTAGTACAGCCTCTCACCTGCGGGGCGTTAGTAGTACAGCCTCTCACCTGCGGGGCGTTAGTAGTACAGGCCCTCACCTGCGGGGCGTTAGTAGTACAGGCCCTCACCTGCGGGGCGTTAGTAGTACAGGCCCTCACCTGCGGGGCGTTAGTAGTACAGGCCCTCACCTGCGGGGCGTTAGTAGTACAGGCCCTCACCTGCGGGGCGTTAGTAGTACAGGCCCTTACCTGCGGGGCGTTAGTAGTACAGGCCCTCACCTGCGGGGCGTTGGTAGTAGCAGTCCGGGAGCCCCTCACCAGTGGGGCGTTAGCAGCGCAGCCCCCCCACCAGTGGGGCGTAAGCAGCGCAGCCCCCCACCTGTGGCGTGTTAGTAGGGCGGCCTGGGAGCTCCTCACCAGTGGGGTATTAGTAGCAGCAGTGCGGGAGCCCCTCACCTGTGGGGGGTTAGCAGCGCAGCCACCAACCTGTGGCGCGTTAGCAGCGCAGCCCCCCACCTGTGGGGCGTTAGCAGCGCAGCCCCCTCACCTGTGGGGCGTTAGCAGCGCAGCCCCCTCACCTGTGGCGCGTTAGCAGCGCAGCCCCCTCACCTGTGGCGCGTTAGCAGCGCAGCCCCCCCTCACCTGTGGCGCGTTAGCAGCGCAGCCCCCCCTCACCTGTGGCGCGTTAGCAGCGCAGCCCCCCCTCACCTGTGGCGCGTTAGCAGCGCAGCCCCCCCTCACCTGTGGCGCGTTAGCAGCGCAGCCCCCCCTCACCTGTGGCGCGTTAGCAGCGCAGCCCCCCTCACCTGTGGGGCGTTAGCAGCGCAGCCCCCCTCACCTGTGGGGCGTTAGCAGCGCAGCCCCCCTCACCTGTGGGGCGTTAGCAGCGCAGCCCCCCTCACCTGTGGGGCGTTAGCAGCGCAGCCCCCCTCACCTGTGGGGCGTTAGCAGCGCAGCCCCCTCACCTGTGGGGCGTTAGCAGCGCAGCCCCCTCACCTGTGGGGCGTTAGCAGTAGAGCCCCTCACCTGTGGAGCGTTAGTAGCGCAGCCCCTCACCTGTGGGGCGTTAGCAGTAGAGCCCCTCACCTGGGGAGTATTAGTAGTACAGCCCCCCACCTGTGGGGTGTTAGTAGTGGCAGTCCAGGATTGCCTCACCTGTGGGGTGGTAGTAATATTGGTGCTTTACTCCTCTGCCTCGCTTACGCTTCTTAGCCTTCTGGTCGTGTTACACGGAAAGACTTTACTAGGTTTTCTCGCCCCCAAAAATCCAGGCAGTTTTCAGTTGGGCTCAGGAGGGCGTGAAATATTCAGACCTGCTCCGATCCTCCTCATTATATACCCCCCTCCACTAGTAACCGCATACCGATAGTCCAGTAATGTGTCGGATTATTGGGGGTGCACATACTTTGTGTCTGAAGCAGAGCCGGGGATGGATGTCCCCCATTGTGAGGCGCTTGTTCCATCCAGCATCCTCAGTCTCTGGAGTTTATCCAGTATAGACCTGAGGGCCTCCATGCTTTACCCTGCAGGCCAGCAGGGTTGTGGTCAGGGGCGATTGTCCGGTGTGTTGGGGCAATGCCGCTCGCTGCTGTGTGGTGGTGCTCAGTAGCACTTATGGTTGCAGGCATGGAGCGTCACTCTTAAGGTTTTGCTTGTCCCAGTCTAGCTGTAGTGATGATGTCACCAGGGGCGGAGCATCAGAAGCACTTACATACATACTCACGGACAAGTGGTAGTTTGATTCTTTGGCGTATCCGCTGCTATCGCTGACGTGCCGCCCCATGTGACCATTTTTTTCCGCACTGTTTTTTGGGCAGCTCTATGTCTGCAGCGTGGTCTCATCCTCTTTGCTGCAGACTTTCTGTGCAGTTGACCGTTTGGGAAGGGGTGGGACGGCCGAGGTCTGTGGAGGGCACAAATATGGCCAAGTGATGCCCGCTGCCCAGATGTCTCAGAGGATGCGTTGCCACCTGCCGTACGTTGTGTATGTGAACGCTCCGCGGTGATCCTTCCTGTAAGGAGTTCGGTGGGAGGACTGACCCCCAGAGCAGCCGCCACGTCCTGGTGGTCCCGTGGGGGGGATGATGGTAACACCTCTGATTCTCCTCCTAAGACTCGCACCCCAAGCGAAGTTCTCCTGTCCGGCGTATAGCGGGTTCGCATTCCGCTAATTCACAAGCGGAACTCGTCCGAAAGGACACGGGATACGTACAGAGAAGCGTCCCGCTGTGAGGGTGACGGCACGCCATGTTTCGGGGGCAGGAGCCTCATGCCATGGTCACATTGATTGGATGTCGGTTTCGTCGTGCGATGTGGTTCTCAGTTCTACACGTGAAATCCTAGAAGCCCGGTGAAGTGGTCGGTGTTGGGGGGGGTGGCTGTGCGGTCCCGCCTCGCGCCCCGCTCACATCATCTTCTTGTCTTTACAGATCTGCCCCGCGGATGGGAGGAAGGATTTACGGACGAGGGCGCCAGCTACTTCATAGAGTGAGTACTTGCGCCCCCTGCTTGTTCTGCGCTGCGTCGCCGACTGCTAGATATATGTAGCATCATTGGGTGAGCATGCACACAATATGACGACCTGGCTACATTGGTCCGGCCCACAAGATGGCTGCCATCGCGCTCTCCGCAGTTTGGGGTCTTTCTGTGGGTAAAGCTTGATGATCATGAAGGTGCCGCCACCACGGTAGGGATCGCTGGGATTAGAGTGTTCCACCTGGCGGCACATGGCACTCACACATCAGTGAATTCAGAGGTTGTCCTTGGGGGCCACAAGCCTTCATGCTGCTTGAGGCGAAATCGGAGGCCCATCCGCAGTGTCAATTGCAGAAGGGCCGCGACCTGGACGGCTTCCATTGACTTCAGTCGGAGCCGTCCGTGCGGACACCGCAGGAAAATGGAACATGCTGTAATTTTTTTTTTCATCCGCGAGTGGAAACCGTAATTGGAAAAGAATCACTTTTGCGTTGCATAATATGGGCGGTACTTGCTGCGGAGTCCGGGGGCGGGCGTTGGCTTTGGATTCAAATCTGCCCGTGAGCGAATCTCGCGAGACGTGCGGTATGTAATATGAACCCCATTCTTTTGACGGGCGTCGTTCACGTGAGCTCGTTAATTCTTTGCACCCACATGGCATCTCCCGTTGTCAGTGGGGCCGGCGGCACGGGCTTCGGTGCATGCGGTGGGATGCGAGGCATCCCTACTGAAAGAGAAACCCCAAAGCGGACTTCCCTCTAAGTGATGGTGGTATTAATATTGCATGTTGGCGAGCGCAATATCGGGCAGTGATTCATGGCACGCCATCGCACTCGCCTGTGGGAGGTCAGACTAACCCGATGTCCTTCATACATCACAAATGTTGCGCTGTCCACGGGGCGGAGTTATCATGCCGTCCATGGCAGCCGCTCTCCTTTCCTGTATGTAAGGGCTGTAGTAATTGTCCACTTTACTGGATGCAGGCTGCAGTGTAAAGTATGGAGGTTTCTTGGTTGCCATGGTTACATGTGTACGGATACTGCATATACTCCTACACACTGTATGCTATTGGTGGGAGGGGTTAGCAGGTTGATCGCCATCTTTCTGTTAGATCATTCCTGACCGGGAGCGATCGGCTCCTGCGCAGTTATGACACCGATGCGTGATTTCTTAGCTGCTCCCCTTACTTCGGTCTGGCGCTGCCCGCTGGCATATCAATGTGATGGAGGTGGGTTGTCGGGGACGTCACGGTTGTTCCTGGGCATCACTTGTGCAACAAGAACAGCAGTTTAATTTGGCGCCGACTGTGTGCTAGTGGGTGTCGCCCTCCTTGCCATGTTGTGTTTGGGGGTTTGGACTCTATGGAGATGGGCGCGGACTTTATCAGTTGACACTCCCCTTGTGCACACATGGCAGGAGGAGGCGAAGGGTTAATGATTTGCGACCTTGCAGGAATGTTGCTGCATTATTTCCATGGCGGGAGGGTATTAGCTGAGTGGCCCCTGGGGGCCGCCCTCTGAAGCCATAGTCTGGCCCCTCAGTGATGCTACTGTTATCACTCTGTGGTATCTTGTGGAGTCGTGGGAAGTTGATTTCCTGCAGTTGCAGCACCCACCTTGCTTATACCTGTTGAGCCTGGCATGCTCTTACCTGCAGTGCCTGCTAGACCTGTGCCTGTAGAGCCTGCCATTCTAATACTTGTGGTACCCGCTACACCTGTAGAGACTGCCATGCTCATACCTGGAGTGCCCACTACACCTGTAGAGACTGCCATGCTCATACCTGCAATGCCAGCCTCACTTATACCTGTGGTACCCGCTACACCTGTATAGCCTGCCATGCTCATACCTGGAGTGCCAGCCTCACTTATACCTGTAGTGCCCGCTACACCTGTGCATGTAGAGCATGCCATGACAATACCTGTAGTGCCTGCCTCACTTATACCTGTAGTGCCCACTACACCTGTAGAGCCTGCCATACTAATAACTGCAGTGCCCACCTCACTTATACCTGTAGTGCCCACTACACCTGTGCCTGTAGAGCCTGCCATGCTAATACCTGTAGTGCCAGCCTCACTCATACCTGTAGTGCCCATTACACCTGTGCCTGTATAGCCTGCCATGCTAATACCTGTGGTGCCCGCTACACCTGTAGAGCCTGCCATGCTCATACTTGCAGTGCCCGCCTCATTTATACCTGCAGTGCCTGCATTGCTCGCGTCTGTAGTGCCTCCCCCACCTGTGCCTGTAGTGCCCGCCTCGCTGGTACCTGTAGTGCCCACTACACCTGCAGTGTCTGCCTAGCTTGTACCTGTAGTGCCTCCCTTGCCTCTGCCTGTAGTGCCCGCTACACCTGCTCCCAGCTGTCCCTGCGTCCTAAATGGTAAACCTGCCTGGGAAAGCTGGGTGGCTTATGGCAGTTGTCAGAGTGGCTGTTGGTTGTCACCCCGCTTTCCTCGAGTCCTGGACGGGCAGGGATGTCTTCCAGATCCTGAGTTTTGGGGTGGATTGTCTCCGGTCGTCTTCCACGGTCGCGCTGCTTTCCATTTGCTGGGCGGTAGAGCTATCGGCCTTCAGCGCGGTGCGGAGCAACCTGCTGCTGATCGCTGCGTTCGCAGTAACCATAAAGCTGGCATGGAGGGCACGGCGCCACTTTTCTCGGTCTGTTGCTTTAATGATTATTGCCGCGTTTGAATGAGGGAAAAAAATAGTCCGAGGCACCAACAGCTGTCCGCAACCGCGCCGAAGATGAACTCCCCCGAGCTCATGCCCGTGTGCTAGTGGCGGCACATGATCCCCCTCATGTCTGGAGGACTGTGGTTCTGTGGTGTCGCTCGCGAGGTCCTGCGCCTCCAGCTGGATCTGGATGAGCGGCGGTTGATCAGTAACCCTCATGGCGGACGCCGCGTGTTGCATGAGGGTGGCGAGCTTTGTGCCTCGGACATCTGTAATGCGCTCACCTCTTTGGCGGACGCTCGCGGTCATGGTCTCTGGTAATCCTCGGGTCCGCGCCTTGCACGACTCGTCGGGGGAGGTGACGTCTACCAGCAAATAGTGGGTGAAAAGGTTGGCGATCGGCCGTTGGATGATTGTACCGGGGGCCGTGCGTATCCGCCCATGTCCTCTGTGTGGCGCTCCTGTTCTGTAGGCTTGGCCCTCTGCATTTAGTCACATCCAGTAGATTGAGGGTTAATGTGAAACAGTGTTATCCCTGCTGTAGTTTGTTACAATGTATCAGGTAAGAGACAGATCAGTGCTGCTGCGAGCTGCTGGCGCCCGGACAGCGCCGGGTCTTTTCACTTCGGAGCGCCTGTAAATGGGATCCCATCCAAGTGTCCTCAAGTTGCTAAGAAACGCAGCGGATCCCGAAAGAAAGTCAGCGGCGACCCATCTATTATTTACTGCCGCCGGAGGTGAACACGTCTAATCTGCTGTCAGCTGGCGATACCAACACACTTAAAGGGCCACAAACCACCCCATGTCCAGAGATTATTACCCCCAGAGACATCATATATGTGATATCTGCCCCTCCTCTTATAACGCTCCAGTACTGATATAACCTCCAGAGACATCATATATGTGATATCAGCCGCTGCTCTTATAACGCTCCAGGACTGATATAACCCCCAGAGACATCATATATGTGATATCAGCCCCTCCTCTTATAACGCTCCAGTACTGATATAACTTCCAGAGACATCATATATGTGATATCAGCCCCTCCTCTTATAACGCTCCAGTACTGATATAACCTCCAGAGACATCATATATGTGATATCAGCCACTGCCCTTCTAACGCTCCAGGACTGATATAACCTCCAGAGACATCATATATGTGATATCAGCCGCTCCTCTTATAACGCTCCAGTACTGATATAACCTCCAGAGACATCATATATGTGATATCAGCCGCTCCTCTTATAACGCTCCAGTACTGATATAACCTCCAGAGACATCATATATGTGATATCAGCCCCTCCTCTTATAATGCTCCAGTACTGATATAACCTCCAGAGTCATCATATATGTGATATCAGCCCCTCCTCTTATACTGCTCCAGTACTGATATAACCTCCAGAGTCATCATATATGTGATATCAGCCCCTCCTCTTATACTGCTCCAGTACTGATATAACCTTTAGAGACATCATATATGTGATATCAGCCCCTCCTCTTATACTGCTCCAGTACTGATATAACCTTTAGAGACATCATATATGTGATATCAGCCACTGCCCTTCTAACGCTCCAGTACTGATATAACCTTCAGAGACATCATATATGTGATATCAGCCGCTGCTCTTATAATGCTCCAGGACTGATATAACCTCCAGAGACATCATATATGTTACTAACATCCATGCTGGAGCGTTATCAGAGGAGCTGTTGATATTCGTCACATATAGAAGGTTCTGGACACTGGAGATATGGCATAGGGGTGGGGAGAGAAGAATACTACACTTCAGCCCTATTTACACGCAGTAATTATCGCTCAAAATTCGTTCAAATGATGTTTGCTTTTCAGCTGAACGATGATTTTTAATTCAGCATAAAAACCATTGTTCAGCCGGCCAGCTGATAGCAGGGACCACACGCTGTGATTCTCCACAAGAGTGCTGATAACATTGTATTCAGCTCCTGTCTCCTGGGAGAACAATGGAGCTGTATGCAGATAACAGACCACCCGCTGTTATCTGCATACAGCATAGTGAGCCTTATTTGTACGCAAATGAAGCTAACGAGCTACTAATGGGTCACACAGGGCGGATTTGCCGTGGAAATACCATCCGAAATTTCGCTGCAACAAATCCACCTGTGCCGCTAATCCCGGGATTGTCCAGCCATGTGGACGAGGTTTCTCAGCTGCGGCGCCGATTCGCAAGCTGCAGCATGTACATTTTTTTTATTCCGCTGCGGCCGCGCTCTCCTCTATGGGAGCGCCGACCGCAACGGAAAAGCATGCGGCCAAGCCGCTCCAAAACGCATGGCTAAGTGCGGCGGGTTTTGAAGCAGCGCTTTCCCTGCGGAAGTCTCGCAGTTTTTTGCTGCGGCCAATCTGTGAGATTTCCGCCGTGAATCCGGCGTGTGAGAACGCAGCCTCGGGGGGCTTCAGCATCTGCTGCAGGACGATCGCTCGGTCAGTCATCCCATCTTCACAACAGTCTGAGCGATCATCTGTGCGTGTAAACGGCGCTTTATTGTCACGCATTCTGTTTAACACTACAGTAATGTGAAATGGCTGATAAAAGAGAACACTAGTAAGACTGCAACCTCAGGTGAATGCAGTCGCCTTATTGCAGGGCGGTGGCGGAGATGTGGCTCCTCCTCCTTTGTGTGTCTTCAGTGCGGAGCAGGTTCTGCATCTCCTGCTGGTCCACAGCAGCAGCTCTTCTACTCCAGTCACACCCAGAGCTGCAGAAACCCACCGTACAGCCAATTCCAAAAATGCATCTCTGCCGCGCTGCACTTTGGGAGATGTAGGGTTACATAGACTCCCACAATGCACCACAGCGGAGCAGGCCTGCAGATAGCAGCCAGGGGCGGTACAAAGCTGTAATATCAGAACTTGTCACTGCAGCTCTAGGTGTGACTAGAGGATAAGATGTGATGTAATAGAAGTGTGATTGCAGCTCTGGGTGTGACTGGAAGATAAGACATGGTGTGATTGCAGCTCTGGAGGATAAGACATGATGTAACAAGATGGTGATTGCAGCTCTTGGGGTGACTGGAGGGTAAGACATGATGTAATAGAAGTGTGATTGCAGCTCTGGGTGTGACTGGAGGATAAGATGTGATGTAACCAGATGATGATTGGAGCACTGGGTGTGACTGAAAGATAAGACCTGATGTAATAGAATTGTGTGATTGCAGCTCTGGAGAATAAGACATGGCGTAACAAGATGGTGACTGCAGCTCTGGGCGTGACTGGAGGATAAGATGTGATGTAATAGAAGTGTGATTGCAGCTCTTGGGGTGACTGTAGGATGAGATGTAATGTAATAGAAGTGTGATTGCAGCTCTGGGGGTGACTGTAGGATGAGATGTAATGTAATAGAAGTGTGATTGCAGCTCTGGGGGTGACTGGAGGATAAAACATGATGTAATTGAAGTGTGATTGCAGCTCTGGGGGTGACTGGAGGATAAAACATGATGTAATTGAAGTGTGATTGCAGCTCTGGGGGTGACTGGAGGATAAAACATGATGTAATTGAAGTGTGATTGCAGCTCTGGGGGTGACTGGAGGATAAAACATGATGTAATTGAAGTGTGATTGCAGCTCTGGGGGTGACTGGAGGATTAGAAATGACGTAACAAGATGGTGACTGCAGCTCTGGGTGTGACTGGAGGATAAGATGTGATATAACCAGATGGTGACTGCAGCTATGGGTGTGACTGGAGGATAAGATGTGATGTAATAGAAGTGTGATTGCAGCTCTGGGGGTGACTGGAAGATAAGACATGATGTAATAGAATTGTGTGATTGCAGCTCTGAAGGAGAAGACCTGACGTAACAAGATGGTGACTGCAGCTCTGGGTGTGACTGGAGGATAAGACGTGATGTAATAGAAGTGTGATTACAGCTCTGGGGGTGACTCGGTGTGACGTGGACTCCTATGACTCCTCGCTGTGACGTCGCGGAGAGACCATGATGAGACCATTGTGACGATCTGGCGCTGTGTTCCAGCAGGGGGCGCTGCTGCTGCTCTACCAGGGTGTCGTGAGATTGTGTAGCCGGTCTCTATCATGGTGGCAGAGACGAGACGGTCGTGTTTTATTGCGCTCGGATCTCGGCGCGGCGTCGCCTCCTGTATAAATCTAGCTGTCTGCCCGTTGCTAAACGCACAATAAACTCGCAGGCGTCGCTGTCGGTAATTTATCACTGCAGAGTATAAATAGCCGCGCCGCGTTCAGCGAAGATTTACTGTCACCGGTGACAGATGGAAGCGCCGCCGCGCCATTCTACCACACCGGAGAGCGCTGGGAGACGAGCAGTATGGCCGCCGCGCCATTCTACCACACAGAGAGCGCTGGGAGACGAGCAGTATGGCCGCTGCGCCATTCTACCACACAGAGAGCGCTGGGAGACGAGCAGTATGGCCGCCGCGCCATTCTACCACACCGGAGAGCGCGGGGAGACGAGCAGTATGGCCTCCGCGCCATTCTACCACACAGAGAGCGCTGGCAGACGAGCAGTATGGCCGCCGCGCCATTCTACCACACCGGAGAGCGCTGGGAGACGAGCAGTATGGCCGCCGCGCCATTCTACCACACCGGAGAGCGCTGGGAGACGAGCAGTATGGCCGCCGCGCCATTCAACCACACCGGAGAGCGCTGGGAGACGAGCAGTATGGCCGCCGCGCCATTCTACCACACCGGAGAGCGCGGGGAGACGAGCAGTATGGCCGCCGCCTGCACTAGTGTTACAGCCCGGTTATGTAGGAGGAGGCCGCACCCCCCAGTGCTACAGCAGTTAGTCTTGAACCCCAAGAGCTGACATCAGAGGGTGGGAGTGGCTGAGCTGATGGTTGTGTCTGGAGATACTAGTGGGTGTGACTGATCGCAGCCCACATACAAGGTCCCGCCCTCGCGGAGCCCCCGCTGTCTGTTCAAGCAGAAGCCTTAAGATAAGGGGTCTTCACACGGACGGAGCATCTCTTGCCGTGCTGTTCGGGGATCAGGGTCTATGTGGCTGCGGGGTCACCGGGTTGGGCAGGGTCTCTGTGGCTGCGGGGTCACCGGGCTGGTGTGGCTCGGGGTCTCTCTTGCTGCAGGGTCACCGGGCTGGGCAGGGTCTCTGTGGCTGCAGGGTCACCAGGCTGGGCAGGGTCTCTGTGGCTGGGGGGTCACCGGGCTGGGCAGGGTCTCTGTGGCTGCGGGGTCACCGGGCTGGGCAGGGTCTCTGTGGCTGCGGGGTCACCGGGCTGGGCAGGGTCTCTGTGGCTGCGGGGTCACCGGGCTGGGCAGGGTCTCTGTGGCTGCGGGGTCAACGGGCTGGGCAGGGTCTCTGTGGCTGCGGGGTCACCAGGTTGGTGTGGCTCGGGGTCTCTCTTGCTGCGGGGTCATGAGGCTGGGGCTGAGCACTATGTGGGGGTGCCATCCAGCCTTCATTTCTGTGTTGCTGTGATGCCAGGTGTGCTCGCTGCCAGTCTGGTTTGTTCCTTGGCATCTCTCCAGCGGTCGGCTTCCCCGGGGGTCTCGTGAACGCAGTTATCGGTGTTCCTGGATTGGCACCTGCACGCCGCCGCTTTGGCACATTAATCACTGGGGACCATTTGTTGCCCATGCAGTAAGGTCCCGGGCGCAGGGCACCACCCCTCCGGGCGCAGGGCACCGCTCTCCTGGTCGGTGAGTCGGGGGTTCTCGCAGCGCTGTATTATGGCGGCTGGTTGTCTTTTGGTTCACATCTGACGCCGTACCTCTGTAGTGCTGATGACCTGCAGGGGGCGCCGAGACCAACGTGATAAGTATGGAGGTACTTGGGGCCAGGACCTCCGTACTGAGGCACGTCAGGCGTTGTGCGGGGCCTCGCTGGCATTCACAAGAGCCCCCGCCCCACATGCCAGAGTGATGACGGCACGCACACAATGGTGGCACTGTCTGCAGCCACCGCATCTTCATTCTGTCCTCATCAGCAGCCACTGAGACCCCGCCCCCATCGCCTGCGGCCCCCCGGGGCCCGAATAATGAGCAGACAATGTACATAGTAACCCCCCCCCACCCCCCGCGCTGCCGTCCTACTCATCATCCCGCCCCCCCTCCAATGATTTTTCTGGAACTTTCCTTGCATCCAGAGGCTGAACACCCCGTCCTGACCCCAAACTTCTCACAGCTGAGCAATTGTTACAATGTGTCAGTGCAGGAAATCCACATCAACTCTCACCTGTCCTGATGGTTTGTTACAATGTATCAGTCACCTTGCAGAGGATTCTCCACACTGGATGCTCTTGTAACAACCCCTCAGCTGTGGGCAGAACTGTCGGGATGGGTTGTGTAAATGAATGTTTGTATTCACTCATCATAGATGAGATGGTGGCGCCCCCTCTGGTGGTGGTGGTTACTGCAGTCATAGGTGAGATGGTGGCGCCCCCTCTGGTGGAGGAGGTTACTGCAGTGACAGATGAGATGGTGGCGCCCCCTCTGGTGGAGGAGGTTACTGCAGTGACAGATGAGATGGTGGCGCCCCCTCTGGAGGAGGAGGTTACTGCAGTGACAGATGAGATGGTGGCCCCCTCTCTGGTGGAGGAGGTTACTGCAGTGACAGATGAGATGGTGGCGCCCCCTCTGGTGGAGGAGGTTACTGCAGTGACAGATGAGATGGTGGCGCCCCCTCTGGTGGTGGTGGTTACTGCAGTCATAGGTGAGATGGTGGCGCCCCCTCTGGTGGAGGAGGTTACTGCAGTGACAGATGAGATGGTGGCGCCCCCTCTGGTGGAGGAGGTTACTGCAGTGACAGATGAGATGGTGGCGCCCCCTCTGGTGGAGGAGGTTACTGCAGTGACAGATGAGATGGTGGCGCCCCCTCTGGTGGAGGAGGTTACTGCAGTGACAGATGAGATGGTGGCGCCCCCTCTGGTGGAGGAGGTTACTGCAGTGACAGATGAGATGGTGGCGCCCCCTCTGGTGGAGGAGGTTACTGCAGTGACAGATGAGATGGTGGCGCCCCCTCTGGTGGAGGAGGTGGTTACTGCAGTGATAGATTAGATGGTGGCGTCCCCTCTGGTGGAGGAGGAGGTTACTGCAGTGACAGATGAGATGATGGCACCCCCTCTGGTGGAGGAGGAGGTTACTGCAGTGACAGATGAGATGGTGGCGCCCCCTCTGGTGGAGGAGGTTACTGTAGTGACAGATGAGATGGTGGCGTCCCCTCTGGTGGAGGAGGTTACTGCAGTGACAGATGAGATGGTGGCGCCCCCTCTGGTGGAGGAGGTTACTGTAGTGACAGATGAGATGGTGGCGCCCCCTCTGGTGGAGGAGGTTACTGTAGTGACAGATGAGATGGTGGCCCCCTCTCTGGTGGAGGAGGTTACTGTAGTGACAGATGAGATGGTGGCCCCCTCTCTGGAGGAGGAGGTTACTGCAGTGACAGATGAGATGGTGGCGCCCCCTCTGGTGGAGGAGGAGGTTACTGCAGTGATAGATTAGATGGTGGCACCCCCTCTGGTGGAGGTTACTGCAGTCGTAGATGAGATGTTGGCGCCCCCTCTGGTGGAGGAGGTTACTGCAGTCGTAGATGAGATGTTGGCGCCCCCTCTGGTGGAGGAGGTTACTGCAGTCGTAGATGAGATGTTGGCGCCCCCTCTGGTGGAGGAGGTTACTGCAGTCGTAGATGAGATGTTGGCACCCTCTCTGGTGGAGGAGGTTACTGCAGTCGTAGATGAGATGTTGGCGCCCCCTCTGGTGGAGGAGGTTACTGCAGTCGTAGATGAGATGTTGGCACCCTCTCTGGTGGAGGAGGTTACTGCAGTCATAGATGAGATGGTGGCGCCCCCTCTGGTGGAGGAGGTAACTGCAGTCATAGATGAGATGATGGCACCCCCTCTGGTGGAGGAGGTTACTGCAGTGACAGATGAGATGGTGGCGCCCCCTCTGGTGGAGGAGGTTACTGCAGTGACAGATGAGATGGTGGCGCCCCCTCTGGTGGAGGAGGTTACTGCAGTGACAGATGAGATGGTGGCGCCCCCTCTGGTGGAGGAGGTTACTGCAGTGACAGATGAGATGGTGGCGCCCCCTCTGGTGGAGGAGGTTACTGTGGTGACAGATGAGATGGTGGCGCCCCCTCGGGTGGTGGTGTTTACTGCAGTCATAGGTGAGATGGTGGCACCCCCTCTGGTGGAGGAGGAGGTTACTGCAGTGACAGATAGGATGGTGGCGCCCCCTCTGGTGGAGGAGGTTACTGCAGTGATAGATTTGATGGTGGCACCCTCTCTGGTGGAGGAGGTTACTGCAGTCGTAGATGAGATGGTGGCGCCCCCTCTGGTGGAGGAGGTTACTGCAGTCGTAGATGAGATGATGGCACCCCCTCTGGTGGAGGAGGTTACTGCAGTCGTAGATGAGATGTTGGCGCCCCCTTTGGTGGAGGAGGTTACTGCAGTCGTAGATGAGATGGTGGCACCCTCTCTGGTGGAGGAGGTTACTGCAGTCGTAGATGAGATGGTGGCGCCCTCTCTGGTGGAGGAGGTAACTGCAGTGACAGATGAGATGGTGGGGCCCCCTCTGGTGGAGGAGGTTACTGCAGTGACAGATGAGATGGTGGCGCCCCCTCTGGTGGAGGAGGTTACTGCAGTGACAGATGAGATGGTGGCGCCCCCTCTGGTGGAGGAGGTTACTGTAGTGACAGATGAGATGGTGGCGCCCCCTCTGGTGGAGGAGGAGGTTACTGCAGTGATAGATTAGATCGTGGCACCCCCTCTGGTGGAGGAGGTTACTGCAGTCGTAGATGAGATGGTGGCGCCCCCTCTGGTGGAGGAGGTTACTGCAGTCGTAGATGAGATGGTGGCGCCCTCTCTGGTGGAGGAGGTTACTGCAGTCGTAGATGAGATGGTGGCGCCCTCTCTGGTGGAGGAGGTTACTGCAGTGACAGATGAGATGGTGGCGCCCCCTCTGGTGGAGGAGGTTACTGCAGTGACAGATGAGATGGTGGCGCCCCCTCTGGTGGAGGAGGTTACTGCAGTGACAGATGAGATGGTGGCGCCCCCTCTGGTGGTGGTGTTTACTGCAGTCATAGGTGAGATGGTGGCGCCCCCTCTGGTGGAGGAGGAGGTTACTGCAGTGACAGATGAGATGGTGGCGCCCCCTCTGGTGGAGGAGGTTACTGCAGTGACAGATAGGATGGTGGCGCCCCCTCTGGTGGAGGAGGTTACTGCAGTGACAGATGAGATGGTGGCGCCCCCTCTGGTGGAGGAGGTTACTGCAGTCATAGATGAGATGGTGGCGCCCCCTCTGGTGGAGGAGGTTACTGCAGTGACAGATGAGATGGTGGCGCCCCCTCTGGTGCAGGGGGTTACTGCAGTGACAGATGAGATGGTGGCGCCCCCTCTGGGGGTGGTGGTTACTGCAGTCATAGGTGAGATGGTGGCGCCCCCTCTGGTGGAGGAGGAGGTTACTGCAGTGACAAATGAGATGGTGGCGCCCCCTCTGGTGGAGGAGGTTACTGCAGTGACAGATAGGATGGTGGCGCCCCCTTTGGTGGAGGAGGTTACTGCAGTGACAGATGAGATGGTGTCGCCCCCTCTGGTGGAGGAGGTTACTGCAGTCATAGATGAGATGGTGGCGCCCCCTCTGGTGGAGGAGGTTACTGCAGTGACAGATGAGATGGTGGCGCCCCCTCTGGTGGAGGAGGTTACTGCAGTGACAGATGAGATGGTGGCGCCTACTCTGGTGGAGGAGGTTACTGCAGTGACAGATGAGATGGTGGCGCCCCCTCTGGTGGAGGAGGTTACTGCAGTGACAGATGAGATGGTGGCACCCCCTCGGGTGGAGGAGGTTACTGCAGTCATAGGTGAGATGATGGCGCCCCCTCTGGTAATGGAGGTTACTGCAGTCATAGATGAGAGAAGGCGCACTGCAATACTGAACCTCCTACTGTAGATGATCTACACAATATAACCCGTCCAGTCACCAGAGAGCAGCGGTGACATCACTGAGAATGCCGCCTATCCATCGCTAGAGAGCAGCGGTGACATCACTGAGAATGCCGCCTATCCATCACTAGAGAGCAGCGGTGACATTACTGAGAATGCCGCCTATCCATCACTAGAGGGCAGCGGTGACATCACTGAGAATGCCACCTATCCATCACCAGAGAGCAGCGGTGACATCACTGAGAATGCCTCCTATCCATCACTGGAGACCAGCGGTGACATCACTGAGAATGCCACCTATCCATCACTGGAGAGCAGCGGTGACATCACTGAGAATGCCGCCTTATCCATCACTAGAGAGCAGCGGTGACATCACTGAGAATGCCGCCTATCCATCACTAGAGGGCAGCGGTGACATCACTGAGAATGCCGCCTATCCATCACCAGAGAGCAGCGGTGACATCACTGAGAATGCCGCCTATCCATCACTAGAGGGCAGCGGTGACATCACTGAGAATGCCACCTATCCATCACCAGAGAGCAGCGTGACATCACTGAGAATACAACCTATCCATCACCAGAGAGCAGCGTTGACAACACCGAGAATGCCGCCTATCCATCACTAGAAAGCAGCGGTGACATCACTGAGAATGCCGCCTTATCCATCACTAGAGAGCAGCGGTGCCATCACTGAGAATGCCGCCTTATCCATCACTAGAGAGCAGCGGTGCCATCACTGAGAATGCCGCCTATCCATCGCTAGAGAGCAGCGGTGACATCACTGAGAATGCCGCCTATCCATCACTAGAGAGCAGCGGTGACATCACTGAGAATGCCACCTATCCATCACCAGAGAGCAGCGGTGACATCACTGAGAATGCCTCCTATCACTGGAGACCAGCGGTGACATCACTGAGAATGCCACCTATCCATCACTGGAGAGCAGCGGTGACATCACTGAGAATGCCGCCTTATCCATCACTAGAGAGCAGCGGTGACATCACTGAGAATGCCGCCTATCCATCACTAGAGGGCAGCGGTGACATCACTGAGAATGCCGCCTATCCATCACTAGAGAGCAGCGGTGACATCACTGAGAATGCCGCCTATCCATCACTAGAGAGCAGCGGTGACATCACTGAGAATGCCACCTATCCATCACCAGAGACCAGTGGTGACATCACTGAGAATGCCACCTATCCATCACTGGAGAGCAGCGGTGACATCACTGAGAATGCCGCCTTATCCATCACTAGAGAGCAGCGGTGACATCACTGAGAATGCCGCCTATCCATCACTAGAGGGCAGCGGTGACATCACTGAGAATGCCGCCTATCCATCACTAGAGGGCAGCGGTGACATCACTGAGAATACAACCTATCCATCACTAGAGGGCAGCGGTGACATCACTGAGAATGCCGCCTTATCCATCACTAGAGAGCAGCGGTGACATCACTGAGAATGCCGCCTATCCATCACTAGAGGGCAGCGGTGACATCACTGAGAATGCCGTCTATCCATCACCAGAGAGCAGCGTGACATCACTGAGAATACAACCTATCCATCACCAGAGAGCAGCGTTGACAACACCGAGAATGCCGCCTATCCATCACTAGAAAGCAGCGGTGACATCACTGAGAATGCCGCCTTATCCATCACTAGAGAGCAGCGGTGACATCACTGAGAATGCCGCCTATCCATCACTAGAGGGCAGCGGTGACATCACTGAGAATGCCGCCTATCCATCACTAGAGGGCAGCGGTGACATCACTGAGAATGCCACCTATCCATCACTAGAGAGCAGCGGTGACATCACTGAGAATGCCGCCTTATCCATCACTAGAGAGCAGCGGTGACATCACTGAGAATGCCGCCTATCCATCACTAGAGGGCAGCGGTGACATCACTGAGAATGCCGCCTATCCATCACTAGAGGGCAGCGGTGACATCACTGAGAATGCCGTCTATCCATCACCAGAGAGCAGCGTGACATCACTGAGAATACAACCTATCCATCACCAGAGAGCAGCGTTGACAACACCGAGAATGCCGCCTATCCATCACTAGAAAGCAGCGGTGACATCACTGAGAATGCCGCCTTATCCATCACTAGAGAGCAGCGGTGACATCACTGAGAATGCCGCCTTATCCATCGCTAGAGAGCAGCGGTGCCATCACTGAGAATGCCACCTATCCATCACTAGAGAGCAGCGGTGATATCACTGAGAATGCCTCCTATCACTGGAGAGCAGCGGTGACATCACTGAGAATGCCTCCTATCACTGGAGAGCAGCGGTGACATCACTGAGAATGCCACCTATCCATCACTAGAGGGCAGCGGTGACATCACTGAGAATGCCACCTATCCATCACTAGAGAGCAGCGGTGACATCACTGAGAATGCCGCCTATCCATCACTAGAGAGCAGCGGTGATATCACTGGGAATGCCGCCTATCCATCACTAGAGAGCAGAGGTGACATCACTGAGAATGCCTCCTATCACTAGAGAGCAGCGGTGACATCACTGAGAGTGCCGCTCGCTCTCCTAGACTGGTAGAGGCGTGGCGCAGCGGTGGTGGAGGGATAACGCTCATAGTGATGGCCGCATGCGGGGGCTCTTGTGATGACGGCGCAGACAGGTATATGAAGGGTTAAAAACTAGCAAAGGGTGTCTGGAAACTTCCGGCATGTGACTGTGACAACTGACCGCCCAGCAAGCTGTGGGAGGAGCTCTACCGCGCCGGGACCTCCCTCACAACTAGGCGCTGCAGTCCCATGTAAGGGCCTGTTCACACGGGCTGAAGGCGCTGCTTCCGTGTGCTCCGTCCTGATTTGGTGCGCGTTCCTCGCCGCCGGAGGCTATGGAAGAGATTGGCCGGCGCAAATACGTGGCGAATAAACAATGCGCAGGAGAGCCCGAGGATCAGACGCGCCGCACACGTGTGACGGAGTGCATAGTCCTGCGTCTCGTGCGAGGGCGGGGGGCCGCGCTCTCTAGGTGGGCTGTACTGACATTGTGCTTTGTGCCACGGCCGGGCCCATTTACATAGGGGACAGTGTCCGTGCTGCCCTGGTGGGAGGGGGGTCATAACTGCCGCGGTGCCGCCACATTCCGCACTCGCCATGGGGCTGCGCTGCAGCTGTGTCCTCTGCCGTCCGTACGACTGCCAGGGCCCCGAGGAGGTGAGGGAGCGGCGCCGGGGACCCCCACCTGCCGACAGGTAGCACCCACCGCATGCTGATCCTTCTACTCCAGTCACAGCCGCAGCTGCAGCGCTCAGTCTCGTCGTCCTGCTGCAGCTTTGGCTGTAACTGGAGGAACTGTTCTTGTTTTCAGTAGCATCGGTTCTATTTCTGTGAATTCTCGGGGTGTTGGGGGAGGAGTCTAATTATAGCTCCACCCACGGCGCTAATGTTCTGCAGCCTCCTGTGTTGGGGCTGTAATCCTTGGGGTGGTGAACCCGTCCGCGGACGGTCCTTGTGCTAAAGATGAAGCTGGGTCGCGGTGCGGTCGCCCCAGTCAAAGGGTCTGCAAGGGAGTAACTGAGCGCACGCAGATGACGCCCCCTCCTGGATTGTTGCTAAGCGACACTGTCGTGTTTTTTTTTTCTTCGTGCGAAACCCGGATGTCACACAGAGATAAAGACAGCGGCCCCCCGCAACGGACGCGCGCCCGCTACATCGCTGCATCCCACGGGGTCCAAAGACGGAAACGCTTTAACCGGCAACAGTATGGCGGCTGCCGCGACACAATGCCGCGGTCCGTGTAATCTGCAGCACCATGTATGTGCGGCCTCGTCCCTGTCGGTTGTGTCACATGATCATGTGGGGGTGCAGCTGGCGGCGGTCGGTGACGGCAGCGCTCAGCCTGTGTGGGAGGAACATGACAGATTTTGTCAAAATTGGCGCTGACTTCCTGCTTTATGTCCCCATTTAAAGGAGACCGCAGTCCGGTGAGATGGCAGCCGCCGCCGCGCCGCTGATCCGGTGTCCGGGCTCTACATGTGGGGTCGGTGCCGCTGGCGTCTCTCTGCATTTGGCGCGGTCTGTGGCAGCTGGAGTAATTAGCCGTGCGGGGAGGCGGAGCGCTAATTACAGGCCGCGGACGAGGTGCTAATTATTCAGCCGTTATTGGCCATAATTAAATACTTAATGTAGAATGCGCCCGTCGGAGATGATGAGCCTCCTGCCCGCCCGCTGGGATCTCCGACTATTAACCCTTCAGCTGCTGTGACAGGTATTTGGGGTTCATCTGGGGTCTCGCTGCACCCCTCCTCCCTGCCTTTACACAGATGGCAGCATGGTGGCATTCCCACGCAGAGCGTCACGTCTTCGCCGCAGCGGTCTGTGCTGCGCTGACGCCGCTGGCTCTAATGAGCAGCTGACCTAGCAGAGCCTGCCATGCTGATTGCTACCCCTGGGGGGCAGCAGCGCCAGCGCTCTTCACGACTACAACTGTCTCGTACCGTCTGCGAGGGTCTCGTGAGGAGGAAGAGCCCCGACTTCTGCGCTCACCCGGCACGCACTCCATTATAACATGCTGCAGGCTACAAATGTCTGCTAACAGAGGACAGTAGCACGCACCAACAGGTGAAATCTCTAACACCGTGCCGCAGGTCATGCCCTCTTAATGTCCGCTCACAGATGTCCGCCATGTTCCTGGGAACGCATCTCTGGCGCACATCTGTTGCTTCTGACTGTAGATCTCTGGTGCGGGCGGCCGCGGTGCCGTGGCGCCCGCAGGGCCGTGGTGCCCGCAGAGCTGTGGTGGCTGCAGGGCCATGGTGCCCGCAGAGCTGTGGTGGCTGCAGGGCCGTGGTGCCCGCAGAGCTGTGGTGGCTGCAGGGCCGTGGTGCCCGCAGAGCTGTGGTGGCTGCAGGGCTGTGGCGCCCGCAGGGCAGTGGTGGCCGTCTGGCACGGGGCGCTCTGGATCTCCTTGTGACGTGGGCGGGCGGTGTCCGTTAGAACGTTCCGGCTCTGCTCCCGGCGGACGTGTTTTTGTTCCGCTCTCTGGTAATGTGGAATGTGAGCAGTAGTGCGGCGGGAGGAGAACGCGCCGCCACCGTGTGTAATGAAGGGATTATCTCCCTGCTGCCCTGTGAATAAATGGCGTAACCTTTCCTCGCGCCTCCGCTGTGCCTCATATTTGCTCGCACGTTTATGAGGCCAGTGTGCCCGCCGGGTGAAGCGCGCTGCAGCCTCCTCAGGTGTGTCGCAGCTCGGGCCTCTTGTGTGCCAGCGTAGCGCCAGTGTCTGGTGTAAATTATAGTGCCCCGCCCCAACTGCCAAGCCCCGCCTGCTTTATACGGAATTGGTGAGGGTGGCGGAAAAGCGGACATTTTTTTGTGTAAATAAGACTTGCGCTAAAATGTGTAACTTTCTTTCCCTGTTGAATGCTGGCGTGTCCGTGTGTATGAGCGCCCCCTGCAGTCCGGGCACCTCGCCAGCGGGGGTGGCATACAGGCGTTGGAGGGTCTTGTGCCGCTGCGTGGAGGAAATCGCTGCTTGGCTCTGGTCATAGACGTTACATTCTGGTCAGAGTTGACAGTTTTCCTGAAGTGGCCGCTGCGGGGGGGGCGCGGGGAGGACGCGGTGGGGACGCGGGGGGGACGCAGGGAGACGCGGTGGGGACGCGGTGGGGAGGCGGGGGGTACGCGGTGGGGACACGGTGGGGAGGCGGGGAGGACGCGGTGGGCGTTGCTCATCTTCCCGCGTTGTTTACTCCCCACCGCCTTCTTGGGTGGATCTGATCATCATGGCTGCGTACATATAACGGCGATCGTCTATGAAGGCGCCGATGACTGGATCTGGGCAGATAGCGGAGTTAAAGTTCTCCCTTTTGTGTTACAGTATTTCTGTGTAGTGCATTGAATCCTCCGACGGCCCCCACCCTCCGCTGCCGCGTACGACGGCCCCCACCCTCCGCTGCCGCGTACGACGGCCCCCACCCTCCGCTGCCGCGTACGACGGCCCCCACCCTCCGCTGCCGCGTACGACGGCCCCCACCCTCCGCTGCCGCGTACGACGGCCCCCACCCTCCGCTGCCGCGTACGACGGCCCCCACCCTCCGCTGCCGCGTACGACGGCCCCCACCCTCCGCTGCCGCGTACGACGGCCCCCACCCTCCGCTGCCGCGTACGACGGCCCCCACCCTCCGCTGCCGCGTACGACGGCCCCCACCCTCCGCTGCCGCGTACGACGGCCCCCACCCTCCGCTGCCGCGTACGACGGCCCCCACCCTCCGCTGCCGCGTACGACGGCCCCCACCCTCCGCTGCCGCGTACGACGGCCCCCACCCTCCGCTGCCGCGTACGACGGCCCCCACCCTCCGCTGCCGCGTACGACGGCCCCCACCCTCCGCTGCCGCGTACGACGGCCCCCACCCTCCGCTGCCGCGTACGACGGCCCCCACCCTCCGCTGCCGCGTACGACGGCCCCCACCCTCCGCTGCCGCGTACGACGGCCCCCACCCTCCGCTGCCGCGTACGACGGCCCCCACCCTCCGCTGCCGCGTACGACGGCCCCCACCCTCCGCTGCCGCGTACGACGGCCCCCACCCTCCGCTGCCGCGTACGACGGCCCCCACCCTCCGCTGCCGCGTACGACGGCCCCCACCCTCCGCTGCCGCGTACGACGGCCCCCACCCTCCGCTGCCGCGTACGACGGCCCCCACCCTCCGCTGCCGCGTACGACGGCCCCCACCCTCCGCTGCCGCGTACGACGGCCCCCACCCTCCGCTGCCGCGTACGACGGCCCCCACCCTCCGCTGCCGCGTACGACGGCCCCCACCCTCCGCTGCCGCGTACGACGGCCCCCACCCTCCGCTGCCGCGTACGACGGCCCCCACCCTCCGCTGCCGCGTACGACGGCCCCCACCCTCCGCTGCCGCGTACGACGGCCCCCACCCTCCGCTGCCGCGTACGACGGCCCCCACCCTCCGCTGCCGCGTACGACGGCCCCCACCCTCCGCTGCCGCGTACGACGGCCCCCACCCTCCGCTGCCGCGTACGACGGCCCCCACCCTCCGCTGCCGCGTACGACGGCCCCCACCCTCCGCTGCCGCGTACGACGGCCCCCATCCTCCTCCGCTGCCGCGTACGACGGCCCCCACCCTCCGCTGCCGCGTACGACGGCCCCCATCCTCCTCCGCTGCCGCGTACGACGGCCCCCATCCTCCTCCGCTGCCGCGTACGACGGCCCCCATCCTCCGCTGCGCTACGACGGCCCCCACCCTCCGGCCACCCGTTTACGCAGCTAGCGGCGCCTCTAGACCCTTTTGCTCTCTGTGCCGCCTCTTGGTCAACTTTTTAGAGCAGTTTTTCTGGACCATAATTTTGGCGACTTTTTAGCCACGCCCCTTGTAGAGAAAGTCGTAACAGAGATCTAAAGCCCCAGTTTGGCGCCAGGCCTCCGTTGCCGTTCTCTGACGCATATCGAGGCAGAAATCTGGCCCATTTATCTCCAGTAGATTTCAGTTCCTCACTTTGTTCTGGATCTCTGCTTGCTGTCAGTGAACGGTGAAAATCACAGCTTGCAAATAGAAACTGAAAACCCGTTGTGACGCCGACTGACTTGTAACAAACCCTCAGCTGTGGAGCCTCGCGCTCCGGCTGTTATCTGGCTATAATGCTGCAGGCGGGTCTTATCTGAGAGGTTTGGGATATTTTTGGCTCCTCTTACGCCCGCCGCGTCCAGTGCGAGCCGCGGGCGCTGCAGAGGAACATAATTCTGTGGCGTTAGGGTGGGCAGTATGGAGCGTGGGCACGAGGTGGACGGCGCTGGATTAGCGGACGCCGCTGCGCACATCAGGTGAGGTTAACGCGTTTTCTGTTAGATTGCGAGGAGCTGGTAGCGCCGCCGCCGCCGCCTTCGTGTTCCGGCCGGACCTGCGCTCAGCATTGGTGATTGTATCCAGCCTTCCAGTCGGCCCCCAGCGGACGGCGATCACTGCCTGTGAGTACCTGGATGCGTTCTGTGCGCCTGCGATGGGACATAATGTGTACGTGTTCTATAGGGGGCTTGCAGTACAACTGTATGACCTATAGGGGGTTGCAGTACCTGGAGTGTATGGGATCTATAGGGGACACATACAATATTGAGTTTGCTATCCCCCTGGTGGGACGTGCATCCTATATGGGATCTGTATTACAAGGGGACGTTTCTCTGTCCCCCGGAGTGCCGTAGGGGCCCGGCCCTCGTTATCAGCGCTTTGTCCTTATTGTGACCTCGCCGCATTTCCAAGTCGGTGGCGATCTGGAAAGTATTTGATCAGGAATGTGTGAGCCTGCTGTGTGCCGGGAGCAGCACTTATATGGGCAGCTGTGGCCCCCGTGTTATCAGGGAGGGCCGGGCCCCGCAGCGCCACACTTCAGCCAGAGAGATAGAGAGGTGGCGGCGGACGGAGCGCTTGTGTTCCCGGATCCAGCAGCTGCCTTTGTAAATCCATCTGCTCTGTGCACCGGAAAGCTGGGTGACAGCAAATGTGGCTCCTACCCTGACCCCTGCCGCTGACCCCCGACCCGTGCCGCTGACCCCCTGCCACTGATAGAAGTAATCCACGTACATCGGGTCATCGGTCACATGTGGCCTGACGTCCGCCACTTTCTGCATTGTACAAATACCCCTCGGTTCGGAGCCGGAGCATGCGGTGGCTGTAGAGTTCGTGGCCTTCCCCTGCCGCGACATCCAGAGGTCGCCGATATATAGCCGTACGTCCAGCCACCGCAAACCCTCAGCTTCAGGAAAACTGAGTGACAATAATATGGCCGCCGGGGTCACCCGACCCAGAGTCCAGGAGGCAGTTATGCCTCGTTACCCTGCGATACATCCTGTGCTCCAGTAGCGGAGCCTCAGAGCCCCCCAGTGGGCCGAGCAGAGTCCTGTGGTCCCCTTAGGGGTGGAGCAGAGCCTCAGAGACCCACCCCCACAGTGGGCAGAGCAGAGTCCTATCGTGCCCTTAGGGGTGGAGCGAAGCCTCAGAGCCCCCAGTGGGCGGAGCAGAGTCCTGTCGTGCCCTTGGGGGTGGAGAAGAGCCTCAGAGCCCCCAGTGGGCGGAGCAAGTCCTGTGGTGCCCTTACAGGTGGAGCAGAGTCCTGTGGTACCCTTATTTGTGGAGCAGAACCTCAGAGCCCCCCAATAGGCAGAGCAGAGTCCTGTGGTGCCCTTACAGGTGGAGCAGAGTCCTGTGGTACCCTTATTTGTGGAGCAGAACCTCAGAGCCCCCCAATAGGCAGAGCAGAGTCCTGTGGTGCCCTTAGGGGTGGAGCAGAGTCTCAGAGCCCCCCCCCCGGTGGGCGGAGTGGAGTCCTGTGGTCCTCTTGGGGGTGGAGCAGAGCCTCAGAGCCCCCCAGTGGGTGGAGCTAAGTCCTGTGGTGCCCTTAGGGATGGAGCAGAGCCTCAGAGCCCTCCAGTGGGCGGAGCAGAGTCCTGTGGTGCCCTTATTTGTGGGAGTCCTGTCTTCCTCTTAGGGGTGGAGCAGACCCTTAGAACCCCCCCAGTGGGCGGAGCGGAGTCCTGTGGTCCTCTTAAGGGTGGAGCAGAGCCTCAGAGAGCCCCCCCCCAGTGGGCGGAGCAGAGTCCTGTCTTCCTCTTAGGGGTGGAGCAGACCCTTAGAGCCCCCCAGTGGGCAGAGTCCTGTGGTCCTCTTAGGGGGTGGAGCAGAGCCCCGCCCCTTTACTTACGGTGGGGTGCCCTGTAGCCCTTTACATGTGGAGCAGAGCCCCAGTTTAGTGATTCAGAGCACCGGCACATGAAGCACTTGGTATCCTTCGGGGCCCTTTCACTATTATTGTGGCCCTCAGACCCCTGCTGCAGAGATCTGTATCATTCGTGTCACCTGGAGGTCCCGGAAGCGGAGAACTGGAGGAGCAGCCGGGAATGATGCGGTTCTCCATCTCTGCCAGTCTTATTCTTTCTCCCCGCCCCGACCCATAGAGCTTACAGTCTGATTTATAAAGGTGACCCATGAGATGCTGCCCTTGTTGCTTCCGGCGTGATTAGTAAAGACCCTGCATGCACCTGCACCCCTCGTCCCGTAAGAAGGTGCGCCAGTCGGGGAATGTGCTCGGCGGGGAGCTCTGAGGTTGCTTGGGGCTCTGGGGTTTGCGAGGCCCTCCCGACTGGGGGGCTCTGGGGTTACTGGGGGGCTATGGGGTTGTTGGGTCCCTCCCGGCGGGGGGCTTTGTGGTTGCTGGGGGGTTGTTGGGTCCCTCCTGGCGGGGGGCTTTGTGGTTGCTGGGGGGCTCTGGGGTTGCGGGGGGGGGGCTCTGGGGTTGCGGGGGCCCTCCCGGTGGGGGGCTTTGGGGTTGCTGGGGGGCTCTGGGGTTGCGGGGGCCCTCCTGGTGGGGGGCTCTGGGGTTGCTGGGGGGCTCTGGGGTTGTGGGGCCCTCCTGGCGGGGGGCTCTGGGGTTGTGAGGCCCTCCTGGTGGGGGGCTTTGGGTGTTGCTTTGGGGCTCTGGGGTTGTGAGGCCCTCCTGGCGGGGGGCTCTGGGGTTGCGAGGCCCTCCTGGTGGGGGGCTTTGGGGTTGCTTTGGGGCTCTGGGGTTGTGGGGCCCTCCTGGCGGGGGGCTCTGGGGTTGCGGGGGGGCTCGGGTTGCGGGGGCCCTCCTGGCGGGGGGCTCTGGGGTTGCGGGGGCCTTCCTGGTGGGGGGCTTTGGGGTTGCTTTGGGGCTCTGGTGTTGGGGGGCTCTGGGGTTGCTGGGGGGCTCTGGGGTTGCGGGGGCCCTCCTGGTGGGGGGCTTTGGGGTTGGTGGGGGGCTTTGGGGTTGCTGGGGGGCTCTGGGGTTGCGGGGGCCCTCCTGGTGGGGGGCTCTGGGGTTGCGGGGGCCCTCCTGGTGGGGGGCTTTGGGGTTGCTTTGGGGTTGTGGGGCCCTCCCGGCGGGGGGCTCTGGGGTTGCTGGGGGGCTCTGAGGTTGTGGGGCCCTCCCGGCAGGGGGCTCTGGGGTTGTGGGGGCCCTCCTGGTGGGGGGCTTTGGGGTTGCTCTGGGGTTGTGGGGCCCTCCCGGCGGGGGGCTCTGAGCAGTGGGCTCGGTCGTTGCTCTGCGGTGTCAGTTTGGCCGGGGGCAGGTATAGTCTGCGGTTGTTGAGCTTCTGTTCTGCAGAAGCCCCCTGCCCCCGCACTCCTTCCCCCTCAGCGCTGCGAGCTCAGACCTGCCGCCTTTGTCACTTCCATTGTTTCTGCAGCGTCGTCTCCACGTACAAAGCGCCGCACATTGTGGAGATGAAACGCTTCTGGTGGCCGGCGGCGGAGCCCCGTCGTCATACATACACGGGAAGGATGGAAGGTGAGCAGTGAGGGACAGTCACATCGTCTGGGGGGCCGCGGACCCTCAAGGTCACAGATCACAGGAGTCTCCTGCAGCCGCGATCTTCATTAGCGGAGAGGAGCGATCTGCAGCATTGGCGATAAGTTGTTGCTGGCGTGCGGCCGGGGAGGGGGCGCCGCCGCTCTCCTGCAGACACTGTGCTCCGCTCTTCCTGCCGGCTGCCCGGTGCTCGTGATGTCACCTGGGTGGTGGCTGCTGGATGTCACCATGAAGCCTGCCAGAGACTTTCTATAGAGCTGCAGGGAAATGACTCCGGCGTGGATCTAGAGAGCGCAGACCATGTGGAAGCCTGTCTACACCAGCACCCTGCCCCATGAGGAGTATCCCGTATACCAGCTGTCACACAGGTGTGTGCCCCTCTACATTCCGTATACCAGGTGTGTGCCCCTCTACATTCCGTATACCAGGTGTGTGCCCCTCTACATTCCGTATACCAGGTGTGTGCCCCTCTACATTCCGTATACCAGGTGTGTGCCCCTCTACATTCCGTATACCAGGTGTGTGCCCCTCTACATTCCGTATACCAGGTGTGTGCCCCTCTACATTCGGTATACCAGGTGTGTGCCCCTCTACATTCGGTATACCAGGTGTGTGCCCCTCTACATTCGGTGTACCAGGTGTGTGCCCCTCTACATTCCGTGTACCAGGTGTGTGCCCCTCTATATCCCGTGTACCCGGGGTGTTCCCCTCTACATCCCGTGTACCAGGTGTGTGTGTGTGCCCCCCTACATCCTGTATACCAGGTGTGTGTGTGTGTCCCATACATCCTGTGTATCAGGTATGCCCCTCTTCCCTACATCCTGTATACCAGGTGTGTGCCCCTCTACATCCCGTATACCAGGTGTGTGCCCCTCTACATCCCGTATACCAGGTGTGTGCCCCTCTACATCCCGTATACCAGGTGTGTGCCCCTCTACATCCCGTATACCAGGTGTGTGCCCCTCTACATCCCGTATACCAGGTGTGTGCCCCTCTACATCCCGTATACCAGGTGTGTGCCCCCCCTCTACATCCCGTATACCAGATGTGCCCCCACCCCCTCTTCATCTTGTATATCAGGGGTCCCCCCCCCCTTCCTTCTACATCCTGTATACCAGGTGTGTGCCCCTCTACATCCTGTATACCAGGTGTGTGCCCCTCTACATCCTGTATACCAGGTGTGTGCCCCTCTACATCCTGTATACCAGGTGTGTGCCCCTCTACATCCTGTATACCAGGTGTGTGCCCCTCTACATCCTGTATACCAGGTGTGTGCCCCTCTACATCCTGTATACCAGGTGTGTGCCCCTCTACATCCTGTATACCAGGTGTGTGCCCCTCTACATCCCGTATACCAGGTGTGTGTCCCCCCCCCCCACCCTACATCCCGTATACCAGGTGTGTGTCCCCCCCCCACCCTACATCCCGTATACCAGGTGTGTGTCCCCCCCCCCCACCCTACATCCCGTATACCAGGTGTGCCCCCCCCCCTCTTCATCTTGTATACCAGGTGTGCTCCCCCTTTCTTCTACATCCCGTATACCAGGTGTGCCCCCCCCTTCCTTCTACATCCCGTATGCCAGGTGTGTACCCCTTTACATCCCGTATGCCAGGTGTGTGCATCCCCCTTCTACATTCTGTATACCAGGTGTGTGCATCCCCCTTCTACATTCCGTATACTGGGTGTGTGCCCCTCTACATCCCGTATACCAGGTGTGCCCGCCCCTCCCCCCCACATTCCGTATGCCAGGTGTGTGCCCCCCCCCTCCCTTCTACATCCCATTTACCCAGGTGTGTGCATCCCCCTTCTACATTCCGTATACCAGGTGTGTCGTCCCTCGTCCACCCCCCCCTTCTACACCCCATATACCAGGTGTGTGCCCTTCTACATCCCGTATACGAAGGGTGTACCCCTCTACATCCTGTATACGAGGTGTGTACCCCTCTACATCCTGTATACGAGGTGTGTACCCCTCTACATCCCGTATACCAGGTGTGTGTGTGTCCCCACCCTACATCCAGTATACCAGGTGTGAGCCCTTCTACATCCCGTATACCAGGTGTGTGCCCCCCCCCCCTCTACATCCCGTATACCAGGTGTGTGCCCCCCCTTCTACATCCCGTATACCAGGTGTGTGCATCCCCCTTCTACATCCCGTATACCAGGTGTGTGCATCCCCCTTCTACATCCCATATACCAGGTGTATGCCCCTCCCCCATCTACATCCCGTTTACGGGCTGTCGTACAGGTGTGTGCCACTATATATCCCATATACCAGCTGTCGTACAGGTGACCCCTCTCTACATGCTGTATACCAAGTGTGCCCCTCTGTGTTCCGTATACCGGCTGTTGTACAGGTGTGTCCCCCTTCTACATCTTATACCAGGTGTGTGTGTGCCTTTCTACATCCCATATGCCAGGTGTGTGCCCCCTCTCTATATCCCATACGCCGGGTATTGTACAGGTGTGTGCCCCCTCTCTATATCCCATACGCCGGGTATTGTACAGGTGTGTGCCCCCTCTCTATATCCCATACGCCGGGTATTGTACAGGTGTGTGCCCCCTCTCTATATCCCATACGCTGGGTATTGTACAGGTGTGTGCCCCCTCTCTATATCCCATACACTGGGTATTGTACAGGTGTGTGCCCCCTCTCTATATCCCATACGCCGGGTATTGTACAGGTGTGTGCCCCCTCTCTATATCCCATACGCTGGGTATTGTACAGGTGTGTGCCCCCTCTCTATATCCCATACGCCGGGTATTGTACAGGTGTGTGCCCCCTCTCTATATCCCATACGCTGGGTATTGTACAGGTGTGTGCCCCCTCTCTATATCCCATACGCTGGGTATTGTACAGGTGTGTGCCCCCTCTCTATATCCCATACACCTGGTATTGTACAGGTGTGTGCCCCCTCTCTATATCCCATACGCTGGGTATTGTACAGGTGTGTGCCCCCTCTCTATAACCCATACACCGGGTATTGTACAGGTGTGTGCCCCCTCTCTATATCCCATACGCTGGGTATTGTACAGGTGTGTGCCCCCTCTCTATAACCCATACGCCGGGTATTGTACAGGTGTGTGCCCCCTTTCTATATCCCATACGCTGGGTATTGTACAGGTGTGTGCCCCCTCTCTATTTCCCATACACTGTGTATTGTACAGGTGTGTGCCCCATCTCTATTTCCCATACACTGTGTATTGTACAGGTGTGTGCCCCCTCTCTATATCCCTTACGCCAGGTATTGTACAGGTGTGTGCCCCCTCTCTATTTCCCATACACTGTGTATTGTACAGGTGTGTGCCCCCTCTCTATATCCCATACACTGTGTATTGTACAGGTGTGTGCCCCCTCTCTATATCCCATACGCTGGGTATTGTACAGGTGTGTGCCCCCTCCCTATATCCCATACGCCGGGTATTGTACAGGTGTGTGCCCCCTCTCTATATCCCATACGCCGGGTATTGTACAGGTGTGTGCCCCCTCTCTATATCCCATACGCCGGGTATTGTACAGGTGTGTGCCCCCTCTCTATATCCCATACGCCGGGTATTGTACAGGTGTGTGCCCCCTCTCTATATCCCATACGCCGGGTATTGTACAGGTGTGTGCCCCCTCTCTATATCCCATACGCCGGGTATTGTACAGGTGTGTGCCCCCTCTCTATATCCCATACGCCGGGTATTGTACAGGTGTGTGCCCCCTCTCTATATCCCATACGCCGGGTATTGTACAGGTGTGTGCCCCCTCTCTATATCCCATACGCTGGGTATTGTACAGGTGTGTGCCCCCTCTCTATATCCCATACGCCGGGTATTGTACAGGTGTGTGCCCCCTCTCTATATCCCATACGCCGGGTATTGTACAGGTGTGTGCCCCCTCTCTATATCCCATACGCCGGGTATTGTACAGGTGTGTGCCCCCTCTCTATATCCCATACGCTGGGTATTGTACAGGTGTGTGCCCCCTTTCTATATCCCATACGCCGGGTATTGTGCAGGTGTGTGCCCCCTCTCTATAACCCATACGCCGGGTATTGTACAGGTGTGTGCCCCCTCTCTATATCCCATACGCTGGGTATTGTACAGGTGTGTGCCCCCTCTCTATATCCCATACGCTGGGTATTGTACAGGTGTGTGCCCCCTCTCTATATCCCATACGCTGGGTATTGTACAGGTGTGTGCCCCCTCTCTATAACCCATACGCTGGGTATTGTACAGGTGTGTGCCCCCTCTCTATATCCCATACGCCGGGTATTGTACAGGTGTGTGCCCCCTCTCTATATCCCATACGCTGGGTATTGTACAGGTGTGTGCCCCCTCTCTATATCCCATACGCCGGGTATTGTACAGGTGTGTGCCCCCTCTCTATATCCCATACGCTGGGTATTGTACAGGTGTGTGCCCCCTCTCTATATCCCATACGCCGGGTATTGTACAGGTGTGTGCCCCCTCTCTATATCCCATACGCTGGGTATTGTACAGGTGTGTGCCCCTCCCTCTGTGTCTTGTGCCAGGTCTGACTGTTTTTCACTGTGGTGTCTTTGTGACAGTGGCAGCTCCTCCTTTCGCTGCCACATTAACTCTTTCCTGGCTGAGTGACCTGGAGCTCCTGTGACTTTGCAGGTTCCCTTTGAACAGTTTGTGTGCACTGACCCCTGGATGGCACTGACCCCTGGCTGGGCACTGGGGATGGTGCTGGGCACTGGATGGCACCTGGATGCAGGCGGCGTGCTGGGTGAGCAGCTCCTGCAGGGCACAATGGCAGTGACAATGGTATTAGGTGTGTGACACACCTTGGAATGTGAGGGACAAGGAGCATTCCATCCACATTACTCAGCCCGCTCAGGTTAATGATCAGCCATGATGGCAGCGCCCACTAGCCCCGCCCACTTCCACATTCTGCTAACGCTACGGTTTCGCCTCGCACTTCCTTTAGCCAAGCTTACTAGTGGCATCAGTGATGTCACCGTTTGTAACGGCGAGGAAAAAGCCGCCATCTACGGCAGTAGATCTGTCCAAGTCCTGAAGGTGCAGGGCCACCGGAGAAGAGCTGGCGCCGTACATCAGGTGGACACGCCGCCGCAGGGGCTTCCAGTGGGGGTGAAAGTTCTTGCAACTGCAGTTTTTCATAATCGCGGCCGACCCTGAGCGCCGGCGAATCCGCGGCCGACCCCGAGCGCCGGCGGAGCTACAACAATCAGAACTTGATGCAAAACAAAAAGTTCTGGGAGACTCGTGGAGCCGAGGAACAGGCAGAACATGAAAAGGGGCCACATAGAACACATGAAAAACATACAACACGTGAAACACCTAGTCGTGCAACGTGATAGACATCATAAGAATTGTGGCTACATCCTAATACACCGGGGCCTATGGAACGCTGAAAGTGTAACCCTGTATATCTGTAACACACATCACCCTCGTACCTGTGTACCCCTGAGAACCCCCCATAACTGTGTAGGCGTGAGGACCCCCCTCGTACCTGTGTACCCCTGAGGACCCCCCATAACTGTGTAGGCGTGAGGACCCCCCTCGTACCTGTGTACCCCTGAGGACCCCCCATAACTGTGTAGGCGTGAGGACCCCCTGCCCCCCTTGTACGCCTAGGGACCCGCGCACCCCTCATACCTGTGCAGGCGTAGGGACCCCTGCACCCCTCGTACTTGTGCAGGCGTAGGGACCCCTGCACCCCTCGTACCTGTGCAGGCGTAGGGACCCCTCGCACCTGTGTACCCCCTTGCCCCGTCCCTGCTGGCTCTGTGCCCATGGCCTCCTCTGCAGCTTCAGAGGGGATTTATAGAACTGGTGGCGAGCGGAGGGGGGCCGTCGGCAGCCAATCACATTACAGTTCTCATTCTTAGCAGCGATCTGGTTGGTTGCCCCGGGCAACTGCTCCACTTTTCCTTTGCATCAGCTGTGATACAACTTTCTCATCATTTCAAGTTCTCTGCTTTCTGTCAGTGAATGGGACCGTCCACAGCTGACAGTTTACAGACTGATACATTGTAACGCCAGCTCTGAGGATAGACCTGATGACCTCTCCGTACAGGCTTCATTCACTGACAGGGAGCAGAGGGCTGTTAGCTGCAGGAGATGGACCTCGCTGTGAGCTGATAGGCCACCATACAGGACTCAGAGCCATTCACGGCTGGAAGAACCCGACCGGCGTCCGTTGCACTCCTGCGGGGAAAGGGCATTCCAAGGCATCGTCAGCTCCTGTAATCTGGCCACAACAGAGAGCGCTGCGGCTGGTGTACGGAGTTATAGTATTATGTGGGCACTATATGGCAGTATTATACGGACGCTGTATGGCAGTGTGTGGGCACTATATGGCAGTATTATACGGACGCTGTATGGCAGTGTGTGGGCACTATATGGCAGTATTATACGGACGCTGTATGGCAGTGTGTGGGCACTATATGGCAGTATTATATGGACGCTGTATGGCATTGTGTGGGCACTATATGGCAGTATTATACGGACGCTGTATGGCAGTGTGTGGGCACTATATGGCAGTATTATACGGACGCTGTATGGCATTGTGTGGGCACTATATGGCAGTATTATACGGACGCTGTATGGCATTGTGTGGGCACTATATGGCAGTATTATACGGACGCTGTATGGCATTGTGTGGGCACTATATGGCAGTATTTTACGGTCGCTGTATGGCATATGGGCACTATATGGCAGTATTATACGGACGCTGTATGGCAATGTGTGGGCACTATATGGCAGTATTATGCGGACGCTGTATGGCATTGTGTGGGCACTATATGGCAGTATTATACGGACGCTGTATGGCATTGTGTGGGCACTATATGGCAGTATTTTACGGTCGCTGTATGGCATATGGGCACTATATGGCAGTATTATATGGACGCTGTATGGCATTGTGTGGGCACTATATGGCTGTATTACAGGGCACTATATGGCATTATGTGGGCACTATATGGCAGTATTATATGGATACTGTATGGTATTGTGTGGGCACTATGTGGCAGTATTATACAGACACTGTATGGCATTAGGTAGGCACTACATGGCAGTTGTATTTGGCAGCATTGTGTGGGCACTTTATGGCAGTATTACAGGGACACTGTATGGCATTGTGTGGGCACTATATGGCAGTATTACAGGGACGCTGTATGATATAGCCGGCCGCTCACCATCAGAGCCGCAGGCGCCACTTCTTTCTCTCTGTCCCTGCTATATACCCCGGTCTAATCCAGCTTGGAAGGACACTCTAGGGGTTCTGTGCTCCTCTGCTTCTTTGCAGTGATCACAAATGGGAGATTCTCCCCCGATCTAGCCTGGACAGCTTTCTTCTTGTGTCCGCCTTAACCCCTACCTGACTGGGGCTTGTATCGCCTATGATCTCAGCCGTCCGTCTCTAAGGGCATCACTCCCTGATAGACACAGACCGGGTGTATACCAACTGTGTGTTAGCGGATCTCTATAGACTAGAGAGCAGATACAGCAGCCATCCGAAGGCTGCAGGTCACAGACAAACCTCTGGCCCAAATAAATGGGTGTCACATTAACCCTTATCTGTCCTAGGAGCTTTAAGGCGGGTAACACTACCTTGACTGTCATAGCAGGAAAGCTTCAGGGGGCGCCGCTTGGCATCGTTCTAGCAGCGAGTGGCCAAGCTAGACTTGAGGCTGTCGGGCTTCTGTAACGTGACACACCTGTAACAATACTGGCACAGTCTACACCTCATGCGGTATTACCCAAATATCCTCTGAAGAGAAAATCCGGCAGCGGTATTGATTCGGATACCGCGTGGGAAAATGAAACGAAGTGGTAACCGTGATTTTACGGAAAACACCAAACAGGCGGTATTATCCATAGAGGACCCCACCATCTATATCGTCCTAACGAATCACCGAACCCTGGTGTGTCATTGTTTTAATTAACAATCATGGTACATGAACCAATGGGTGACAATGAGCCGCGCTCCTGAGGATCTGCCCTTTACAGGACAGGGGACGCGGCCAGCTTCTGAGCTTTCTGTTCACGGCGCTACAACTGGGTACCTATAGAAATCAGCACTACTAATATGCGAAACATCGTGTTATAACTGGGTATCACTCATGTACCGCACGGCCATCCCAATATCCATTATCTGGACCTGGATACAATTTAGGTGACCTGCGGGATCGTTACCGATACACATTAGCGGTATGTAAAAAGACGCACACAGCTCCATCTATGACTAGAAGTCAATAAATAAATCATAGCGATCCTCCTTAATAATCTGGGAGACGCGCTGCCCTACACGATCACCAACCAGCGCCGAGCCCTCGGATCTCTGTTACTTGTTTCTGAATGTTATATGTGAGCCCACGGTTTTATAAATTAATTAATAAAAGTTATTAAGTTTTAAAATCTATATCTGTGAAGGGCTGTATGGCATTGTGTGGGCACTAAATGGCAGTATTATACAGACACTGTATGGCATTGTGTGGGCACTGTATGGCAGTAGTGTTTGGCAGCATTGTGTGGACACTATATGGCAGTATTATACAGACACTGTATGGCATTGTATGGGCACTATATGGCCGTATTACAGGAACATTGTATGGGCACTATATGGCAGTATTACAGGGACATTGTATGGGCACTATATAGCAGTATTACAGGGACATTGTATGGGCACTATATGGCAGTATTATAAAGACACTGTATGGCATTGTGTAGGCACAATATGGCAGTAATATAGGGACACTGTATGGCATTGTGTGGGCACTATGTGGCAGTATTATAAATACACTGTATGGCATTGTGTGGGCACTTTATGGCAGTATTGTAGGGACTATGTGGGCACTATATGGCAGTATTATACAGGCACTATATGGCAGTATTATACAGACACTGTATGGCATTAGTTAGGCACTACATGGCAGTTGTATTTGGCAGCATTGTGTGGGCACCTTATGGCAGTATTACGGGGACACTGTATGGCATTGTGTGGGCACTATATGGCAGTAGTGTTTGGCAGCATTGTGTGGACACTATATGGCAGTTGTGTTTGGCAGCATTGTGTGGACACTATATGGCAGTATTACAGGGATACTGCATGGCATGTGGGAACTATATGGCAGTATTATACAGACACTATACGGCATTATGTAGGCACTATATGGCAGTATTACAGGAACACTATAGGGCTTTGTATTGGCACTATATGGCAGTATTATACAGACACTATACGGCATTATGTAGGCACTATATGGCAGTATTACAGAAACACTATAGGGCTTTGTATTGGCACTATATGGCAGTATTATACAGACACTGTATGGCATTATGTGGACACTATATGGCATTGTGTGGGCACTATATGGAAGTATCACAGGGACACTGTGGCATTGCGTTGGCACTAAATGACAGTATTATACAGACACCTTATGGCAATATGTGAACACTATATGGCAGTATTATACAGACACTGTATGGAATTAGGTGGGCACTATATGGCAGTTGTGTTTGGCAGCATTGTGTGGGCACTTTATGGCAGTATTACAGGGACACTGTATGGCATGTGGGCACTATATGGCAGTATTATACAGACACTGTATGGCATTGTGTGGGCACTACATGGCAGTATTACAGGGAAATTATGTGGGCACTAAATGGCAGTATTACAGGGACACTGTATGGCATGAGGGCACTAAATGGCAGTATTATACGGACACTGTATGGCATTGTATTGGCACTATATGGCAGTATTACAGGGACACTGTATGGCATTGTGTCGGCACCATATTGCAGTATTACAAGGACACTGTATAGCATTGGGTGGGCACTATATGGCAGTATTATACGGACACTGTATGGTGTGGTGTGGGCACTGTATTGCAGTATTACAGGGACACTGTATGGCATTGTATTGGCACTATATGGCAGTATTATACAGACACTGTATGGCATTATGTGGACACTATGTGGCAGTAATACAGGGACACTGTATAGCATTGTGTCGGCACTATATTGCAGTATTACTGGGACACTGTATGGCATTGTGTGGGCACTATATGGCAGTATTATATGGACACTGTATGGCATTGTGTGGGCACTATATGGCAGTATTATACAGACACTGTATGGCATTAGGTGGGCACTATATGGCAGTTGTGTTTGGCAGCATTGTGTGGGCACTATATTGCAGTATTACAGGGACACTGTATGGCATTGTGTGGGCACTATATGGACACTATGGCATTGTGTGGGCCCTATATGGACACTGTATGGCATTGTGTGGGCACTATGTGGCAGTATTATACGAACACTGTATGGCATTGTGTGGGCACTATATGGCAGTATTACAGGGACACTGTATGGCATTATCTGGGCACTATATGGCAGTAGTGTTTGGCAGCACTGTGTGGGCACTGCGTGGTAATGAGTGTTAGTGGCCCTGATTCGGCACGTATGGCAGCACTGTATGATGGGTGTTTGCAGTGTTCCATGTCTTCCTCCTTTTTATCTAGGACCCCACTTATAACCAGTCCTGTCCGACGAGGCGTTATAATAGTGCGGGGGGCTCCATACTATGGCTGCTGTGTGCGGAGGTGATGGATGGCGATGATTATTTGACCCGTGGAGGGTTACACGATCCGTATCGCTGATGTTTCAGTCTGAGCGCTCGTTGGCCCGCGGCCGGATCACCTTCTCGTACTCGCGCTTTGATTATTGGTGTCAGTGGTTGTTTGTCCGCGGTCGCATCGGTATCGCTGTGTGACGCACTCGCTGCAGCATGCGGACAAACCTGTTGTGTAGGCATACGCCGGGGCTCCCGCTGTCCCTCCCTGGAGGGCGTGCACGTACTCTCTGCGCCGTCCTTATCTCCCCCGGGACGTCTCGCTCGCAGCGGCGCATTTTCTTCTCTGTTCTTCATGTGACTAAAGATGTCATTTAATTATTCCTATCATTGTGGCGTCGCCTTCCTCCCGGGTGACGGCCGCTGATAGGAAGGGGTACATGGCCTGCAGGGAAGGTTACGGTCACCCGGGTCATGACAGATCGCAAGGCGGAAGTAACCGCAGTCAGATGTACAGCCGCGCCAAACTACATTGTGTTCTATGCTGTTCACATCCAGAGCTGCACTCACAATTCTGCTGTGACCTCACGTCTCATTCTCCAGCCACATCTGGAGCTGCGCTCACAGTTCCGCTTAGACCTCACGTTTCATTCTCCAGCCGCATCCAGAGCTGCACTCACAGCTCCGCTGCGACCTCGCATCTCATTCTCCAGCCACATCCAAAGCTGCACTTACAATTCTGCTGTGACATCACGTTTCATTCTCCAACCACATCCAGAGCTGCACTCACAGCTCCGCTGTGACCTCACAACTCATTCTCCAGCGACATCCGGAGCTGCACTCACAATTCTGCTGTGATATCATGTCTCATTCTCCAGCCACATCTGGAGCTGCGCTCACAATTCTGCTGGGACCTCATGTCTCATTCTCCAGCCACATCTGGAGCTGCGCTCACAATTCTGCTGGGACCTCATGTCTCATTCCCCAGCCACATCCGGAGCTGCACTCCTAGTTCTGCTGGGACCTCATGTCTCATTCTCCAGCCACATCCGGAACTGCACTCCTAGTTCTGCTGTGATAGCATGTCTCATTCCCCAGCCACATCCGGAGCTGCACTCCCAGTTCTGCTGTGACCTCTTGTCTCATTCTCCAGCCACATCCGGAGCTGCACTCCCAGTTCTGCTGTGATCTCTTGTCTCATTCTCCAGCCACATCCGGAACTGCACTCACAATTCTGCTGTGATATCACGTCTCATTCTCCAGCCACATCCGGAGCTGCACTCCCAGTTCTGCTGTGACGTCATGTCTCATTCTCCAGCCACATCCGGAACTGCACTCCTAGTTCTGCTGTGATATCATGTCTCATTCCCCAGCCACATCCGGAACTGCACTCCTAGTTCTGCTGTGATATCATGTCTCATTCTCCAGCCACATCCGGAGCTGCACTCCCAGTTCTGCTGTGATATCACATCTCATTCTCTAGCCACATCCGGAGCTGCACTCACAATTCTGCTGTGACCTCACAACTCATTCTCCAGCGACATCCGGAGCTGCACTCCCAGTTCTGCTGTGATATCATGTCTTATTCTCCAGCCACATCCGGAACTGCACTCACAATTCTGCTGTGATATCATGTCTCATTCTCCAGCCACATCCGGAGCTGCACTCACAATTATGCTGTGACCTCATGTCTCATTCTCCAGCCACATCTGGAACTGCACTCCTAGTTCGGCTGTGATATCATGTCTCATTCTCCAGCCACATCCGGAGCTGCACTCCTAGTTCTGCTGTGATATCATGTCTCATTCTCCAGCCACATCCGGAGCTGCACTCACAATTCTGCTGTGATATCATGTCTCATTCTCCAGCCACATCCGGAGCTGCATTCCCAGTTCTGCTGTGATATCACATCTCATTCTCCAGCCACATCTGGAGCTGCACTCCCAGTTCTGCTGTGATATCACATCTCATTCTCTAGCCACATCTGGAGCTGCACTCCCAGTTCTGCTGTGATATCATGTCTCATTCTCCAGCCACATCCGGAGCTGCACTCCCAGTTCTGCTGTGATATCACATCTCATTCTCTAGCCACATCTGGAGCTGCACTCCCAGTTCTGCTGTGACGTCATGTCTTATTCTCCAGCCACATCTGGAACTGCACTCCTAGTTCTGCTGTGATATCATGTCTCATTCTCCAGCCACATCCGGAGCTGCACTCCTAGTTCTGCTGTGATATCATGTCTCATTCTCCAGCCACATCCGGAGCTGCGCTCCTAGTTCTGCTGTGATATCATGTCTCATTCTCCAGCCACATCCGGAGCTGCACTCCTAGTTCTGCTGTGATATCATGTCTCATTCTCCAGCCACATCCGGAGCTGCACTCCTAGTTCTGCTGTGATATCATGTCTCATTCTCCAGCCACATCCGGAGCTGCGCTCAGTGATTTTTGTTCTAGGTGTTGACGGGATTCTCCGCCGGTCGCTCCGTTGGGGGTGACATTGTGGCTGCACAACTGTAGGTCATCTTGTTCCATGATGGCGCCCGCCAGTACTGACACTTGTGGCGCAGCAGCGCGGTTGGCGTTGGCTCTGCAGCGTCTCGGGGGATCTTCGGAGCACCTCGTCATTTACATTTAGATTGAGAAGCAGCTGCAATGGCGTCGGGTAATTAGCGGCGGGACGACTAAACGCCTCGTCTGCGGCATCTGACAACTTTGTATTCATTGTGTTGTGGTGGCCGTTGTGTGATGTCATTCTGCGTTTGGGGACGGAGGGGCGCTCCGTCAGCCCGATGTATCAGAGTTATGCGGCTGTTAGAAAGTGGCGCGGCGTCTGCTTTCAGCGGAGCCGCCCGGTGATCAGTGCAGACATCTGCTCTCTGATGTCCGCCGGACCTCCCCATTGTGTGACCGCAGGGTGGAGCTCTGGGAAGACCGCCAGTGGGAAGACCGCCAGTGGGAAGACCGCCAGTGGGAAGACCGCCAGTGTGGCGTTTTTCAGGGTTTAATCTGGAAATTTTGCGAATGAAACCGGCGTCATCTGGTGTCCCGCGAGCGACCGATGACATCACGGGCCGCTACAAACGTTCTGCGCACTTCTATAGGGTCCAGGTCCAGGACGAGGCGCAGTCGTGTACGGAGAGCAGCGAGATTCTCACGCCTGACACTTCGCAGATCATCTCCTCCACAGCAGCAGCGCCGATTTACTGCAGGATGAGGAACGGCACCGCCGGGGTTACTGGAGCCGATTGGTCCATATAAGACTGGAGAGGAGGGCAACGATTCATGTGCGCACGGACCGCAAGCCCAACCGCGTTCACACCGCAACCGTTTATTACTCTCCACAAGAGAGATGCTTCATAACCGGAGAAACCAAAACATCTACAGCTTATAATAGTGCCGGAGATTATAGCCTGATACCGGTCACAGATGATGTAAATATCTCTGGAGGTTCTATCACTGCTGGAGCATTATAAGAGGTGCGGCTGATATCACATATATGATGTCTGGGGCTTATATCCGTACTGGAGCGTTATAAGAGGATCAGCTGATATCACATACATGATGTCTCTAGAGGTTATATCAGTACTGGAGCGTTATAAGAGAAGCGGCTGATATCACATATATGATGTCTCTGGAGGTTATATCACTGCTGGAGCGTTACAAGAGGCTCGGCTGATATCACATGTATGATGTCTCTGGTGGTTATATCAGTACTGGAGCGTTATAAGAGGAGCGACTTATATCACATATATGATGCCTCTGGAGGTTATATCACTGCTGGAGCATTATAAGAGGAGCGGCTGATGTCACATATATGATGTCTCTGGAGGTTATATCAGTACTGGACCGTTCTAAAAGGAGGGGGTTTTATCACATATATGATGTCTCTGGAGGTTATAACAGTACTGGAGCGTTCTAAGAGGAGCTGCTGATATCACACATATGGTGTCTCTGGAGGTTATATCAGTACTGGAGTGTTATAAGAGCAGCGGCTGATATCACATATATAATGTCTCTGGTGGTTATATCAGTCCTGGAGCGTTATAAGAGGAGCAGCTGATATCACCTATATGATGTCTCTGGTGGTTATATCAGTCCTGGAGCATTATAAGAGGGGCTCATATCACATATATGATGTCTCTGGAGGTTATATCAGAACTGGAGTGTTATAAGAGCAGCGGCTGATATCACATATATGATGTCTCTGGTGGTTATATCAGTCCTGGAGCATTATAAGAAGGGCTCATATCACATATATGATGTCTCTGGAGGTTATAACAGTACTGGAGCGTTATAAGAGGAGCTGCTGATATCACATATATGGTGTCTCTGGAGGTTATATCAGTACTGGAGTGTTATAAGAGCAGCGGCTGATATCACCTATATGATGTCTCTGGTGGTTATATCAGTCCTGGAGCGTTATAAGAGGAGCAGCTGATATCACCTATATGATGTCTCTGGTGGTTATATCAGTCCTGGAGCATTATAAGAGGGGCTCATATCACATATATGATGTCTCTGGAGGTTATATCAGAACTGGAGTGTTATAAGAGCAGCGGCTGATATCACATATATGATGTCTCTGGAGGTTACATCAGTGCTGGAGCGTTATAAGAGCAGTGGCTGATATCACCTATATGATGTCTCTGGAGGTTATATCAGTACTGGAGCGTTATAAGAGGAGCTGCTGATATCACATATATGGTGTCTCTGGAGGTTATATCAGTACTAGAGCGTTATAAGAGGAGGGGCTGATATCACATATATGATATCTCTGGAGGTTATATCAGTACTGGAGCGTTATAAGAGGAGCGGCTGATATCACATATATGATATCTGGGCGTTATATCAGTACTGGGGCATTATAAGAGGAGGGGCTGATATCATATATATGATAGTGACATAGTATGTTAGGCTGAATGAAGACAGTGTCCATCCAGTTCAGCCTGTTGTCACCCCCCCCCCCCCCTTGTTGATCCAGAGGAAGGCAAAAAACACCAGTGAGGCAGAAGCCAATTATCCCATTTGGGGGGAAAAAATTCCTTCCCGTCTCCATAATGGCGGTCAGACTAATCCCCGGACCAACCTCTGATAGTTCCTACCTGACTGTAATCCCCGGACCAACCTCTGATAGTTCCCACCTGACTGTAATCCCCGGACCAACCTCTGATGGTTCCTCCCTGACTGTAATCCCCGGATCACCAACCTGCTGGTCACCTAATGTCTATATCCTGTAATATCATAGAAAGACATCTAGTCCCTCTTAAACTCCTCTATGGATCCTGCCATCACCACGTCCTCAGGCAGAGAGTTCCACAGTCTCACTGCTCTTACAGTAAAGAACCCCCTTCTGTGTTGGTGATGAAACCTGCTTTCTTCTAGACGTAGCGGATGCCCTCTTGCTACCGTCGCAGTCCTGGGTATAAACAGATCATGGCAGAGATCCTTGTATCGTCCCCTCATGTACTTATACAGAGTTATTTGGTCGCCCCTTAGCCGCCTTTTTTCCGGGGTGAATAATTCCAGTTTTGGTGCCTCTCTGGGTATTCCAGTCCTCTCATTCCATTTATTAGTTTAGTTGCCCTTCTTTGTACCCCTCAAGCACTGCAACATCCTTCCTGAGCGCCGGTGACCAGAACTGTACGTAGTATTCTCTCCCAGGTCCAGCCTAGAGCTTACTTCATCGTAGAAGCTGATCCGATTGGTCTGACATGATCGACCCCGCATAAACCCATGCTGGTGAGGAGTTATTCCGTTGTTCTTCTTGAGGTATTCTAGGATGGCGTCTCTCAGAAACCCCTTGAATATTTTTCCCGTTAGTGAAGTGAGACTTACTGGCCTGTAGTTACCAGGCTCTATTTTGGACCCCTTTTTGTATATTGGAACTACATTGACAATGTGCCAATCCAGCGGTACAACCCCGGTCTTGATAGTATCCATAAATATTAGATATAGCGGCCTAGCTATCACATCACTTAGTTCCCTTAGAACCCTTGGGTGTATTCCATCTGGGCCTGGCGATTTATCGATTTTATACGTCTTTAACCTGTTCCGCACTTCCTCCTGTGTTAGGTATGAGATATTTTGTGAGGGGTTCATTTTATTCCCCTGCATCTCATGTGGTATTTCATTTTCGTTTGTGAATACGCTTGAGAAGAAACTATTTAATAGATTTGCCTTCCCTCCATCATCTTCAATGATTTCTCCCGCATTATTTCTTAAAGGGCCAGCACTCTCAGTGCAAATCCTTTTGCTGTTAACATAGTTAAAGAATAGCTTCGGGTTGTTTTTGCTCTCTTTGGCCATCAGTCTTTCCGCCTCCTCCTTGGCAGTTTTGATCTTTTCTTACATATTTTGTTTTTTTCCCTGTACGATTTTAGCGCTTCTTCGCTGCCTTCTTGCTTTAGTAGTTTGAACGCTTTCTTTTTTTCGTTTATTGCCCCTCTTACCGTCTTGTCGAGCCACATTGGTTTCCTTTTAGTTCAGATTCTGTTATTTTTAAAGGGAATGAACTGCTCACATGAGGTGATTAGGATCCTTTTAAACTCCTCCCATTTGTCCTCTGTACCGTTATTTTTGAGGATGTTGTCCCATTTAATGTTACCGATAGTAGTTCTAAGCTCATCAAATTTTGTTTTACTAAAGTTTAGTTTATTTGTCGCTCCCTGATAAGGCTTCTTATTGAATGACAGCTGGAAGTTGATTATATTGTGGTCACTGTTCGCCAAGTGCCCCTCAACCTGCACCCCCATGATTCTGTCTGGTTTGTTAGTTAATACTAAGTCCAGAGTGGCCCTCCCTCCTCGTTGGCTCCCGCACAAGTTGGTTCAGGTAATTGTCTTTAATTACTCATCACCCATCAACTTATCACCCCTGTGAGATTTGCAGGTTTCGTTCTCCCATGTTATATCAGGATAATTAAAGTCCCCCATGATAATTACTTCGTTGTGGTTTGACACTTCTTCTATCTGCCTTAGTAGTAAGTTTTCAGTTTCTTCTGTTGCTTTTGGTGCTCTATAGAAGACCCCTATCAGGATTTTGTTATTTTTTTCTCCCTGTATTTCCACCCACAGAGATTCCACCTGTTCTTCTCCTACCCCTATATCCTCCCGTAGTCTCGGCATTAAGTTCGATTTAACATACAGACATACCCCTCCCCCTTCTGGTTCCCACGCTCTCTTCTAAAGAGGTTGTAACCCTGTAAATTCGCCGCCCAACCGCACTTCTAATCAAGCCATGTTTCCGTTATGCCTACTGTATCGCAGTTTTCATCAGTCATTCTCGCTTCAAGCTCACCCACTTTACCGATCAGACTTCTTGCATTCGTGGTCATACAATTTATATCGTTTTTTTTGTTTTTTAAATTTGTTTTGTTGCTATTCGTACTTAGGGCTGACCTCACAGTTCTAACTGTACTAACCCCACCCCCTGCTCGTCCCCCATTCCCATTTCTTTGACCCAGGTCGCTAGCTACACTGACTACCCCACTATTTCTCATTTTGCCCTGCCCCCAGTCCCTAGTTTAAACACTCCTCCAGCCTTCTAGCCATCTTCTCCCCCAGCACAGCTGCACCCTCCCCATTTAGATGCAGCCCGTCCCTACGGTAGAGCCTGTAGCCGACAGCAAAGTCAGCCCAGTTCTCCAGGAACCCGAAGCCCTCCTTCTTACACCAACTCCGGAGCCACTTGCTTACCTCCCTAAGATCCTGCTGCCTTTCTAGTGTGGCTTTAGGTGCAGGTAGTATTTCCGAGAAAACTACCCTGGAGGTCCTTGCCCTGAGCTTGGACCCTAAGTCCCTGAAATCATTTTTGAGGACCCTCCACTGACCTCTAATTTGTTCATTGGTGCCAACGTGCATCATGCCCGCTGGATCCTCACCAGCCCCTCCCAGTAATCTGTCAATCCGATCCGCGATGTGTCGAACTCGAGCGCCAGGAAGACAACACACCGTTCGATCCCGGTCTTTATGGCAGATTGCCCTATCTGTCCCCCTAATAATTGAATCCCCCACCACTAGGACCTGTCTAGCCTGCCCTGCGCTCCCCGTCCCCGTCTCACTGGAGCAGTCATCTCCCTGGCGTTCAGAGGGCATGTGGTGCTGCAGCGGTGCTGGCTCTGTAATGGCATCCCCCTCATCTGCCAACTTTACAGACTTGTTTGGTTGTGCCAGTTCAGGACTAGCCTCCCGTATTCTTTTCCCTCTATCCCTCCTCCTGTCACCTAGCTTACTGCCTGCTCCCCCTGCTCTTCCGTACAACCATCCGCCCCGCCTCTACCCCAGCGAGGGCTCAGTGAGCACCAAACTCCTTTCCATGATGTCAATGGCTCTCCGTGTTGCCAGTTGCCCATTTAGATCCAGGATTTGGGCTTCTAAATGTTCGACGTGCACGCATCTTGGGCATCAGTATGCACCCTCGGCTGATCAAGGACCGCATACATTGCACAAGTAGCACACTGGATGGCAGTGCCAGGCATGGAGCTCATCCTAATGGGGATCTACAATTTACTTCTGGAAGTAGTGAAGTGTTGATAGACTTGCTCACACTCCAAACTCGCCTCCGTCCGTTCGCAACCGTTCAAACTCTTCCGCCCGTTCGCCACCGCTCCCTCTCTTCCGCCCGTTCGCCACCGCTCCCTCTCTTCCGCCCGTTCGCCACCGCTCCCTCTCTTCCGCCCGTTCGCCACCGCTCCCTCTCTTCCGCCCGTTCGCCACCGCTCCCTCTCTTCCGCCCGTTCGCCACCGCTCCCTCTCTTCCGCCCGTTCGCCACCGCTCCCTCTCTTCCGCCCGTTCGCCACCGCTCCCTCTCTTCCGCCCGTTCGCCACCGCTCCCTCTCTTCCGCCCGTTCGCCACCGCTCCCTCTCTTCCGCCCGTTCGCCACCGCTGCCTCTCTTCCGCCCGTTCGCCACCGCTGCCTCTCTTCCGCCCGTTCGCCACCGCTGCCTCTCTTCCGCCCGTTCGCCACCGCTGCCTCTCTTCCGCCCGTTCGCCACCGCTGCCTCTCTTCCGCCCGTTCGCCACCGCTGCCTCTCTTCCGCCCGTTCGCCACCGCTCCCTGCAGCCACACTCTCTGGCCTCCTGCTTCTCTTCTGTTCCTCTTCTCCTCTTCCGGTCGCTGGACCTTTCCTTCCAGCGGCTCTCCTGGTCGTCTTGTGGCTCTGACGTTCCCCCGGCTGCAGCTCTCTGCTCCACGGGCTCCCCACTGATGTTACTTCTGCTTATAAGGGGAGGGGCTGATATCACATATATGGATGGGTGGTACAGCTGGGTGTTATTAGTTACATTACATAGGGGGTCACTTACTTTCCTCCTGTACTCTGGATGATGGGTGGTACAGCTGTGTGTTATTAGTTACATTACATAGGGGGTCACTTACTTTCCTCCTGTACTCTGGATGATGGGTGGTACAGCTGTGTGTTATTAGTTACATTACATAGGGGGTCACTTACTTTCCTCCTGTACTGTGGATGATGGGTGGTACAGCTGTGTGTTATTAGTTACATTACATGGGGGGTCACTTACTTTCCTCCTGTACTGTGGATGATGGATGGTACAGCTGTGTGTTATTAGTTACATTACATAGGGGGTCACTTACTTTCCCCCTGTACTGTGGATGATGGGCGGTACAGCTGTGTGTTATTAGTTACATTACATAGGGGGTCACTTACTTTCCTCCTGTACTCTGGATGATGGGTGGTACAGCTGTGTGTTATTAGTTACATTACATAGGGGGTCACTTACTTTCCTCCTGTACTGTGGATGATGGGTGGTACAGCTGTGTGTTATTAGTTACATTACATGGGGGGTCACTTACTTTCCTCCTGTACTGTGGATGATGGATGGTACAGCTGTGTGTTATTAGTTACATTACATAGGGGGTCACTTACTTTCCCCCTGCACTGTGGATGATGGGCGGTACAGCTGGGTGTTATTAGTTACATTACATAGGGGGTCACTTACTTTCCTCCTGTACTCTGGATGATGGGTGGTACAGCTGTGTGTTATTAGTTACATTACATAGGGGGTCACTTACTTTCCTCCTGTACTCTGGATGATGGGTGGTACAGCTGTGTGTTATTAGTTACATTACATAGGGGGTCACTTACTTTCCTCCTGTACTGTGGATGATGGGTGGTACAGCTGTGTGTTATTAGTTACATTACATGGGGGGTCACTTACTTTCCTCCTGTACTGTGGATGATGGGTGGTACAGCTGTGTGTTATTAGTTACATTACATAGGGGGTCACTTACTTTCCCCCTGTACTGTGGATGATGGGCGGTACAGCTGTGTGTTATTAGTTACATTACATAGGGGGTCACTTACTTTCCTCCTGTACTGTGGATGATGGGTGGTACAGCTGTGTGTTATTAGTTACATTACATGGGGGGTCACTTACTTTCCTCCTGTACTGTGGATGATGGGCGGTACAGCTGTGTGTTATTAGTTACATTACATAGGGGGTCACTTACTTTCCTCCTGTACTCTGGATGATGGGTGGTACAGCTGTGTGTTATTAGTTACATTACATAGGGGGTCACTTACTTTCCTCCTGTACTGTGGATGATGGGTGGTACAGCTGTGTGTTATTAGTTACATTACATGGGGGGTCACTTACTTTCCTCCTGTACTGTGGATGATGGATGGTACAGCTGTGTGTTATTAGTTACATTACATAGGGGGTCACTTACTTTCCCCCTGTACTGTGGATGATGGGCGGTACAGCTGTGTGTTATTAGTTACATTACATAGGGGGTCACTTACTTTCCTCCTGTACTGTGGATGATGGGTGGTACAGCTGTGTGTTATTAGTTACATTACATGGGGGGTCACTTACTTTCCTCCTGTACTGTGGATGATGGATGGTACAGCTGTGTGTTATTAGTTACATTACATAGGGGGTCACTTACTTTCCTCCTGTACTGTGGATGATGGGCGGTACAGCTGTGTGTTATTAGTTACATTACATAGGGGGTCACTTACTTTCCTCCTGTACTGTGGATGATGGGCGGTACAGCTGTGTGTTATTAGTTACATTACATAGGGGGTCACTTACTTTCCCCCTGTACTGTGGATGATGGGCGGTACAGCTGTGTTATTAGTTACATTACATAGGGGGTCACTTACTTTCCTCCTGTACTGTGGATGATGGGTGGTACAGCTGTGTGTTATTAGTTACATTACATAGGGGGTCACTTACTTTCCTCCCGTACTGTGGATGATGGGCGGTACAGCTGTGTGTTATTAGTTACATTACATAGGGGGTCACTTACTTTCCTCCTGCACTGTGGATGATGGGCGGTACAGCTGTGTGTTATTAGTTACATTACATAGGGGGTCACTTACTTTCCTCCTGTACTGTGGATGATGGGCGGTACAGCTGTGTGTTATTAGTTACATTACATAGGGGGTCACTTACTTTCCTCCTGTACTGTGGATGATGGACTGTACAGCTGTGTGTTATTACATTACATAGGGGGTCACTTACTTTCCTCCTGCACTGTGGATGATGGGCGGTACAGCTGTGTGTTATTAGTTACATTACATAGGGGGTCACTTACTTTCCTCCTGTACTGTGGATGATGGACTGTACAGCTGTGTGTTATTAGTCACATTACATAGGGGGTCACTTACTTTCCTCCTGTACTGTGGATGATGGGCGGTACAGCTGTGTGTTATTAGTTACATTACATAGGGGGTCACTTACTTTCCTCCTGTACTGTGGATGATGGGCAGTACAGCTGTGTGTTATTAGTTACATTACATAGGGGGTCACTTACTTTCCTCCTGTACTGTGGATGATGGACTGTACAGCTGTGTGTTATTAGTCACATTACATAGGGGGTCACTTACTTTCCTCCTGTACTGTGGATGATGGGCGGTACAGCTGTGTGTTATTAGTTACATTACATAGGGGGTCACTTATTTCCTCCTGCACTGTGGATGATGGGCGGTACAGCTGTGTGTTATTAGTTATATTACATAGGGGGTCACTTACTTTCCTCCTGCACTGTGGTTGATGGGTGGTACAGCTGTGTGTTATTAGTTACATTACATAGGGGGTCACTTACTTTCCTCCTGTACTGTGGATGATGGGTGGTACAGCTCTGTTATTAGTTACATTACATAGGGGGTCACTTACTTTCCTCCTGCACTGTGGATGATGGGTGGTACAGCAGTGTGTTATTAGTTACATTACATAGGGGGTCACTTACTTTCCTCCTGTACTGTGGATGATGGGTGGTACAGCTGTGTGTTATTAGTTACATTACATAGGGGGTCACTTACTTTCCTCCTGTACTGTGGATGATGGGCGGTACAGCTGTGTTATTAGTTACATTACATAGGGGGTCACTTACTTTCCCCCTGTACTGTGGATGATGGGCGGTACAGCTGTGTGTTATTAGTTACATTACATAGGGGGTCACTTACTTTCCTCCTGTGCAGTGGATGATGGGTGGTACAGCTGTGTGTTATTAGTTACATTACATAGGGGGTCACTTACTTTCCTCCTGTACTGTGGATGATGGGCGGTACAGCTGTGTTATTAGTTACATTACATAGGGGGTCACTTACTTTCCTCCTGCACTGTGGATGATGGGCGGTACAGCTGTGTGTTATTAGTTACATTACATAGGGGGTCACTTACTTTCCCCCTGTACTGTGGATGATGGGCGGTACAGCTGTGTGTTATTAGTTACATTACATAGGGGGGGTCACTTACTTTCCTCCTGTACTGTGGATGATGGGCGGTACAGATATGTTATTAGTTACATTACATAGGGGGTCACTTACTTTCCCCCTGTACTGTGGATGATGGGCGGTACAGCTGTGTTATCAGTTACATTACATAGGGGGTCACTTACTTTCCCCCTGTACTGTGGATGATGGGCGGTACAGCTGTGTTATCAGTTACATTACATAGGGGGTCACTTACTTTCCCCCTGTACTGTGGATGATGGGCGGTACAGCTGTGTGTTATTAGTTACATTACATAGGGGGGGTCACTTACTTTCCTCCTGCACTGTGGATGATGGGCGGTACAGCTGTGTTATTAGTTACATTACATAGGGGGTCACTTACTTTCCCCCTGTACTGTGGATGATGGGCGGTACAGCTGTGTTATCAGTTACATTACATAGGGGGTCACTTACTTTCCTCCTGCACTGTGGATGATGGGCGGTACAGCTGTGTGTTATTAGTTACGTTACATTACATAGGGGGTCACTTACTTTCCTCCTGTACTGTGGGGGATGGGCGGTACAGCTGTGTGTTATTAGTTACATTACATAGGGGGTCACTTACTTTCCTGCTGCACTGTGGATGATGGGTGGTACAGCTGTGTGTTATTAGTTACATTACATAGGGGGTCACTTACTTTCCCCCTGTACTGTGGATGATGGGCGGTACAGCTGTGTGTTATTAGTTACATTACATAGGGGGTCACTTACTTTCCTGCTGCACTGTGGATGATGGGTGGTACAGCTGTGTGTTATTAGTTACATTACATAGGGGGTCACTTACTTTCCCCCTGTACTGTGGATGATGGGCGGTACAGCTGTGTGTTATTAGTTACATTACATAGGGGGTCACTTACTTTCCTCCTGTACTGTGGGGGATGGGTGGTACAGCTGTGTGTTATTAGTTACATTACATAGGGGGTCACTTACTTTCCTCCTGTACTGTGGATGATGGACGGTACAGCTGTGTGTTATTAGTTACATTACATAGGGGGTCACTTACTTTCCTCCTGTACTGTGGATGATGTGCGGTACAGCTGTGTTATTAGCTACATTACATAGGGGGTCACTTACTTTCCTCCTGTACTGTGGATGATGGACTGTACAGCTGTGTGTTATTAGTCACATTACATAGGGGGTCACTTACTTTCCTCCTGTACTGTGGATGATCGGCGGTACAGCTGTGTGTTATTAGTTACATTACATAGGGGGTCACTTACTTTCCTCCTGCACTGTGGATGATGGGCGGTACAGCTGTGTGTTATTAGTTACATTACATAGGGGGTCACTTACTTTCCTCCTGCACTGTGGTTGATGGGTGGTACAGCTGTGTGTTATTAGTTACATTACATAGGGGGTCACTTACTTTCCTCCTGTACTGTGGATGATGGGTGGTACAGCTCTGTTATTAGTTACATTACATAGGGGGTCACTTACTTTCCTCCTGTACTGTGGATGATGGGTGGTACAGCTGTGTGTTATTAGTTACATTACATAGGGGGTCACTTACTTTCCTCCTGTACTGTGGATGATGGGCAGTACAGCTGTGTGTTATTAGTTACATTACATAGGGGGTCACTTACTTTCCTCCTGCACTGTGGATGATGGGCGGTACAGCAGTGTGTTATTAGTTACATTACATAGGGGGTCACTTACTTTCCTCCTGTACTGTGGATGATGGGCGGTACAGCTGTGTTATTAGTTACATTACATAGGGGGTCACTTACTTTCCTCCTGCACTGTGGATGATGGGCGGTACAGCTGTGTGTTATTAGTTACATTACATAGGGGGTCACTTACTTTCCCCCTGTACTGTGGATGATGGGCGGTACAGCTGTGTGTTATTAGTTACATTACATAGGGGGTCACTTACTTTCCCCCTGTACTGTGGATGATGGGCGGTACAGCTGTGTGTTATTAGTTACATTACATAGGGGGTCACTTACTTTCCTGCTGCACTGTGGATGATGGGCGGTACAGCTGTGTTATTAGTTACATTACATAGGGGGTCACTTACTTTCCTCCTGTACTGTGGATGATGGGCGGTACAGCTGTGTTATTAGTTACATTACATAGGGGGTCACTTACTTTCCCCCTGTACTGTGGATGATGGGCGGTACAGCTGTGTTATCAGTTACATTACATAGGGGGTCACTTACTTTCCTCCTGCACTGTGGATGATGGGCGGTACAGCTGTGTGTTATTAGTTACGTTACATTACATAGGGGGTCACTTACTTTCCTCCTGTACTGTGGATGATGGGCGGTACAGCTGTGTGTTATTAGTTACATTACATAGGGGGTCACTTACTTTCCCCCTGTACTGTGGATGATGGGCGGTACAGCTGTGTGTTATTAGTTACATTACATAGGGGGTCACTTACTTTCCTCCTGTACTGTGGGGGATGGGTGGTACAGCTGTGTGTTATTAGTTACATTACATAGGGGGTCACTTACTTTCCTCCTGTACTGTGGATGATGGACGGTACAGCTGTGTGTTATTAGTTACATTACATAGGGGGTCACTTACTTTCCTCCTGCACTGTGGGGAATGGGCGGTACAGCTGTGTGTTATTAGTTACATTACATAGGGGGTCACTTACTTTCCTCCTGCACTGTGGGGAATGGGCGGTACAGCTGTGTGTTATTAGTTACATTACATAGGGGGTCACTTACTTTCCTCCTGTATTGTGGATGATGGGCAGTACAGCTGTGTGTTACTGGTTACATTACATAGGGGGTCACTTACTTTCCTCCTGCACTGTGGATGATGGGTGGTACAGCTGTGTTATTAGTTACATTACATAGGGGGTCACTTACTTTCCTCCTGTACTGTGGATGATGGGCGGTACAGCTGTGTGTTATTAGTTACATTACATAGGGGGTCACTTACTTTCCTCCTGTACTGTGGATGATGGGTAGTACAGCTGTGTGTTATGAGTTACATTACATAGGGGGTCACTTACTTTCCTCCTGTACTGTGGATGATGGGCGGTACAGCTGTGTGTTATTAGTTACATTACATAGGGGGTCACTTACTTTCCTCCTGTACTGTGGATGATGGGTGGTACAGCTGTGTGTTATTAGTTACATTACATAGGGGGTCACTTACTTTCCTCCTGTACTGTAGATGATGGGCGGTACAGCTGTGTGTTATTAGTTACATTACATAGGGGGTCACTTACTTTCCTGCTGCACTGTGGATGATGGGCGGTACAGCTGTGTGTTATTAGTTACATTACATAGGGGGTCACTTACTTTCCTCCTGTACTGTGGATGATGGGCGGTACAGCTGTGTGTTATTAGTTACATTACATAGGGGGTCACTTACTTTCCTCCTGTACTGTGGGGGATGGGCGGTACAGCTGTGTGTTATTAGTTACATTACATTACATAGGGGGTCACTTACTTTCCTCCTGTACTGTGGGGGATGGGCGGTACAGCTGTGTGTTATTAGTTACATTACATAGGGGGTCACTTACTTTCCTGCTGCACTGTGGATGATGGGCGGTACAGCTGTGTGTTATTAGTTACATTACATAGGGGGTCACTTACTTTCCTCCTGTACTGTGGATGATGGGTGGTACAGCTGTGTGTTATTAGTTACATTACATAGGGGGTCACTTACTTTCCCCCTGTACTGTGGATGATGGGCGGTACAGCTGTGTGTTATTAGTTACATTACATAGGGGGTCACTTACTTTCCTCCTGTACAGTGGATGATGGGCGGTACAGCTGTGTGTTATTAGTTACATTACATAGGGGGTCACTTACTTTCCTCCTGTACTGTGGATGATGGGCGGTACAGCTGAGTGTTATTAGTTACATTACATAGGGGGTCACTTACTTTCCCCCTGTACTGTGGATGATGGGCGGTACAGCTGTGTGTTATTAGTTACATTACATAGGGGGTCACTTACTTTCCCTCTGCACTGTGGGGGATGGGAGGTACAGCTGTGTTATTAGTTACATTACATAGGGGGTCACTTACTTTCCTCCTGCACTGTGGATGATGGGCGGTATAGCTGTGTGTTATTAGTTACATTACATAGGGGGTCACTTACTTTCCTCCTGTACTGTGGGGGATGGGCGGTACAGCTGTGTGTTATTAGTTACATTACATAGGGGGTCACTTACTTTCCTCCTGTACTATGGGGGATGGGCGGTATAGCTGTGTGTTATTAGTTACATTACATAGGGGGTCACTTACTTTCATCCTGTACTGTGGGGGATGGGCGGTACAGCTGTGTGTTATTAGTTACATTACATAGGGGGTCACTTACTTTCCTCCTGCACTGTGGATGATGGGCGGTACAGCTGTGTGTTATTAGTTACGTTACATTACATAGGGGGTCACTTACTTTCCTCCTGTACTGTGGGGGATGGGCGGTACAGCTGTGTGTTATTAGTTACATTACATAGGGGGTCACTTACTTTCCTCCTGTACTGTGGATGATGGGTGGTACAGCTGTGTGTTATTAGTTACATTACATAGGGGGTCACTTACTTTCCTCCTGTACTGTAGATGATGGGCGGTACAGCTGTGTGTTATTAGTTACATTACATAGGGGGTCACTTACTTTCCTCCTGCACTGTGGATGATGGGTGGTACAGCTGTGTGTTATTAGTTACATTACATAGGGGGTCACTTACTTTCCTCCTGCACTGTGGGGGATGGGCGGTACAGCTGTGTGTTATTAGTTACATTACATAGGGGGTCACTTACTTTCCTCCTGCACTGTGGGGAATGGGCGGTACAGCTGTGTGTTATTAGTTACATTACATAGGGGGTCACTTACTTTCCTCCTGCACTGTGGGGGATGGGCGGTACAGCTGTGTGTTATTAGTTACATTACATAGGGGGTCACTTACTTTCCCCCTGTACTGTGGATGATGGGCGGTACAGCTGTGTGTTATTAGTTACATTACATAGGGGGTCACTTACTTTCCTCCTGCACTGTGGATGATGGGCAGTACAGCTGTGTGTTACTGGTTACATTACATAGGGGGTCACTTACTTTCCTCCTGCACTGTGGATGATGGGTGGTACAGCTGTGTTATTAGTTACATTACATAGGGGGTCACTTACTTTCCTCCTGTACTGTGGATGATGGGCGGTACAGCTGTGTGTTATTAGTTACATTACATAGGGGGTCACTTACTTTCCTCCTGTACTGTGGATGATGGGCGGTACAGCTGTGTTATTAGTTACATTACATAGGGGGTCACTTACTTTCCTCCTGTACTGTGGATGATGGGCGGTACAGCTGTGTGTTATTAGTTACATTACATAGGGGGTCACTTACTTTCCTCCTGTACTGTAGATGATGGGCGGTACAGCTGTGTGTTATTAGTTACATTACATAGGGGGTCACTTACTTTCCTGCTGCACTGTGGATGATGGGCGGTACAGCTGTGTGTTATTAGTTACATTACATAGGGGGTCACTTACTTTCCTCCTGTACTGTGGATGATGGGCGGTACAGCTGTGTGTTATTAGTTACATTACATAGGGGGTCACTTACTTTCCTCCTGTACTGTGGGGGATGGGCGGTACAGCTGTGTGTTATTAGTTACATTACATTACATAGGGGGTCACTTACTTTCCTCCTGTACTGTGGGGGATGGGCGGTACAGCTGTGTGTTATTAGTTACATTACATAGGGGGTCACTTACTTTCCTCCTGTACTGTGGATGATGGGCGGTACAGCTGTGTGTTATTAGTTACATTACATAGGGGGTCACTTACTTTCCCCCTGTACTGTGGATGATGGGCGGTACAGCTGTGTGTTATTAGTTACATTACATAGGGGGTCACTTACTTTCCTCCTGTACAGTGGATGATGGGCGGTACAGCTGTGTGTTATTAGTTACATTACATAGGGGGTCACTTACTTTCCTCCTGTACTGTGGATGATGGGCGGTACAGCTGAGTGTTATTAGTTACATTACATAGGGGGTCACTTACTTTCCCCCTGTACTGTGGATGATGGGCGGTACAGCTGTGTGTTATTAGTTACATTACATAGGGGGTCACTTACTTTCCCTCTGCACTGTGGGGGATGGGAGGTACAGCTGTGTTATTAGTTACATTACATAGGGGGTCACTTACTTTCCTCCTGCACTGTGGATGATGGGCGGTATAGCTGTGTGTTATTAGTTACATTACATAGGGGGTCACTTACTTTCCCCCTGTACTGTGGATGATGGGTTGTACAGCTGTGTGTTATTAGTTACATTACATAGGGGGTCACTTACTTTCCTCCTGTACTGTGGGGGATGGGCGGTACAGCTGTGTGTTATTAGTTACATTACATAGGGGGTCACTTACTTTCCTCCTGTACTGTGGATGATGGGTGGTACAGCTGTGTGTTATTAGTTACATTACATAGGGGGTCACTTACTTTCCTCCTGTACTGTAGATGATGGGCGGTACAGCTGTGTGTTATTAGTTACATTACATAGGGGGTCACTTACTTTCCTCCTGCACTGTGGATGATGGGCGGTACAGCTGTGTGTTATTAGTTACATTACATAGGGGGTCACTTACTTTCCTCCTGTACTGTGGATGATGGGCGGTACAGCTGTGTGTTATTAGTTACATTACATAGGGGGTCACTTACTTTCCTCCTGTACTGTGGATGATGGGCGGTACAGCTGTGTGTTATTAGTTACATTACATAGGGGGTCACTTACTTTCCCCCTGTACTGTGGATGATGGGCAGTACAGCTGTGTGTTATTAGTTACATTACATAGGGGGTCACTTACTTTCCTCCTGTACTGTGGATGATGGGCGGTACAGCTGTGTGTTATTAGTTACATTACATAGGGGGTCACTTACTTTCCCCCTGTACTGTGGATGATGGGCAGTACAGCTGTGTGTTATTACATTACATAGGGGGTCACTTACTTTCCCCCTGTACTGTGGATGATGGGCGGTACAGCTGTGTGTTATTAGTTACATTACATAGGGGGTCACTTACTTTCCTCCTGCACTGTGGGGGATGGGCGGTACAGCTGTGTGTTATTAGTTACATTACATAGGGGGTCACTTACTTTCCTCCTGCACTGTGGGGAATGGGCGGTACAGCTGTGTGTTATTAGTTACATTACATAGGGGGTCACTTACTTTCCTCCTGCACTGTGGGGGATGGGCGGTACAGCTGTGTGTTATTAGTTACATTACATAGGGGGTCACTTACTTTCCCCCTGTACTGTGGATGATGGGCGGTACAGCTGTGTGTTATTAGTTACATTACATAGGGGGTCACTTACTTTCCTCCTGCACTGTGGATGATGGGCGGTACAGCTGTGTGTTATTAGTTACGTTACATTACATAGGTGGTCACTTACTTTCCTCCTGTACTGTGGGGGATGGGCGGTACAGCTGTGTGTTATTAGTTACATTACATAGGGGGTCACTTACTTTCCTCCTGTACTGTGGATGATGGGTGGTACAGCTGTGTGTTATTAGTTACATTACATAGGGGGTCACTTACTTTCCTCCTGTACTGTAGATGATGGGCGGTACAGCTGTGTGTTATTAGTTACATTACATAGGGGGTCACTTACTTTCCTCCTGCACTGTGGATGATGGGCGGTACAGCTGTGTGTTATTAGTTACATTACATAGGGGGTCACTTACTTTCCTCCTGTACTGTGGATGATGGGCGGTACAGCTGTGTGTTATTAGTTACATTACATAGGGGGTCACTTACTTTCCTCCTGTACTGTGGATGATGGGCGGTACAGCTGTGTGTTATTAGTTACATTACATAGGGGGTCACTTACTTTCCCCCTGTACTGTGGATGATGGGCAGTACAGCTGTGTGTTATTAGTTACATTACATAGGGGGTCACTTACTTTCCTCCTGTACTGTGGATGATGGGCGGTACAGCTGTGTGTTATTAGTTACATTACATAGGGGGTCACTTACTTTCCCCCTGTACTGTGGATGATGGGCAGTACAGCTGTGTGTTATTACATTACATAGGGGGTCACTTACTTTCCCCCTGTACTGTGGATGATGGGCGGTACAGCTGTGTGTTATTAGTTACATTACATAGGGGGTCACTTACTTTCCTCCTGCACTGTGGGGGATGGGCGGTACAGCTGTGTGTTATTAGTTACATTACATAGGGGGTCACTTACTTTCCTCCTGCACTGTGGGGAATGGGCGGTACAGCTGTGTGTTATTAGTTACATTACATAGGGGGTCACTTACTTTCCTCCTGCACTGTGGGGGATGGGCGGTACAGCTGTGTGTTATTAGTTACATTACATAGGGGGTCACTTACTTTCCCCCTGTACTGTGGATGATGGGCGGTACAGCTGTGTGTTATTAGTTACATTACATAGGGGGTCACTTACTTTCCTCCTGCACTGTGGGGAATGGGCGGTACAGCTGTGTGTTATTAGTTACATTACATAGGGGGTCACTTACTTTCCTCCTGTACTGTGGGGGATGGGCGGTATAGCTGTGTGTTATTAGTTACATTACATAGGGGGTCACTTACTTTCATCCTGTACTGTGGGGGATGGGCGGTACAGCTGTGTGTTATTAGTTACATTACATAGGGGGTCACTTACTTTCCTCCTGCACTGTGGATGATGGGCGGTACAGCTGTGTGTTATTGGTTACATTACATAGGGGGTCACTTACTTTCCTCCTGCACTGTGGATGATGGGCGGTACAGCTGTGTTATTAGTTACATTACATAGGGGGTCACTTACTTTCCTCCTGCACTGTGGATGATGGGCGGTACAGCTGTGTGTTATTAGTTACATTACATAGGGGGGTCACTTACTTTCCCCCTGTACTGTGGATGATGGGCAGTACAGCTGTGTGTTATTAGTTACATAGGGGGTCACTTACTTTCCTCCTGTACTGTGGATGATGGGTGGTACAGCTGTGTGTTATTAGTTATATTACATAGGGGGTCACTTACTTTCCCCCTGTACTGTGGATGATGGGTGGTACAGCTGTGTGTTATTAGTTATATTACATAGGGGGTCACTTACTTTCCTCCTGCACTGTGGATGATGGACGGTACAGCTGTGTGTTATTGGTTACATTACATAGGGGGTCACTTACTTTCCTCCTGTACAGTGGATGATGGGTGGTACAGCTGTGTGTTATTAGTTACATTAAAAAGGGGGTCACTTACTTTCCTCCTGTACTGTGGATGATGGGTGGTACAGCTTTGTTATTACTTACATTACATAGGGGGTCACTTACTTTCCTCCTGCACTGTGGATGATGGGCGGTACAGCTGTGTGTTATTAGTTACATTACATAGGGGGTCACTTACTTTCCTCCTGCACTGTGGATGATGGGCGGTACAGCTGTGTTATTAGTTACATTACATAGGGGGTCACTTACTTTCCTCCTGCACTGTGGATGATGGGCGGTACAGCTGTGTGTTATTAGTTATATTACATAGGGGGGTCACTTACTTTCCCCCTGTACTGTGGATGATGGGCAGTACAGCTGTGTGTTATTAGTTACATAGGGGGTCACTTACTTTCCTCCTGTACTGTGGATGATGGGTGGTACAGCTGTGTGTTATTAGTTATATTACATAGGGGGTCACTTACTTTCCCCCTGTACTGTGGATGATGGGTGGTACAGCTGTGTGTTATTAGTTACATTACATAGGGGGTCACTTACTTTCCTCCTGCACTGTGGATGATGGGCGGTACAGCTGTGTGTTATTAGTTACATAGGGGGTCACTTACTTTCCTCCTGTACTGTGGATGATGGGTGGTATAGCTGTGTGTTATTAGTTATATTACATAGGGGGTCACTTACTTTCCTCCTGTACTGTGGATGATGGGCGGTACAGCTGTGTTATTAGTTACATTACATAGGGGGTCACTTACTTTCCTCCTGTACTGCGGATGATGGGCGGTACAGCTGTGTTATTAGTTACATTACATAGGGGGTCACTTACTTTCCTCCTGTACTGTGGATGATGGGCGGTACAGCTGTGTGTTATTAGTTACATTACATAGGGGGTCACTTACTTTCCTCCTGCACTGTGGATGATGGGCGGTACAGCTGTGTGTTATTAGTTACATTACACAGGGGGTCACTTACTTTCCTCCTGTACTGTGGGGGATGGGCGGTACAGCTGTGTGTTATTAGTTACATTACATAGGGGGTCACTTACTTTCCTCCTGTACTGTGGATGATGGGCAGTACAGCTGTGTTATTAGTTACATTACATAGGGGGTCACTTACTTTCCTCCTGTACTGTGGATGATGGGTGGTACAGCTGTGTGTTATTAGTTACATTACATAGGGGGTCACTTACTTTCCTCCTGCACTGTGGATGATGGGCGGTACAGCTGTGTGTTATTAGTTATATTACATAGGGGGTCACTTACTTTCCTCCTGTATTATGGATGATGGGCGGTACAGCTGTGTGTTATTAGTTACATTACATAGGGGGTCACTTACTTTCCCCCTGTACTGTGGATGATGGGCGGTATAGCTGTGTGTTATTAGTTACATTACATAGGGGGTCACTTACTTTCCTCCTGTACTGTGGGGGATGGGCGGTACAGCTGTGTGTTATTAGTTAGATTACATAGGGGGTCACTTACTTTCCTCCTGCACTGTGGATGATGGGCGGTACAGCTGTGTTATTAGTTACATTACGTAGGGGGTCACATACTTTCCCCCTGCACTGTGGATGATGGGCGGTACAGCTGTGTGTTATTAGTTACATTACATAGGGGGTCACTTACTTTCCCCCTGTACTGTGGATGATGGGCGGTACAGCTGTGTGTTATTAGTTACATTACATAGGGGGTCACTTACTTTCCTCCTGTACTATAGATGATGGGCGGTACAGCTGTATGTTATTAGTTACATTACATAGGGGGTCACTTACTTTCCTCCTGTACTGTGGATGATGGGCGGTACAGCTGTGTGTTATTAGTTACATTACATAGGGGGTCACTTACTTTCCTCCTGTACTGTGGATGATGGGCGGTACAGCTGTGTGTTATTAGTTACATTACATAGGGGGTCACTTACTTTCCTCCTGCACTGTGGATGATGGGTGGTACAGCTGTGTGTTATTAGTTACATTACATAGGGGGTCACTTACTTTCCTCCTGTACTGTGGATGATGGGCGGTACAGCTGTGTGTTATTAGTTACATTACATAGTTATGTAATGTAACTAATAACACACAGCTGTACCACCCATCATCCACAGTACAGGGGGAAAGTAAGTGACCCCCTATGTAATGTAACTAATAACACACAGCTGTACCGCCCATCATCCACAGTACAGGAGGAAAGTAAGTGACCCCCTATGTAATGTAACTAATAACACACAGGTGTACCGCCCATCATCCACAGTACAGGAGGAAAGTAAGTGACCCCCTATGTAATGTAACTAATAACACAGCTGTACCGCCCATCATCCACAGTACAGGAGGAAAGTAAGTGACCCCCTATGTAATGTAACTAATAACACACAGCTGTACCACCCATCATCCACAGTACAGGGGGAAAGTAAGTGACCCCCTATGTAATGTAACTAATAACACACAGCTGTACCGCCGATCATCCACAGTACAGGAGGAAAGTAAGTGACCCCCTATGTAATGTAACTAATAACACACAGGTGTACCGCCCATCATCCACAGTACAGGAGGAAAGTAAGTGACCCCCTATGTAATGTAACTAATAACACAGCTGTACCGCCCATCATCCACAGTACAGGAGGAAAGTAAGTGACCCCCTATGTAATGTAACTAATAACACACAGCTGTACCGCCCATCATCTACAGTGCAGGAGGAAAGTAAGTGACCCCCTATGTAATGTAACTAATAACACACAGCTGTACTGCCCATCATCCACAGTACAGGAGGAAAGTAAGTGACCCCCTATGTAATGTAACTAATAACACACAGCTGTACCGCCCATCATCCACAGTACAGGGAGGAAAGTAAGTGACCGCCTATGTAATGTAACTAATAACTAATAGGGGGTCACTTACTTTCATCCTGTACTGTGGGGGATGGGCGGTACAGCTGTGTGTTATTAGTTACATTACATAGGGGGTCACTTACTTTCCTCCTGTACTGTGGATGATGGGCGGTACAGCTGTGTGTTATTAGTTACATTACATAGGGGGTCACTTACTTTCCCCCTGTACTGTGGATGATGGGCGGTACAGCTGTGTGTTATTAGTTACATTACATAGGGGGTCACTTACTTTCCTCCTGTACTGTGGATGATGGGCGGTACAGCTGTGTGTTATTAGTTACATTACATAGGGGGTCACTTACTTTCCTCCTGTACTGTGGGGGATGGGCGGTACAGCTGTGTGTCATCAGTTACATTACATAGGGGGTCACTTACTTTCCTCCTGTACTGTGGGGGATGGGCGGTACAGCTGTGTGTTATTAGTTACATTACATAGGGGGTCACTTACTTTCCTCCTGTACAGTGGATGATGGGTGGTACAGCTGTGTGTTATTAGTTACATTACATAGGGGGTCACTTACTTTCCCCCTGTACTGTGGATGATGGGCGGTACAGCTGTGTGTTATTAGTTACATTACATAGGGGGTCACTTACTTTCCTCCTGTACTGTAGATGATGGGCGGTACAGCTGTGTGTTATTAGTTACATTACATAGGGGGTCACTTACTTTCCTCCCTGTACTGTGGATGATGGGCGGTACAGCTGTGTGTTATTAGTTACATTACATAGGGGGTCACTTACTTTCCTCCTGTACTGTGGATGATGGGCAGTACAGCTGTGTGTTATTAGTTACATTACATAGGGGGTCACTTACTTTCCTCCTGTACTGTGGATGATGGGCGGTACAGCTGTGTGTTATTAGTTACATTACATAGGGGGTCACTTACTTTCCTCCTGCACTGTGGGGGATGGGCGGTACAGCTGTGTGTTATTAGTTACATTACATAGGGGGTCACTTACTTTCCTCCTGCACTGTGGGGAATGGGCGGTACAGCTGTGTGTTATTAGTTACATTACATAGGGGGTCACTTACTTTCCTCCTGCACTGTGGGGGATGGGCGGTACAGCTGTGTGTTATTAGTTACATTACATAGGGGGTCACTTACTTTCCCCCTGTACTGTGGATGATGGGCGGTACAGCTGTGTGTTATTAGTTACATTACATAGGGGGTCACTTACTTTCCTCCTGTACTGTAGATGATGGGCGGTACAGCTGTGTGTTATTAGTTACATTACATAGGGGGTCACTTACTTTCCTCCTGCACTGTGGATGATGGGCGGTACAGCTGTGTGTTATTAGTTACATTACATAGGGGGTCACTTACTTTCCTCCTGTACTGTGGATGATGGGCGGTACAGCTGTGTGTTATTAGTTACATTACATAGGGGGTCACTTACTTTCCTCCTGTACTGTGGATGATGGGCGGTACAGCTGTGTGTTATTAGTTACATTACATAGGGGGTCACTTACTTTCCCCCTGTACTGTGGATGATGGGCAGTACAGCTGTGTGTTATTAGTTACATTACATAGGGGGTCACTTACTTTCCTCCTGTACTGTGGATGATGGGCGGTACAGCTGTGTGTTATTAGTTACATTACATAGGGGGTCACTTACTTTCCCCCTGTACTGTGGATGATGGGCAGTACAGCTGTGTGTTATTACATTACATAGGGGGTCACTTACTTTCCCCCTGTACTGTGGATGATGGGCGGTACAGCTGTGTGTTATTAGTTACATTACATAGGGGGTCACTTACTTTCCTCCTGCACTGTGGGGGATGGGCGGTACAGCTGTGTGTTATTAGTTACATTACATAGGGGGTCACTTACTTTCCTCCTGCACTGTGGGGAATGGGCGGTACAGCTGTGTGTTATTAGTTACATTACATAGGGGGTCACTTACTTTCCTCCTGCACTGTGGGGGATGGGCGGTACAGCTGTGTGTTATTAGTTACATTACATAGGGGGTCACTTACTTTCCCCCTGTACTGTGGATGATGGGCGGTACAGCTGTGTGTTATTAGTTACATTACATAGGGGGTCACTTACTTTCCTCCTGCACTGTGGGGAATGGGCGGTACAGCTGTGTGTTATTAGTTACATTACATAGGGGGTCACTTACTTTCCTCCTGTACTGTGGGGGATGGGCGGTATAGCTGTGTGTTATTAGTTACATTACATAGGGGGTCACTTACTTTCATCCTGTACTGTGGGGGATGGGCGGTACAGCTGTGTGTTATTAGTTACATTACATAGGGGGTCACTTACTTTCCTCCTGCACTGTGGATGATGGGCGGTACAGCTGTGTGTTATTGGTTACATTACATAGGGGGTCACTTACTTTCCTCCTGCACTGTGGATGATGGGCGGTACAGCTGTGTGTTATTAGTTACATTACATAGGGGGGTCACTTACTTTCCCCCTGTACTGTGGATGATGGGCAGTACAGCTGTGTGTTATTAGTTACATAGGGGGTCACTTACTTTCCTCCTGTACTGTGGATGATGGGTGGTACAGCTGTGTGTTATTAGTTATATTACATAGGGGGTCACTTACTTTCCCCCTGTACTGTGGATGATGGGTGGTACAGCTGTGTGTTATTAGTTATATTACATAGGGGGTCACTTACTTTCCTCCTGCACTGTGGATGATGGACGGTACAGCTGTGTGTTATTGGTTACATTACATAGGGGGTCACTTACTTTCCTCCTGTACAGTGGATGATGGGTGGTACAGCTGTGTGTTATTAGTTACATTAAAAAGGGGGTCACTTATTTCCTCCTGTACTGTGGATGATGGGTGGTACAGCTTTGTTATTACTTACATTACATAGGGGGTCACTTACTTTCCTCCTGCACTGTGGATGATGGGCGGTACAGCTGTGTGTTATTAGTTACATTACATAGGGGGTCACTTACTTTCCTCCTGCACTGTGGATGATGGGCGGTACAGCTGTGTTATTAGTTACATTACATAGGGGGTCACTTACTTTCCTCCTGCACTGTGGATGATGGGCGGTACAGCTGTGTGTTATTAGTTATATTACATAGGGGGGTCACTTACTTTCCCCCTGTACTGTGGATGATGGGCAGTACAGCTGTGTGTTATTAGTTACATAGGGGGTCACTTACTTTCCTCCTGTACTGTGGATGATGGGTGGTACAGCTGTGTGTTATTAGTTATATTACATAGGGGGTCACTTACTTTCCCCCTGTACTGTGGATGATGGGTGGTACAGCTGTGTGTTATTAGTTACATTACATAGGGGGTCACTTACTTTCCTCCTGCACTGTGGATGATGGGCGGTACAGCTGTGTGTTATTAGTTACATAGGGGGTCACTTACTTTCCTCCTGTACTGTGGATGATGGGTGGTATAGCTGTGTGTTATTAGTTATATTACATAGGGGGTCACTTACTTTCCTCCTGTACTGTGGATGATGGGCGGTACAGCTGTGTTATTAGTTACATTACATAGGGGGTCACTTACTTTCCTCCTGTACTGCGGATGATGGGCGGTACAGCTGTGTTATTAGTTACATTACATAGGGGGTCACTTACTTTCCTCCTGTACTGTGGATGATGGGCGGTACAGCTGTGTGTTATTAGTTACATTACATAGGGGGTCACTTACTTTCCTCCTGCACTGTGGATGATGGGCGGTACAGCTGTGTGTTATTAGTTACATTACACAGGGGGTCACTTACTTTCCTCCTGTACTGTGGGGGATGGGCGGTACAGCTGTGTGTTATTAGTTACATTACATAGGGGGTCACTTACTTTCCTCCTGTACTGTGGATGATGGGCAGTACAGCTGTGTTATTAGTTACATTACATAGGGGGTCACTTACTTTCCTCCTGTACTGTGGATGATGGGTGGTACAGCTGTGTGTTATTAGTTACATTACATAGGGGGTCACTTACTTTCCTCCTGCACTGTGGATGATGGGCGGTACAGCTGTGTGTTATTAGTTATATTACATAGGGGGTCACTTACTTTCCTCCTGTATTATGGATGATGGGCGGTACAGCTGTGTGTTATTAGTTACATTACATAGGGGGTCACTTACTTTCCCCCTGTACTGTGGATGATGGGCGGTATAGCTGTGTGTTATTAGTTACATTACATAGGGGGTCACTTACTTTCCTCCTGTACTGTGGGGGATGGGCGGTACAGCTGTGTGTTATTAGTTAGATTACATAGGGGGTCACTTACTTTCCTCCTGCACTGTGGATGATGGGCGGTACAGCTGTGTTATTAGTTACATTACGTAGGGGGTCACATACTTTCCCCCTGCACTGTGGATGATGGGCGGTACAGCTGTGTGTTATTAGTTACATTACATAGGGGGTCACTTACTTTCCCCCTGTACTGTGGATGATGGGCGGTACAGCTGTGTGTTATTAGTTACATTACATAGGGGGTCACTTACTTTCCTCCTGTACTATAGATGATGGGCGGTACAGCTGTATGTTATTAGTTACATTACATAGGGGGTCACTTACTTTCCTCCTGTACTGTGGATGATGGGCGGTACAGCTGTGTGTTATTAGTTACATTACATAGGGGGTCACTTACTTTCCTCCTGTACTGTGGATGATGGGCGGTACAGCTGTGTGTTATTAGTTACATTACATAGGGGGTCACTTACTTTCCTCCTGCACTGTGGATGATGGGTGGTACAGCTGTGTGTTATTAGTTACATTACATAGGGGGTCACTTACTTTCCTCCTGTACTGTGGATGATGGGCGGTACAGCTGTGTGTTATTAGTTACATTACATAGTTATGTAATGTAACTAATAACACACAGCTGTACCACCCATCATCCACAGTACAGGGGGAAAGTAAGTGACCCCCTATGTAATGTAACTAATAACACACAGCTGTACCGCCCATCATCCACAGTACAGGAGGAAAGTAAGTGACCCCCTATGTAATGTAACTAATAACACACAGGTGTACCGCCCATCATCCACAGTACAGGAGGAAAGTAAGTGACCCCCTATGTAATGTAACTAATAACACAGCTGTACCGCCCATCATCCACAGTACAGGAGGAAAGTAAGTGACCCCCTATGTAATGTAACTAATAACACACAGCTGTACCACCCATCATCCACAGTACAGGGGGAAAGTAAGTGACCCCCTATGTAATGTAACTAATAACACACAGCTGTACCGCCGATCATCCACAGTACAGGAGGAAAGTAAGTGACCCCCTATGTAATGTAACTAATAACACACAGGTGTACCGCCCATCATCCACAGTACAGGAGGAAAGTAAGTGACCCCCTATGTAATGTAACTAATAACACAGCTGTACCGCCCATCATCCACAGTACAGGAGGAAAGTAAGTGACCCCCTATGTAATGTAACTAATAACACACAGCTGTACCGCCCATCATCTACAGTGCAGGAGGAAAGTAAGTGACCCCCTATGTAATGTAACTAATAACACACAGCTGTACTGCCCATCATCCACAGTACAGGAGGAAAGTAAGTGACCCCCTATGTAATGTAACTAATAACACACAGCTGTACCGCCCATCATCCACAGTACAGGGAGGAAAGTAAGTGACCGCCTATGTAATGTAACTAATAACTAATAGGGGGTCACTTACTTTCATCCTGTACTGTGGGGGATGGGCGGTACAGCTGTGTGTTATTAGTTACATTACATAGGGGGTCACTTACTTTCCTCCTGTACTGTGGATGATGGGCGGTACAGCTGTGTGTTATTAGTTACATTACATAGGGGGTCACTTACTTTCCCCCTGTACTGTGGATGATGGGCGGTACAGCTGTGTGTTATTAGTTACATTACATAGGGGGTCACTTACTTTCCTCCTGTACTGTGGATGATGGGCGGTACAGCTGTGTGTTATTAGTTACATTACATAGGGGGTCACTTACTTTCCTCCTGTACTGTGGGGGATGGGCGGTACAGCTGTGTGTCATCAGTTACATTACATAGGGGGTCACTTACTTTCCTCCTGTACTGTGGGGGATGGGCGGTACAGCTGTGTGTTATTAGTTACATTACATAGGGGGGTCACTTACTTTCCTCCTGTACAGTGGATGATGGGTGGTACAGCTGTGTGTTATTAGTTACATTACATAGGGGGTCACTTACTTTCCCCCTGTACTGTGGATGATGGGCGGTACAGCTGTGTGTTATTAGTTACATTACATAGGGGGTCACTTACTTTCCTCCTGTACTGTAGATGATGGGCGGTACAGCTGTGTGTTATTAGTTACATTACATAGGGGGTCACTTACTTTCCTCCCTGTACTGTGGATGATGGGCGGTACAGCTGTGTGTTATTAGTTACATTACATAGGGGGTCACTTACTTTCCTCCTGTACTGTGGATGATGGGCAGTACAGCTGTGTGTTATTAGTTACATTACATAGGGGGTCACTTACTTTCCTCCTGCACTGTAGATGATGGGCGGTACAGCTGTGTGTTATTAGTTACATTACATAGGGGGTCACTTACTTTCCTCCTGTACTGTGGATGATGGGCGGTACAGCTGTGTTATTAGTTACATTACATAGGGGGTCACTTACTTTCCTCCTGTACTGTGGATGATGGGCGGTACACCTGTGTGTTATTAGTTACATTACATAGGGGGTCACTTACTTTCCTCCTGTACTGTGGATGATGGGCGGTACAGCTGTGTGTTATTAGTTACATTACATAGGGGGTCACTTACTTTCCCCCTGTACTGTGGATGATGGGTGGTACAGCTGTGTGTTATTAGTTACATTACATAGGGGGTCACTTACTTTCCTCCTGTACTGTGGATGATGGGCGGTACAGCTGTGTGTTATTAGTTACATTACATAGGGGGTCACTTACTTTCCTCCTGTACTGTGGATGATGGGCGGTACAGCTGTGTGTTATTAGTTACATTACATAGGGGGTCACTTACTTTCCTCCTGTACTGTGGATGATGGGCGGTACAGATATGTTATTAGTTACATTACATAGGGGGTCACTTACTTTCCTCCTGCACTGTGGATGATGGGCGGTACAGCTGTGTGTCATCAGTTACATTACATAGGGGTCACTTACTTTCCTCCTGTACTGTGGGGGATGGGCGGTACAGCTGTGTGTTATTAGTTACATTACATAGGGGGTCACTTACTTTCCTACCTGTACTATGGATGATGGGCGGTACAGCTGTGTGTTATTAGTTACATTACATAGGGGGTCACTTACTTTCCTCCTGTACTGTGGATGATGGGCAGTACAGCTGTGTGTTATTAGTTACATTACATAGGGGGTCACTTACTTTCCTCCTGTACTGTGGATGATGGGCAGTACAGCTGTGTGTTATTAGTTACATTACATAGGGGGTCACTTACTTTCCTCCTGCACTGTGGATGATGGGCGGTACAGCTGTGTGTTATTAGTTACATTACATAGGGGGTCACTTACTTTCCTCCTGTACTGTGGATGATGGGCGGTACAGCTGTGTTATTAGTTACATTACGTAGGGGGTCACTTACTTTCCCCCTGTACTGTGGATGATGGGCGGTACAGCTATGTGTTATTAGTTATATTACATAGGGGGTCACTTACTTTCCCCCTGTACTGGATGATGGGCGGTACAGCTGTGTGTTATTAGTTACATTACATAGGGGGTCACTTACTTTCCCCCTGTACTGTGGATGATGGGCAGTACAGCTGTGTGTTATTAGGTACATTACATAGGGGGTCACTTACTTTCCTCCTGTACTGTGGATGATGGGCGGTACAGCTGTGTGTTATTAGTTACATTACATAGGGGGTCACTTACTTTCCCCCTGTACTGTGGATGATGGGCAGTACAGCTGTGTGTTATTAGTTACATTACATAGGGGGTCACTTACTTTCCTCCTGCACTGTGGATGATGGGCGGTACAGCTGTGTGTTATTAGTTACATTACATAGGGGGTCACTTAGTTTCCTCCTGTACTGTGGATGATGGGCGGTACAGCTGTGTGTTATTGGTTACATTACATAGGGGGTCACTTACTTTCCTCCTGTACTGTGGGGGATGGGCGGTACAGCTGTGTGTTATTAGTTACATTACATAGGGGGTCACTTACTTTCCTCCTGTACTGTGGGGGATGGGCGGTACAGCTGTGTGTTATTGGTTACATTACATAGGGGGTCACTTACTTTCCTCCTGTACTGTGGGGGATGGGCGGTACAGCTGTGTGTTATCAGTTACATTACATAGATATGATATATGTGATATCATGGTTCCTGTTATAACGCTCCAGCAGTGATATAATGTTGGCGGCTCTTGGTATCTGCCCGGTGATGCTGATTGGAGGGGTGTGTGGCGGCCCTCCGGCACTTTAGCACATGGGGCGCTGGGATGGCCTGAGGCCGCTGTCCCTGACGAGTGTAATAACTGATTAGTTGCTGGATATTATAGTGTTATTATGGCTCTCGCTGATGTCTGACCGCTCTGTTCTCTCCCTGCAGCCACAACCAGCGGACGACGTCCTACAGGCACCCGGTGACCGGACACGTCTCCCCCGACAACACCGAGTTTGACCTCCGTGACGAGTAGGTGTATTCTCTATGGTGCTTGTGATGTGCCTCCTCCCGTCCCCGTGTGTCTACACCCCCTCCTCCAAGTCAGCAGGTGAGGGCAGCATTAGCGCTGCAGCTTCGGCTGTGACTGTAGTAGTTGAGGTAAGGGCAGTGACACTTGCAGCTCTGGATATGACTGGAGTAGTTAATGGCAGCAGTGACATTTGCAGCTCTGGATGTGACTGGAGTAGGTAAGGGCAGCAGTGACATTTGCAGCTCTGGATGTGACTGGAGTAGGTGAGGGCAGCAGTGACATTTGCTGCTCTGGATGTGACTGGGGTAGGTGGGTGAGGTAAGGGCAGCAGTGACATATGCAGCTCTGGATGTGACTGGAGTAGGTAAGGGCAGCAGTGACATTTGCTGCTCTAGATGTGACTGGAGTATGTGAGGTAAGGGCAGCAGTGACATATGCAGCTCCGGATGTGACTGGAGTAGGTGAGGTAAGGGCAGCAGTGACATTAGCAGCTCTGAATGTGATTGGAGTAGGTGAGGTAAGGGCAGCAGTGACATATGCACAGCTCTGAATGTGACTGGGGTCTGTGAGGTAAGGGCAGCAGTGACATTTGCAGCTTTGGACGTGACTGGAGTAGGTAAGGGCAGCAGTGACCTTTTACAGCTCTGGATGTGACTGGAGTAGGTGAGGTAAGGGCAGCAGTGACATTTGCAGCTCTGGATGTGACTGGAGTATATGTGGTAAGGGCAGCAGTGATATGTGCAGCTCTGGATGTGACTGGAGTAGGTGATGTAAGGGCAGCAGTGACATTTGCAGCTCTGGATGTGACTGGAGTAGGTGAGGTAAGGGCAGCAGTGACATTTGCAGCTCTGGATGTGACTGGAGTAGGTAAGGGCAGCAGTGACATTTGCAGCTCTGGATGTGACTGGAGTAGGTAAGGGCAGCAGTGACATTTGCAGCTCTGGATGTGACTGGAGTAGGTGGGTGAGGTAAGGGCAGCAGTGACATTTGCAGCTCTGGATGTGACTGGAGTAGGTAAGGGCAGCAGTGACATTTGCAGCTCTGGATGTGACTGGGGTAGGTGGGTGAGGTAAGGGCAGCAGTGACATTTATAGCGGTGGATATTTGAGTGTGACCTGTGCGGCAGGCATCGGTGGGCTCGGGGTGCCCATGCTAGTACATCTGCTCACGTCACACTGTGTTCCCTTTCAGCTGAACTCCCACAATGGAGCCGCTTGGCATCTGTGGCGGGCAGCGGGCGATGTGGGTGGCAGTTGACTGCAGTCTCCTCCTCTATGCTTTTAGAGTGTGGTAATTGCAGTCCCCGGGGAGCGGTCTCCATCCATCCGCCATGCCCGTTACCATGGCGGCTGTAGACCTCTTGGGGGTATCTGTGCCCACCTTAGTCATCAGAGAGATGACTGCTGACTCTTCTACAGATTGGCCCCTGTTCACCAGAGCTGACAATCTAAATCCCCCGCGGACGGGTAAAGATCATCCAGAGCAGTGGAATGGAGCCTGGAGGACTGCACCCCAGACGGCTCATGTGACCTGGCCATGTGGTCATGTGACGTTGGGACAGTATTTGGGGATCTGTCTGGCGGCCATATTTTCTGGTGTATCCATCACACACTCGGGAACGCTGAGGCTCCGGCGCCGCTCACCACGGAGATAATTGGCTGGGTATTGATTCTTGTAATCTGAGCAGCGGCAGAGTAAATTGGCGCTAATCATCTGGACGCGGTCGGACGGTTTGTGAGTTGCTCCCCTCAGCAGTTTCCTGGAGAGAGCGATAGATTCGGGGGGGGGGGGGGGGGTACTTTATAATCAAGTTGACAAATGCAGTAAAAGACGAGGGACTGAGTGGCGAAATAATGCAAAGGTCTCACCTGCTGATGTAGCAGAGCCGGCCCGGTGAGAGGAGCCGCCGGCACCCTGTGTAGGGGACTCGCCTCTGTATGGACACACATAATTAGTGTGCCTTAAGCTTGTGTGACCTGCTGTGGCTCCTCAGGGGCGGAGAGTTGTACAGGGGGGCGGGTCCAGGGAGATGGTTACATTTCTGGCAGCCACTTTTCAGCAGATGAGCAACAAACCAGAGCAATGGTGGATTGTGTAAATGGCGCCCCCCGGAGTTCTCGGATATGGTCTAAAGCCGCTCTGATCATGTGACAAAGACGCAACTGAAGGGTCACCTTCTCCCTATTTTTAATATCTCTGCTTGCTATTATTGACCTGTTGTTACTTAGTGCTGCTCTAACAGCTGAAGGCTTGTAACAGTGTATCGGTTAGATAAACCCCTCGGTATCACAGCTCTCTTGTCCTGATTGTACCAAGCTGTGAAGGCCCATTCACACCAGCAGATAATCGCCCCAACGACAATGACAGCTTCGAGCGATTACTTTGCTTAAAACATAATTGGTATTTAATTAACTTCTCAGCTCCTTAACTGCCAATTATGTATGTAAATGAGGCCTCACTGAGCAGCCAATAGCCTGAGGGTCTTATCTGGGAGCTCAGATCCTTTGTTCTCCACGGGAAACAATGCTATCAGCGCTGGAGAACAACTGATAGAACTGATGGCTAAAATCAAGGGAGCTTGATTTTAACAATCAGCGTAAAGGGCCCGAAATGCAGGGGGGGGGGGGGGGGGGGGGATAATCGTCCAGTGTAAATGGGCCTTAAGACTGTCAGGGCAGATGTAAATTTGTCCTACCAAGCAGACCTCCATCAGACCTCGGTGCCCTCGCCCTCTCTGGGGCAGTCCTCGGTGCCCTCGCCCTCTCTGGGGCAGCCCTCGGTGCCCTCGCCCTCTGGGGCAGCCCTCGGTGCCCTTGCCCTCTCTGGGGCAGCCCTCGGTGCCCTCGCCCTCTCTGTGCAGCTCTCGGTGCCCTCACCCTTTCTGGTAAGATCTTGGTGTCCTTGTTGCAGTTTTTTCATATTATACCCTAAGCAGATAGTGGTGCCCTCGCTGCAGTCACCCTCATCTCTTAGCTCAGGCAGATCTCGGTGCCCTCACCCTCTTTCGCAGTAAGATCTCGGTGCCCTCGCCCTCTTTCGCAGTAAGATCTCGGTGCCCTCGCTGCAGTCATCCTCCTCTCTCAGCTCAGGCAGATCTCGGGGCCCTCGCCCTCTCTCGCAGTAAGATCTCGGTGCCCTCGCCCTCTCTCGCAGTAAGATCTCGGTGCCCTCGCCCTCTTTCGCAGTAAGATCTCGGTGCCCTCGCTGCAGTCATCCTCCTCTCTCAGCTCAGGCAGATCTCGGGGCCCTCGCCCTCTCTCGCAGTAAGATCTCGGTGCCCTCGCCCTCTCTCGCAGTAAGATCTCGGTGCCCTCGCCCTCTCTCGCAGTGAGATCTCGGTGCCCTCGCCCTCTCTCGCAGTGAGATCTCGGTGCCCTCGCCCTCTCTCGCAGTGAGATCTCGGTGCCCTCGCCCTCTCTCGCAGTGAGATCTCGGTGCCCTCGCCCTCTCTCGCAGTGAGATCTCGGTGCCCTCGCCCTCTCTCGCAGTGAGATCTCGGTGCCCTCGCCCTCTCTCGCAGTGAGATCTCGGTGCCCTCGCCCTCTCTCGCAGTGAGATCTCGGTGCCCTCGCCCACTCTCGCAGTGAGATCTCGGTGCCCTCGCCCACTCTCGCAGTGAGATCTCGGTGCCCTCGCCCACTCTCGCAGTGAGATCTCGGTGCCCTTCCTGCAGTTACCCTCATCTCTCAGCTCAAGCAGATCTTGGTGCAATCACCCTCTCTGGGGCAGATATCATCCGTAAGAATTCTTCTAGCTTGTCATCTCCTGTTTTGTAATTTGTTGTTGTCCCAGTTTCTATGTACCTGCCCCACAGCCGATCCATCAGACTGGGTCAGCTGACCACATTGCTGCAGCTCAGCCTTGTTTGGAAAGTATTCCCTGATTGGTTAGTTTCTTTTTACCTATTCCTGGCTTCTGCAGTGTGTTGCTGGTTATAGTGTAAACTATATTCATTTCTATCCAGTATTTCCTGGATGCTTCTGGTATCTTGTTCGTAGCCTGACTTCGTCTCTTGTCACCCTAGTTTGCTCTTGTGGTTAGTTTGCCTCCAGTTTTTGCTTCTTAGACTTGTAGTTTGTTTGACCCTTTCCCTATTTGTATCTGGCTTATCTTGTTTCTTAGTTCTGCTCAGTTTGGTTTTCTTTGCCTCCAGGTCTTCTCATTGTTTCTCAGGATAAGTGTTTCACATAGGGTTTCCATTAGGGATATTTTTAGGGATTCTCGGGGACAGTGGTGTCTGGTGTTAGGGTCAGCATCAGTGATAGGTTCGGGGAAGACTTAGATTATGTTCACATGATGGGTTTTGGCACCAAATCTACTTTCAGTACAGGTCACAGTCATTTGAGTAGGAACTCTGTGTTGCTGTCTTCACAACGTGGATTTCAAATCTTCGTCTTTTGAAAAAAGAAGGTAATATAGCACCTTGGGCATCTGTGTGCCCGGAGACAACGCTGCCACCAGGAAAAAGTCACTGCTTTAGGGAACGCCTAGTTCTGCAGTGTCTAGCCAATAGGGTTACACAGATCTTGGTGCCCTCACTGCAGTCATGCTCTCTTGGGAAGATCTCTGCCCTCCCTGCAGTACCTTCATCTCTTAGCCTGCGCAGGTCTCAGTACATTCACTGCACTCACCTTTGCTTGTGCGGATACCTGTGCCCTCGCAGCAGCCGCCCACCCCATCCCTTTAACCCACACCTTCCCCTACTGGGGCAGGCAGATATCTGTGTCCCCACGGCAGTCACCCTACATATTGCTGATCTCAGTGCCCTTCGCTTCTGTTGCCCTCTATGGTGCTGATCTCAGTGCCCTTCGCTACAGTCATCCTCCATGGCGCTGATCTAGGTGCCCTTCGCTGCAGTCATCCTCCATGGCACTGATCTAGGTGCCCTTTGCTGCAGTCATCCTCCATGGCGCTGATCTAGGTGCCCTTTGCTGCAGTCATCCTCCATGGCGCTGATCTCGGTGCCCTTTGCTGTAGTCGCCCTCCATGGCGCTGATCTCAGTGCCCTTCGCTGCAGTCGCCCTCCATGGCGCTGATCTCAGTGCCCTTCGCTGCAGTCGCCCTCCATGGCGCTGATCTCAGTGCCCTTCGCTGCAGTCGCCCTCCATGGCGCTGATCTCAGTGCCCTTCGCTGTAGTCGCCCTCCATGGCGCTGATCTCAGTGCCCTTCGCTGTAGTCGCCCTCCATGGCGCTGATCTAGGTGCCCTTCGCTGCAGTCGCCCTCCATGGCGCTGATCTCAGTGCCCTTCGCTGCAGTACCCTCACGTCTCTCAGCCCGGGCAGATCTCGTTGCCCTCACTGCAATACCCTCACGTCTCTCAGCCCGGGCAGATCTCGTTGCCCTCACTGCAGTACCCTCACGTCTCTCAGCCCGGGCAGAGTGGAGAGCCTTCACTGCAGTCCTCTAGTCTGAGCGGAGCACAGTGCCCTCGCTGCAGTCCTTCGCCCGGGCAGAGCTGCTCCAGCGATAGATGAGAACGGCTGACGGATGTGATGAGGCATCCGGCTCTGCTGCATCGTCCTCACACTAAATCATTTGTATTCCCCAGGGACAGCTCCATCATGTCTCCTCAGCAGATGAACCAAAGACCCTACAGCATAGTGAGCGAGGGGTCCACGGCGGTAACCACGTCCACTGCGGAGTCCAGGCCCCCTCCGAAGGTAAGTGAGTACCTGGGGATTCTGCCTGCAGTCAGCATAGCGGGAAGTGAAGGGTTAAGCTCCCGGAGAAGTTTGGGACAGTAGTCACTTCTCACATGGACTGCGGCGCACGCACGGACGGACACAGCTGAGCTTCTGCTGCATTACATCCTACTAATATAAATGCAGAATCCCACCGGGAAGACATATGCCACCATTGTTTACACCCGGCGGCTGCTGCAGTGGTCCTATGTCAATCAGACAAGTGCCCCCTCCCCCATCCTGTCTGGTGCCCGCAGAGCTGGAGCCTGGCACCAATGCAGCTTCTCTGCTCCCAGGGGATTTGCAATGCAAATGATGAGTGCGGAACATTGTGTCTGCGAGGAATCCTGGGGAAGTGGCTATATGGGTGCGTATATACTGTATATATAGCGGGTTACGCCGCGAGACCCCCAGAACTTAATGACACTCTGATGCAGAAATCTGATATCAATGGAAACAGAAACTCCAAATATCAGGACTGTCCCCTCCAGAAGTGTCAGTGTGGCCCCCCTTGTAGCGGATCACGAGGGACAGATGCAATGGCTTCTGGGATGCCGCAGATCATGGCGGGTGGTACGGGGGGCATGTAGACTCAACTAGGTGTGAGGTCCGGGGAACGTGGAGGGCGAGGAAGAAGTGCTCTACTGTCACCGCCTGCACGGCCGATCCATCTGTTGGTCCTCGCTCACATCTGACCTCACTGTGACAATGGGGGTCCCGGGGGTCTTCCTGCTGCGGTAGGAGCCATATCTGTAGTGTCCGGGAACGAAATCCCCATGGCAGAAGACGGCGCCGGATGGTTTCCTGCTGTTTATAGCGCAAAACGCATTCACCATGGGGAAGTCCCCCGTATGCTCCCTGTAGACAGGTGGGTTCCCTTCCCCTCCATTCTCCACGGGGGAGTCACCCGTAAGCTCCCTGTAGACGGGTGGTTCCCCTCCCCCACATTCACCGCGGGGAGTGCCCCGTAAGCTCCCTGTAAATAGGTAGCTCCCCCTCCCCTACATTCACTGCGGGGGAGTCCCCCGTACGCTCCTTGTAGACAGGTGGTTCCCCTCCCCTACATTCACTGCGGGGGAGTCCCCCGTACGCTCCCCGTAGACAGGTGGTTCCGTTCCCCCACATTTACAGCGGGGGAGTCCCTCGTACGCTCGCTGTAGACAGGTGGTTCCGTTCCCCCACATTCACCGTGGGGGAGTCCCCCGTACGCTCCCTGTAGACAGGTGGTTCCCCTCCCCTACATTCTCCACAGGGGAGTCCCCCGTACGCTCCCTGTAGACAGGTGGTTCCCCCTCCCCTACATTCTCCACAGGGGAGTCAATGGTACGCTCACTGTTGACAGGGGAGTTCCCCTCCCATTCACCGCGGGGAAGTCCCCCATACGCTCCCTATAGGCAGGTGGTTCTGCACCTTCCCACACACCCCCATACGCTCCCTGTAAACAAGTGGTTTCCTTCCCCACATTCAGCGCGGGGGAGTCCCTCGTACGCTCCCTGTAGGCAGGTGGTTCTGCTCCCCTCATCCCCCCCCCCCCCCCCCCCGTACGCTCCCTGGTGGTTCCTCTCCCCTACATTCACCGCGGGGAGTCCCCTGTACGCTCTCTGTAGACTGGTGGTTCACTTCACCCACAATTACCGCGGGGAGTCCCTCGTACGCTACCTGTAGATAGGTGGTTCACCTTCCCTACATTCACCGCTGGGGAGTCCCTCATATGCTCCCTGTAGACAGGTGGTTCCCCTCCCATACATTTACCACGGGGAAGTCCCTCATATGCTCCCTGTAGACAGGTGGTTCCCCTCCCCCACATTTACCGCCGGGAGTCCCCCGTACGCTCCCTGTAGATAGGTGGTTCCCCGCCGCTTCATTCACTGCGGGGAGTTCCCCATACGCTCCCTGTAGACAGGTGGTTCCCCTCCCCCACATTCACCGCGTGGAGTCCCCCGTACGCTCCCTGTAGACAGGTGGTTCCCCTCCCCCACATTCACCGTGGGGGAGTCACCCATACGCTCCCTGTAGACAGGTGGTTCCCCTCCCCTCACATTGACCGTGGGGAGTCCCCTGTACGCTCTCTGTAGACTGGTGGTTCACTTCACCCACAATTACCGCGGGGAGTCCCTCGTACGCTACCTGTAGATAGGTGGTTCACCTTCCCTACATTCACCGCTGGGGAGTCCCTCATATGCTCCCTGTAGACAGGTGGTTCCCCTCCCATACATTTACCACGGGGGAGCCCCTCATATGCTCCCTGTAGACAGGTGGTTCCCCTCCCCCACATTTACCGCCGGGAGTCCCCCGTACGCTCCCTGTAGATAGGTGGTTCCCCGCCGCTTCATTCACTGCGGGGAGTTCCCCATACGCTCCCTGTAGACAGGTGGTTCCCCTCCCCCACATTCACCGCGTGGAGTCCCCCGTACGCTCCCTGTAGACAGGTGGTTCCCCTCCCCCGCATTCACCGTGGGGGAGTCACCCATACGCTCCCTGTAGACGGGTGGTTTCGTTCCCCCACATTCACCGCGGGGAGTCCCCCGTACGCTCCCTGTAGACAGGTGGTTCCCCTCCCCCACATTCACCGTGGGGGAGTCACCCATACACTCCCTGTAGACAGGTGGTTCCCCTCCCCTCACATTGACCGTGGGGAGTCCCCCGTATACACTCCCTGTAGACAGGTGGTTCCCCTCCCCCACATTCACTGCGGGGAGTCCCTCGTACGCTCCCTGTAGACAAGTGGTTCTGTTCCCCCACATTCACCGCGGGGAGTCCCCCGTACGCTCCCTGTAGACAGGTGGTTCCCCTCCCCCACATTCACCGCGGGGAGTCCCCCGTACGCTCCCTGTAGACAGGTGGTTCCCTTCCCCAACATTCACCGCGGGGAGTCCCCCGTACGCTCCCTGTAGACAGGTGGTTTCCCTCCCCCACATTCACCGCGGGGAGTCCCCCGTACGCTCCCTGTAGACAGGTGGTTCCCCTCTCCCACATTCACCGCGGGGAGTCCCCCGTACGCTCCCTGTAGACAGGTGGTTCCCCTCCCCCACATTCACCGCGGGGAGTCCCCCGTACGCTCCCTGTAGACAGGTGGTTCCCCTCCCTCACATTCACCGTGGGGGGAGTCCCCCTTACGCTCCCTGTAGACAGGTGGTTCCGTTCCCCCACATTCACCGTGGGGGGAGTCCCCCTTACGCTCCCTGTAGACAGGTGGTTCCGTTCCCCCACATTCACCGCGGGGAGTCCCCCGTACGCTCCCTGTAGACAGGTGGTTCCCCTCCCCCACATTCACCGCGGGGAGTCCCCCGTACGCTCCCTGTAGATAGGTGGTTCCCTTCTCCCACATTCACCGCGGGGAGTCCCCCGTACGCTCCCTGTAGACAGGTGGTTCCCCTCCCCCACATTCACCGCGGGGAGTCCCCCGTACGCTCCCTGTAGACAGGTGGTTCCCCTCCCTCACATTCACCGTGGGGGGAGTCCCCCTTACGCTCCCTGTAGACAGGTGGTTCCGTTCCCCCACATTCACCGTGGGGGGAGTCCCCCTTACGCTCCCTGTAGACAGGTGGTTCCGTTCCCCCACATTCACCGCGGGGAGTCCCCCGTACGCTCCCTGTAGACAGGTGGTTCCCCTCCCCCACATTCACCGCGGGGAGTCCCCCGTACGCTCCCTGTAGATAGGTGGTTCCCTTCTCCCACATTCACCGCGGGGAGTCCCCCGTACGCTCCCTGTAGACAGGTGGTTCCCCTCCCCCACATTCACCGCGGGGAGTCCCCCGTACGCTCCCTGTAGACAGGTGGTTCCCCCACATTCTTCCGTTTGTTGCCCATGAGCCGCCGCCGCGCCGTGTCGTCTGCTTTCGAGGCCGGTAACAACTGCAGTTAGTGGGGAGAACATCACAAACATTTGCGCAGAACCCTCCATGCGGCCGGCGGCGGGACGTTCTCTGCTTCCTCGCACGATGGACCTCTGAGGACTTGGTGTGGGACTTTCTGGGACGCCCCGCTGCTGCCGGATGATGGAACCTTTGTCCTTCTAATCGGAGCGCTGCTGACGAGGCGGGCGCACTGGGCGGAGCTTCACCAGACTTTGTATGCAAATGAGAACCGAATGTTAGACCATGAAGGACGCAGAACCTTCTGATGAAGGAAACTCTCTGCGTTTTTCCATGGATGCCAGATTTCTGTATCCGAGTGTGATTAGCGGAGTTCTGGGGGCTGTCACACCCGTATGCGCGGTATATAACACATGGGGGGTGTCACGGGAGCCGCCATCTTTCCTGCGCACTCAGGTGTGGTCCTTTCGTTCCCCTTCCAGGTGCCTAAGTCTGTGGGGAAGGTCTACAGCTTTGGCAAGAGAGAGCAGTCTATAAAGAGGAACGCCAGCGTAGCGGTGCTGGCACGGGGGTGGCTCTACAAACAGGTGGGTGCAGGGCTGGCCGTAAGTGGGGACGGGCCTTACTCTCCACTGTGTCTTAGTGTCCTGCTGTGCCCCCTACAGGACAGTTCAGGGATGAAGCTGTGGAAGAGGCGATGGTTCCTGCTCTCCGATCATTGTCTCTTCTACTATAAAGGTGAGATAAAGGTGCGGGGGATGGTGGGACGGGCGCAGCGCGGGGAGCGCATAATAACCTCACGTCTCCCATATCAGACAGCCGAGAAGAAGCCGTTCTGGGCAGCATCCCTCTTCCTGGCTACATCATCACCCCCACGGGACCCGAGGATCGCATCAACCGCAAGTTCTCCTTTAAGGTAACGTTTGTTGCGTCTGGCGGCGCCGGATCGCCGCTGCAGCATTCACACCAGATATAAAATAACACAAGGAAGCGGCCGCTAACTGCACGAATCTGTAGTCCCCTCCCCCGCCGCGGCGCGCAAAACACCCAATAACACTTCTGCTTTCATTCTAAAACTCGATGAAATGTAAACGGCGGCGGCGGCGGCGGATCCGTGACGCCTTATTGCGTTAATTCCCTGCACATGTATCATTTTCAGTGGTATTCCATGCGAGGATCACTGTGGGGCCCCTGCGTGTCTGAGGCGTACTGCGGCCCCCAGATCTGGCGAGCATTCAGCCCCAGACTCGTTAATCATGCGAGGCTCGTTATGACTTCTTCCATCACTAATGAACTTCCGCATTCTTTCCATCTATTGCCCATCTGTTCCACATGACCGCTCCGGCTGCCTCTCATCTGCGCTGCTTGCAGTAATGGGCGCTGCCACCATCTCCATTAACCCCTTAGTGACGCACCCTACTTTGGCCATAAGGGTATGATCATTTCTGTGGATTGTCCCCTCGACGCGGCCGGATGAGGTCTGGCTTTTGCGCGGCGCGCTGTAGTGCGGTTGGTACACTTTTTTTTTTACAGGTTTTTCCATTTTTGCGCAGGTAGTCCCCTTTTATAAGGTGGGGGGATTATGGGTGCATTTCTTCCTGTGTGACGAGCCGTGGCTTTAATTGGCACCATTTTGGGTAAATGCGGCTTTTTTGATCAGTTTTATTGGCAAAAAAAAACCCAAAAAGATTTTGGCCTCCGTTTTTTAGCCGTTTCATAGCGGTCGCTGTATGGGATAAATAACGGGTTCGATACGTGGTGATGGTTGTTACGGAGGCCACAATACCAAACTTCTCTTATTCTTTTTTTCCCCCCCACTATTTTTTACATTTTTGGTCTTTTCAGGGGACTTTAACCTGCAATGCTATGATAATACACTGCAGTACTTCTGTGCTGTAGTGTGTTATTGCTTAGGCCTCATATCCACGGGCGGATTGGATTCCGCGTGCGGGAGGCCGCAGCAGAATCCAACCCTGCCCTTGGCCCAGGGTCTTTGGCGTGCCTGGCCGGGGTCTTTGGCGTGCCTGGCCGGGGTCTTTGGCGTGCCTGGCCGGGGTCTTTGGCGTGCCTGGCCGGGGTCTTTGGCGTGCCTGGCCGGGGTCTTTGGCGTGCCTGGCCGGGGTCTTTGGCGTGCTGACTGTGTGTGAACCGCACTGACATGAAGCGTGCTGCGATTTGTTTTCGAAACCAAAAGGTCCACAAAACAAATCCTCACGCCTTAATTCACGTGCGGACGCCCGTGTACCCCTAGGGGCGGCTTGATTTGTGGATCTCTGGCAAATCATATCCGCCCGTGGACATTGGGCCTAATAGTAGCGGTGAGGAGGTATGCCAGACCTGGACACCATTGTCTGGTATCCGGTAGTCATGTAAACCCATCGGCCCTCTGCGATGACATAGCGGAGGGCTGATGACATCACTATGGAAGAGAGATTGATTGTGGCATGTAAGGGGTTAATAGGGATCTGTGTTCTCACCGATCCCCGCTGCTGCAGCAGGAGGCACACTGTCCGTCACAGCCGGCTCCCACTTCTGATAGCAAGATCTCCCCTTCTGAGCCCACGACATCCGTAGGACGTAAGGTTACATCCTGGAGAGAGACTAGTTCCCAGCTAGGATGTAAGTTTATGTCCCACAGCATTAAGGGGTTAAAGTCCATACAGAACAACCATGAGGAAAACAGAAGAGAAAACTTCAGCCCAAACTTTCTAGCAATTTCCAGGTGCGTTTTTGCTGCCCAAACCGCAGCGTTGCGGCCTGTAGCGATTCTGGCGGCTTGTATACTCCAAAAGTCCCGAGCGTGGCCAGACCGCGCAGTCAGTCGCCTAATGGCCAGCGTTCGACCGCTGCGCAGATCCGATCACCAGTTGGTCTGATGGTCTGTGAGCCGGCGGGACGCACACGTCATGGAGGCTCCTGGCTGAGTGAAGGGGTCTGCAGCTTAGATCCCCGGAGAGCGGCACTCAATGCCTGTCACTTCGCATTAGTGTCAGGAGCGCCAGCCCCACTACCCCCAGTACCATCACCCTACAGACCAGGCAGTGAGCTGGGAGCGCCGGCCCCACTACTGTCACGCTACAGATGGGGCGGTGAGCTGGGAGCGCCGGCCCCACTACTGTCACCCTACAAACAGGGCGGTGAGCTGGGAGCGCCGGCCCCACTACCATCACCCTACAGACCAGGCAGTGAGCTGGGAGCGCCGGCCCCACTACTGTCACCCTACAGACGAGGCGGTAGGCTGGGAGCGCCGGCCCCACTACTGTCACCCTACAGACCAGGCAGTGAGCTGGGAGCGCCGGCCCCACTACTGTCACCCTACAGACCAGGCAGTGAGCTGGGAGCGCTGGCCCCACTACCGTCACCCTACAGACAGGGCGGTGAGCTGGGAGCGCCGGCCCCACTACCGTCACCTTACAGACAGGGCGGTGAGCTGGGAGCTCATTCATCACTCCGCTCTCATCACAGGGTTATGGCTCCTGTCATGGCGGCGCTGTCCTGCGCTGGGGATTCACCTGTGCGATGACGAGTCGTTGTTGCTCACGGGCTTCACTAAATGGTCGTTAATATCCTGCGATCGCCAGGAGAAGTGGGTGATGGTGGCAGCTTTATATTTCAGGCCGGGCACTCGGGGATGCGGGCGTACATCCAGCAGATGGACTCTCTCCGGGACCACCCCAGCATGAGGACCTACTACTTCAGCGCTGACACTCAGGAGGACATGAACGGCTGGATGCGAGTGATGAACCAGACGGCACTTGTCCAGAACGCCCCCGACGGCAGAAGGTACGCCGTATACACCCTGACATTCTGCATCTCCCACTTTTCTGACTTCTCCTGTGTCAGTCTTTACTGTGCTTCTGACGTTCTGTTCATGAAGCAGCATGTGATGTATACAATGGAGCCGTCTGCCCTGCTTTATGGGAGCGCAGAGCCCACATCTCACGCCGCGGTGCCCGTCCTCACACTGGTGTTTATTACCTGCGGCCCCCTCCATGCTTACTGGCTCCTTCTCCAGACACTTTGCATTTTCTCCTCCATTTCCTCGTTTTCCCTCATTAATTGACCCGCTGACATTGTGCAGCTTCTGCTATTGACTGCAGGGTCCTGCCAAGCGCTGCGGAGTGTTAATGGCGCTCGCTGTCTATCCTGCTGCCTCCGCAGTCGCGGCGGACGCTTCTCGTAGATCGTGTCTGGGCGCTGGAAGCCCTGCGCTCAGCAGTAATTAACAAGGTGTCAAAGCTCCTCGTCTTCAGTCTACGGCCGCGGCGGCGAATGTCCCTGACGTGCAACCGCTGCTCCGTCCTGACCATGACGCCCCAAACCCGCGCAGCGTGGCGGCACCTTCATTCTTAGTTTGCTGTTTACTGCAGGGAGAACATGGACATGGCGTGGCTGTCGGCCCCCGTGAACAACCACACCGACTCCTTCCGAGAATATACAAGACCGGAGGTATTGCAGGCGAAGAGCGGTTTTCAGAAGCCGGAGGAGCCGAGGCGAAACTTGGCAGAGGAGGCTGCGCCGAAAGATGTGGGGGACAAGGGAGGCTACAAGGAGCCGGCAGAGAAGAAGCAGCAGAGATATGTGGGAGAGAAGCGGCAGGAGCTGCCGGAGAAGGAGCGCCACCACGAAACGCCGGGACGGGAGAGCTGCCTCACCCACAAGAATGCCTTAAATTCTAATGGCGGAAAGTTTACCCCATCCCTCCTGTCCAACGGACGCCCCTCCGCATTCACCGACTTCTCCAAGACCTACAGAGCCCAGGCCTCACAGACGCCTCAACCCCAGATGGCGGAGAGGAACGGGACCCTCCCACCCTCCTTCCGAGTCAGCGCCGGACCCCTGGAGCAGAACGGAACCGACACCTTCAAAAGGCGACTTCCTGCAACTGCAAATCCTGAGAAACAAGTGCAAAGGAAGAGCATGATGGGCCAAGTGGAGCAGTGGGTAAAGGTCCAGAAGGCGGAAGGCAAAAGGTGAGCTCTAATCACTGCACTCAGGCGCCCAGTGCTAGCATCAGGACTATGTGTGGGTGTGTTTATATATTACCAACGATGTTATCCTGGGGGGCGCTGTGACACCTAGTTTGCCCATAATGTACCCCCTGGGGTGGCTGTGACACCTAGTTTGCCCACCATGTACCCCCTGGGGGGGCTGTGACACCTAGTTTGCCCACCATGTACCCCCTGGGGGGGCTGTGACACCTAGTTTGCCCACCATGTACCCCCTGGGGGGGCTGTGACACCTAGTTTGCCCACCATGTACCCCCTGGGGGGGCTGTGACACCTAGTTTGCCCACCATGTACCCCCTGGGGGGGGCTGTGACACCTAGTTTGCCCACAATGTATCCCCTGGGGGGGGGGGGCTGTGACACGTAGTTTGCCCACAATGTACCCCTTGGGGGGGCTGTGACACGTAGTTTGCCCACAATGTACCCCCTGGGGGGGCTGTGACACGTAGTTTGCCCACAATGTACCCCCTGGGGGGCTGTGACACCTAGTTTGCCCACAATGTACCCCCTGGGGGGCTGTGAAACCTAGTTTGCCCACAATGTACCCCCTGGGGGGCTGTGACACCTAGTTTGCCCACAATGTACCCCCTGGGGGGGCTGTGACACCTAGTTTGCCCACAATGTACCCCCTGGGGGGGCTGTGACACCTAGTTTGCCCACAATGTACCCCCTGGGGGGGCTGTGACACCTAGTTTGCCCACAATGTACCCCCTGGGGGGGCTGTGACACCTAGTTTGCCCACAATGTACCCCCTGGGGGGGCTGTGACACCTAGTTTGCCCACAATATACCCCCTGGGGGGGCTGTGACACCTAGTTTGCCCACGATGTACCCCCTGGGGGGGCTGTGACACCTAGTTTGCCCACAATATACCCCCTGGGGGGGCTGTGACACCTAGTTTGCCCACGATGTACCCCCTGGGGGGGCTGTGACACCTAGTTTGCCCGCTACAGGCACAGTTAAACTAAGCAATACTAAAGTTTTGTTACAACTATTCATCTCTGGGAAAACTGGATTTTTCATGCACAATGGTGCCACCTACAGTTCTCACCGCGACACTACAAGGGATTCCCATAACAGACATGAAGGGCCGTCATTTCACTAAGAGAAGGGTATGATCTCTCCTTAAGGGGACATGTAGAAGGTGAGTGAGGAGGCTTATAAGGCCATGCATGCTCCTCTGGGAAATATATGCAAGTAAGGAAGATAGAACAATGCCTCTGCAGCGCCACCTAGTGGACGGCTTTTGATCAATTCTCAATCATTGTTATATAGACCTGTATAACATTGATTTGCAGGAATGCTGCCATCCAGTAGGTGGCGCTGCAGAGGTCTTGTTCCATCTTCCTTATATCACTACCTGGAATTTCTGGTCAGTAGTGCAATGTAGAGAGCTGACGGCTCCGCTGCAACCATCACCCGTCACAGGGAGCACGTGGAGCACCAACCCAGGAACAGAAGATAGTTCATAAACCTGCATTATCCAGCCAGGGATCCAGGGCTTTGTAGACAGTTGTGCCTGTTCATCTATTACTGCTGACAACCAGCCCATATATATTGGCTGAGAGGTAGTCACAGCCCCGCCCCCTGCTGATGACATCACTGAAGACAGTCACAGTCCCACCCCCTGGTGATGACATCACTGATATAATGAGGCAGTCACAGCCCTGCCCCCTGCTGATGATATCACTGATATAATGAGGCAGTCACAGCCCTGCCCCTGCTGATGACATCACTGATATGACGTAGTCACAGCCCTGCCCCCTGCTGATGACATCACTGAAGACAGTCACAGCCCCACCCCCTGCTGATGACATCACTGATATGACGTAGTCACAGCCCTGCCCCTGCTGATGACATCATTGATATGACATGTGATCTGCACCTTATAATATAATGTTATTTGTTCTCCACTTTTTAGTGTTGGATCTGAGCCCCCCCTCCCCCTCCCTGAAAGATACCAGACTTTGCCAAAGACCAACAGACAGCCCTCCGGTGGTTCCCCTCCCCCTGGTCGAAACTTGCCAAGTGACTACAAGTATGCACAGGATCGGGTCAGCCACCTGAAGATGTCCAACCAGGAGCGTAAGGCGACCAAGGAGGGCACCGTGTGGCAGCTCTATGAGTGGCAGCAAAGGCAGCAGTTCAAGCATGGCAGCCCGACTGGACAGATTTACATGGGCACCCTGGAAGACCGATCCCGGGCGAAGAGCTTGTTGGACGTCCCGCGATGTGTTTCTGTCCCTCCTTCTCCATCTGATATCCCGCCTCCAGCTCCTTCAAGGGTCTTTCCTCCCCGGAGACCCCACACTCCAGCCGAGAGGCTCACGGTGCGGCCAGAGGAAGGGCCGGCCGACATCCCCTACATCGGGTCACCTCAGAAGACGCGGGTCCACGCTGTAAAAGTAATGACCAGTAGTAGATGTTCATGGAGCGGCGGTACTTGGGGGTCATTCACACGGGTGGACTTTGCATCTGTATTTTTTATGGCCGGCATGGAACGGCATTGGCGTATTCTGCACACGCGTGTAAATATTGCAGCATGTCCACTTCTGGTCCGTGTTAGGTCGTATATTCATGTTACACGCCGGCTCGCTGGGCCTGCACGCCTGAAGCCAGGAGACCGTGTAGAAAACAGAAGAGTGTTTCGTCCTTCTTGCATTTTTTTAAGGGGGGGGGGGGTTAAATCCGCAGTGAATCTGCGCATATACATGCAGTGCACCGTGTGATGGCCCCCTTACGCAGCGGGCATACCAGTGCCCCCACCCGCAGTGCCCCCGCTGTATCACTATGAGGAATCCCTCGTGCCAGGCGCTAACTGAGTGCGGAGGCTCCAGTGAAGACTTCTTCCCCATTTTTATAAGACCCGTTGGCCCTATGATAGTTCTGACAGTCAAGGGAAGCAGGGACTTGTGCAGGGTGGGCGATGTGCGGTGCCCGCTGCCCTGGCAGTAGTGGGGGCCTTCTTTCTGAATGTTCCCCTCGGTCGCTCTGATGTGTCTGTTTTTCCTTCCAGTCTTCGGCTCACATGGATCGCCGGTCGATGCCGTCCATGGGATACATGACGCACACCGTAAGTGCCCCCAGTTTACATGGCCAGTCGGTAAGAACTTTTCCTCTTCACCTTATTTTGCCATTTTGTAGTTTCTGTTTAAAACTGTATCCAAAAAGTCCCGATCCGTTACTGAGCGCCGAGACAACGGTCGCAACCGCGGGGGACACGGCCCGAAGTGTGCATGGAGCGGGAGCAGGGCTGCACCCCAGCGGCTGTCAGCTGCCCATAACCGCCGCAGTAGGAGTTAGCTAGGTGACCTCGTCCCTAGAGCAGTCAGCAGCATGGCAGCACAGAGCCCGCCCGCACGCCGGGCATCACTATGCCCTGTATATATATTAAAGGGTTAAAGAAACCTTTCCCCATTCCAGTAAGTGTTCGGCCGTCGCAGTGTTGATGCCGCACGCTGGAGTGCCGGGGCTGTTTGCTTGTTTCTTCTTTTCCTTCCTTTTGCCGTCTCGGCGCCCGAAAGATGTGAATTAAAAGTGATCAGACATCTCTCCCCAAGATGGTGGTAATAAACGCCTCGCGTCTCACGCCGCCGTAACGACAAAGAGAAGTCTCAGAATGCGCCGACCGAAAGCCGTTCCTGAGTGAAAACCGTTTACTTTGTAAGAATAGATACCAATAAAAGCCTCCATGATTTGTAATGGCGGCCGTCGCATCGACGCGCAGAGCAGCGCTCAGACGCCATTTATTCTGCGCTGCGATCGCTGTAAAAGTAAACCCACCAAAATGCCGCTTTTGTTTTCTTTTTCATTTCTCTCGACTTCAGTTTTTCGTTACATTACAAGGTTCCATTAACAATGCAACTCGTCCCTCAAAAAACGACGCGCTCCCCGGCGGCCGCGTCCGTGGAGAGATGGAAAGGTTACGGCTCTGGGAAGGCGGGGACGAAACAATAGGGAAAGGAGAAAAGTCTGGTTCTGAAGTGGTTAATGAGACCGCTGGTCCCTCTAGACCCCCCCGGTGTTTTCACCACATAGCAGAGCCAAATGTGCGCGGCAGGCGATGCAGAATAAATCCGAAATTACATGATGGGCAAAATAATGCGGTGTAAGGCGACCCGTCCGCCATTCCACGCCTGCACCATCCATCCTCACTGCAGCATGGCCTCCAACCCACAGCTCTACACCATGGAGGTTGTAGTCTCCCCACTGCCGGCACCCGGTCACAGAGGGTCCGCAGCGGCTCAGAGGCTAGCCCAGACGTGCAGTCACTTCCCTGTGAGGCTCCATGTCCTCCGGTGAACCTGCGCTGCTCCACGTCCGCCTTCCTGGCAGATCCATTCAATTAGTATAATGTGCATTGCAGCGGGCTGAATCTCCGAGCCGCCGGGAGACTCCGCCCCCTGCACACCAGAGCCATAACTCACGTTGTGCTCTTCGGTGGAGTGATGCTCGCCTCCATCCTCATCATCACCCCGCAGTGCCGTCCCGCTCTGATACATCACCGCGTAGGCGGCGAGCATCATCTGCTCACATAGTCATGCTGAAGTTCTATGCATCAGCCGCACGCCAGCATGGTCATGTATGTTGTGTGTACATGGGAATGAGCCGGGGCTCCATGTGTGCGCCACAACGCTCATCAGCTTACTGAATGACCACTAATCATATATTTGTTTGCAGGTATAAAAGCACATATAGATGTATGTTCTGCAGAACACTAGGATGTATAGATAGATGTGTACAACCTGCAGGTTCTAACTGGGGACGTATAGATGTGTGCGGATGAGTACTGGGGACGTATAGATGTGTGCGGATGAGTACTGGGGACGTATAGATGTGTGCGGATGAGTACTGGGGACGTATAGATGTGTGCGGATGAGTACTGGGGACGTATAGATGTGTGCGGATGAGTACTGGGGACGTATAGATGTGTGCGGATGAGTACTGGGGACGTATAGATGTGTGCGGATGAGTACTGGGGACGTATAGATGTGTGCGGATGAGTACTGGGGACGTATAGATGTGTGCGGATGAGTACTGGGGACGTATAGATGTGTGCGGATGAGTACTGGGGACGTATAGATGTGTGCGGATGAGTACTGGGGACGTATAGATGTGTGCGGATGAGTACTGAGGGCATATACATAGATGTGTGTGGATGAGTACTGGGGGCGTATAGATGTGTGCGGGTGAGTACTGGGGGCATATAGATAGATGTGTGCGGATGAGTACTGGGGACGTATAGATGTGTGCGGATGAGTACTGGGGACGTATAGATGTGTGCGGATGAGTACTGGGGACGTATAGATGTGTGCGGATGAGTACTGGGGACGTATAGATGTGTGCGGATGAGTACTGGGGACGTATAGATGTGTGCGGATGAGTACTGGGGACGTATAGATGTGTGCGGATGAGTACTGGGGACGTATAGATGTGTGCGGATGAGTACTGGGGACGTATAGATGTGTGCGGATGAGTACTGGGGACGTATAGATGTGTGCGGATGAGTACTGGGGACGTATAGATGTGTGCGGATGAGTACTGGGGACGTATAGATGTGTGCGGATGAGTACTGGGGACGTATAGATGTGTGCGGATGAGTACTGGGGACGTATAGATGTGTGCGGATGAGTACTGGGGACGTATAGATGTGTGCGGATGAGTACTGGGGACGTATAGATGTGTGCGGATAAGTACTGGGGACGTATAGATGTGTGCGGATGAGTACTGGGGACATATAGATGTGTGCGGGTGAGTACTGGGGGCATATAGATAGATGTGTGCAGATGAGTACTGGGGGCGTATAGATGTGTGCAGATGAGTACTGGGGACGTATAGATGTGTGCGGATGAGTACTGGGGACATATAGATGTGTGCGGGTGAGTACTGGGGGCATATAGATAGATGTGTGCAGATGAGTACTGGGGGCGTATAGATGTGTGCAGATGAGTACTGGGGACGTATAGATGTGTGCAGATGAGTACTGGGGACGTATAGATGTGTGCGGATGAGTACTGGGGACGTATAGATGTGTGCGGATGAGTACTGGGGACGTATAGATGCGTGCGGATGAGTATTGGGGACGTATAGATGCGTGCGGATGAGTACTGGGGACGTATAGATGCGTGCGGATGAGTACTGGGGACGTATAGATGCGTGCGGATGAGTACTGGGGACGTATAGATGCGTGCGGATGAGTACTGGGGACGTATAGATGCGTGCGGATGAGTACTGGGGACGTATAGATGTGTGCGGATGAGTACTGGGGACGTATAGATGTGTGCGGATGAGTACTGGGGGCATATAGATGTGTGCGGATGAGTACTGGGGACGTATAGATGTGTGCGGATGAGTACTGGGGACGTATAGATGTGTGCGGATGAGTACTGGGGACGTATAGATGTGTGCGGATGAGTACTGGGGACGTATAGATGTGTGCGGATGAGTACTGGGGACGTATAGATGTGTGCGGATGAGTACTGGGGACGTATAGATGTGTGCAGGTGATTACTGGGGACACATAGATGCGTGCAGGTGATTACTGGGGACACATAGATGTGTGCAGGTGATTACTGGGGACATATAGATGCGTGCAGGTGATTACTGGGGACACATAGATGCGTGCAGGTGATTACTGGGGACACATAGATGCGTGCAGGTGATTACTTGGACATATAGATGCGTGCAGGTGATTACTGGGGGCATATAGATGCGTGCAGGTGATTACTAGAGGCATATAGATGCGTGCAGGTGATTACTGGGGACGTATAGATGCGTGCATGGGATTGTTGGGGACGTATAGATGCGTGCATGGGATTGTTGGGGACGTATAGATGCGTGCGGGGGATTGCTGGGGACGTATAGATGCGTGCGGGGGATTACGGGGGACGTATAGATGCGTGCCGGGGATTACGGGGACGTATAGATGCGTGCCGGGGATTATGGGTGACGTATAGATGCATGCGGGGCATTGCGGGGACGTATAGATGCGTGCCGGGGATTACGGGGGACGTATAGATGTGTGCAGTCTGCAGATGATTACGGGGGACGTATAGATGTGTGCGGGTGATTACGGGGGGGGCGTATAGATGTGTGCAGTCTGCAGATAATTACTGGAGACGTATAGATGTGTACAGCCTGCAGGTGATTACTGGGGACGTATAGATGTGTGCAGGTGATTACTGGGGACGTATAGATGTGTACAGCCTGCAGGTGATTACTGGGGACGTATAGATGTGTGCAGGTAATTACTGGGGACGTATAGATGTGTACAGGTGATTACTGGGGACGTATAGATGTGTACAGCCTGCAGGTGATTACTGGGGACGTATAGATGTGTGCAGGTGATTACTGGGGACGTATAGATGTGTACAGCCTGCAGGTGATTACTGGGGACGTATAGATGTGTGCAGGTGATTACTGGGGACGTATAGATGTGTACAGCCTGCAGGTGATTACTGGGGACGTATAGGTGTGTGCAGGTTGCCGGTGATTACGGGGGACATATAGCTACGTGCAGATGATTACTGGGGACGTATAGATGTGTGCAGCCTGCAGGTGATTACTGGGGACGTATAGATGTGTACAGCCTGCAGGTGATTACTGGGGACGTATAGGTGTGTGCAGCCTGCAGGTGATTACTGGGGACGTATAGGTGTGTACAGCCTGCAGGTGATTACTGGGGACGTATAGATGTGTACAGCCTGCAGGTGATTACTGGGGACGTATAGATGTGTGCAGCCTGCAGGTGATTACTGGGGACGTATAGATGTGTACAGCCTGCAGGTGATTACTGGGGACGTATAGATGTGTACAGCCTGCAGGTGATTACTGGGGACGTATAGGTGTGTACAGCCTGCAGGTGATTACTGGGGACGTATAGATGTGTACAGCCTGCAGGTGATTACTGGGGACGTATAGATGTGTACAGCCTGCAGGTGATTACTGGGGACGTATAGATGTGTGCAGCCTGCAGGTGATTACTGGGGACGTATAGATGTGTGCGGACTAGGGATGTATATACTGGTCGCTGGTATATAGGTGTCTTACCTCTTGTCTCTTCTCTCTGGAGGCTGATGACACTTACATCCAACTGAAGAAGGAGCTGGAGTACCTGGACCTCAAGGTAATCCTTGTATTCTGGGGGGTGGGGGCAGTAATGGGGGCGGAGTCTGTCGGATCACATGATGTGACAGCAGGACAAGGATTTGGCGTCCCGCGCTCTGCGCCTCCAGCTCGGGGACGAGGCTCTGAACGGTCTGTGGGATTCACACCGCGTCTCTTTTGATTTGGCGCAGATAAAGTATAATGAACCTCTGATCAACTTGGTTCACAGTGTTTTAAGGAACTCCACCCCGGGGTATCGCACGAGCATAAACGTAAGCCGCCTCCTCCGTCTCACCATTTCATGGCTTTGTGCGCGCTGCAGTTCTGCTTTGTTGCGATGCAGCTTCTCCGATGGTTTTGTTGTTGTGGTTATTTGCTTGCTGATGCTTGTAGTCCATCTGCTGATTGTTCGGAGCTCTATGTAAGTTAGAGTGTGAGCTCTGTGGCCAACATGGAATGCTGACCTCTAGTGGTGCTGGCGCATACGGTTTTATGTCTTTGCAATGATTGGCTGCCTCAGCTTTTTTTTTTTTAAACTATTTCCTCTCCGCTGAGATTCGATGGTGGAAAAATCCACCCAGACTGCCGCGGTGCACGGGCAAACCGTAACGTGGGCGACCTAAGACGAGGAGAGTGACCGCCCGTGGAAGGGCAACATGGCTGCTGAGATAACTACCAACCACAGGAAACGCTGCATGTGACTGCAGTCCTACATACATGCAGCCACCTAGTCTTCTGCAGCCTTTTCTCAGCATGCTGGGACTTGTAGTTCGTCTTGTAGAGTTGCTCTTAACTAATCATTTTGTACTCTACATGATCACAGGGTGCTTCACTCATAATGTGGGCCGTCTGTGTGTCCGGGGGTCTTGAGAAGAGTCAGATAATATGGTGGAGAATGCGGGTAGTACATTGATACACAAGTGACGGACTCTCCTCCTCAGCGCATGACGATGAATGCTGCAAGATGCTCTAAAATGGCACAGATCTCCGCATTAGCGGCATGGATGCGATGGCCCCATTATGGGTATCACACGGCCGCCGCCTTCACCACTCAGAATTTATACAAGAAACCAACTTCAGATTTCTTTCTCCTATCCGGTTGGTTGTGTAATAAGCCCCTCTCTGTTTCTAGTGGTGGATCCCCCCCCAGCGGTCACATGACACGTCTGTGAGATGTGGTGAGCGACTGCGCCCTGCCGCCATGTTTCCGTGATTTGTATCATTACACGCTCCTTGCTGCATGCGCCGTGGCTTCTTGTATCTCCACGCTCCTCCGTTACTCCTTGTCTCATCAAGTTGTGCTTCATGTCATTAGGTGACCGGGCGAGAAACCTTCAAGGATCGATCCACCAAACCCGTCAGAGTCGCTGAAAGTGATGTCGATGTAAGTGAAGCGCCATCCTGTCCGTTAACAGTCACATGGGGGGGGCAGAATGGAGGGTTGGGTCTCTTCTGTGACCTGCGGCTCGGCCCGCCACCTCCTTGACATCAGTGGGAGTGCAGAGTCTGTGTCCCTCACAGTCATCTTTGGTCACGTGGCCAAAACTTAAAATAGAAATATTGGTCTGTGACCTCCTTTCCAGTATCCCCCCCCCCCCCCCCCTCTTGCTATCAAAGCATTGCACCTCTCTCTTCCTTTCCGCCAACATGGCGGTTCGCGGTGGTTGTTTGCAGGACGCGTTCTGTTTTTAGTGCACTGAAACCTCGAAGTGGAATGAAATGGAAAAAGGCGCAGTTTCGCCCTCTTTTCAGGCGTATTGTTCTCATGGCGTTCGGACTCCACAATTACAGACCAGATTTGTTTATTTAGGTCCTTTTTGTTTATTTAGGTCCTTTTTGTTTATTTAGGTCCTTTTTTGTTTATTTAGGTCCTTTTTTGTTTATTTAGGTCCTTTTTTGTTTATTTAGGTCCTTTTTTGTTTATTTAGGTCCTTTTTTGTTTATTTAGGTCCTTTTTGGTTATATTTAGGTCCTTTTTGGTTATATTTAGGTCCTTTTTGGTTATATTTAGGTCCTTTTTGGTTATTTAGGTCCTTTTTGGTTATTTAGGTCCTTTTTGTTTATGTAGGTCCTTTTTGTTTATGTAGGTCCTTTTTGTTTATGTAGGTCCTTTTTGTTTATGTAGGTCCTTTTTGTTTATGTAGGTCCTTTTTGGTTATTTAGGTCCTTTTTGGTTATTTAGGTCCTTTTTGGTTATTTAGGTCCTTTTTGGTTATTTAGGTCCTTTTTGGTTATTTAGGTCCTTTTTGGTTATATTTAGGTCCTTTTTGGTTATATTTAGGTCCTTTTTGGTTATTTAGGTCCTTTTTGGTTATTTAGGTCCTTTTTGGTTATATTTAGGTCCTTTTTGGTTATTTAGGTCCTTTTTGGTTATATTTAGGTCCTTTTTGGTTATATTTAGGTCCTTTTTGGTTATATTTAGGTCCTTTTTGGTTTTTTGTGTATCCCTTTTAAAAATAAAATCTCTTAAAACAATGTATAGCCGTATTTTCTGAGCACCATAACTTTTCCTTTTTTTCCGTCCACACGGCTGAGGGCTGTTTATTGCAGGCGACCTTTTGGTTTCCACTTGGAAGTACAACTTTTTGTTCGCTTTTTATGAAAAAATGTTCAAGTCTGGCATTGTGCAATTTGTTTTCTGACGACATCCGCCTTGCGGGATAAATATTCGTTACTTTGATAGATCGGACTTTACGGATGCAGCGAAACCAAATATGTTTTTGGGGTTTTTTCTTTCACTTTTGCTACATTTTATTTTCTCAATATTTGAAACTTTTTTAATGTTACATTTCTGAGCCCCACAGGGGACTTGAACTCATACAGTATAATGCAGCACCATAGTGTTACATTGTATCGCCCATTGATGGGCAGACAGAGCATTTATTCATGGCGGCTCCGAGGTTTCAGGAGGCCCCTGCCTCTCATCGCAGGCGGCTCTTTGGGACCCTGAACTTTGATTGCAGCATTTAAATCCCACTGAATTGACAGCAGCACTTAAAGGGTTGATGGCAGCGCTCAGCCAGCACCCGCCATGTATGTAGTGGGAGGTGGAGGGCGCACATGTACACCCAAAACTCTCACAGGGTTAAAAAGACCCGGCTGTTGAATCGTTACTGATCGTTGATTCGTATTGAGCGATGCTGTGAAGCACGGCGGCTGCTGAGTGACGCCGGTAGAGATCCTATTCCAGTTGTACGCCCCTCGTCTCTCTGGTGTCTGCCGCCTGCCGCGCTCTCACATGTCCGCTTCTCTCTTGCATGTTTTCTCCAGGTGAAGCTCAGTGTCCTCTGTGAACAGGACCGGATCCTGCAGGACCTGGAGGACAAGATTCGGGCTCTGAAGGACAATAAGGTCAGAGGATCTCCCTCCACGCTGTGACTGGGGGCGGGGCTCTTGTCCTGGCAGGGGTGGGGCTCTTGTGGGGGCGGGGCTCTTGTCCTGGTGGGGGCGGGGCTCTTGTCCTGGCGGGGGCGGGGCTCTTGTACTCTAGGGGGGCTGGGACGGGGCACTTGTACTCTAGGGGGCGGGGCTCTTGTCCTGGCGGGGGCGGGGCTCTTGTCCTGGCGGGGGCGGGGCTCTTGTACTCTAGGGGACGGGGCACTTGTACTCTAGGGGGCGGGGCTCTTGTCCTGGCGGGGGCAGGGCTCTTGTACTCTAGGGGGACTGGGGCGGGGCGCTTGTCCCGATGGGGGACTGGGGCGGGGCGCTTGTCCCGACGGGGGACTGTATAATTGTGGGGGATGGGTCTGCGTTCCCCCACGTTGCGGTTGTGTTTTCGCACTTGCATCGCTGAGCGTTACAAATACATGAAGGTTTCAAAATCGAAGTAATTTCTAGACAAACGTGGGACGACGGCGTAAAATATCTCATTGCGTTCCCGGCGACAAGAGCCTGGCCTCCGTATGATGTTATCAGGCGATGCAATAGTGCCGCCATCTTGTGCGCGGTTCGCGGTCGCTCCGGGCTGTATTTTGCACAATGTTACGACGAATAAATGGCTTCAAAATGACTGGAAACGCATTTGAGAGGACAGAGCGGCGCGGGACTTGTAGAAATCACTGATGGCGACCGGCGTACCGGCCTCTGATGTGCGGCGGCCGGGCAGGTTCTGCGCTGCTGGAGCCCGAGCACATCTAGTGCCGCACTGCTGGTGATGAAGAGGTTCGGCGCAGTTATCACGGACGGACCAGAGCAGACGCACAGACTCCTCTTGGGTCATGTGTATCTGTGTCCCATCTCTGATTTGGAGCTGCCGCCGCTCGGGGATGATGGCGGAGACTACGGAGATCAGCGGCAACATGACATACTGATGCAGATCTCCGAACGACGCCAGGCCTCCCACGCGCTTTAGGCTTCACGGCAACGCATTTAATCTAGATCATCTGCCCCTCGAATACCGGCGACTCTCCGGGGTACGAATACAGAGTTCGCCCATAATATTGCCGCCGCGCTCTCGCCGCACGCACGTTACTTCTCTACCAGATGCGCCGTACTTCCACTTTGTTGGGCAGACGTACATTGGTTTAGAATTAAGAAATGAACTGTGGCGCCTCTAGCGCCTGGATGGTGTAGTGCGACAATACCCATCACGTGTTCTATGCGTCCGGGACCCCGACGCAGACCCATATATTTTACTGTCTTTCGGCGCTCCACTCTTGTTGTTGGGTGTGATCCGGGAGCGGCGGTCAGTCCCCTCCCCCCATGGCGGACACATTGTGGGGTCCGGGCTCTGATCTGAGTCTTTCTACAGGACAAACTGGAGACGGTCCTGGAGGTTTTACACAGACAGATGGATCAGTACAAGGATCAACCGCCGCACACCGAGAAGATCTCCTACCAGCAACGTCTCCTGCAGGAGGATCTCGTACAGATCAGAGCCGAAATGTCCAAACTCTCCACGGTGCGCCCTCTACTGACCACACATACACACATCACAGCGCCCCCTCCTGTGCCAAATATGTCAGTAACTAGGCGGGGCTGTGACTACCTCATTATATCAGTGATGTCATCAGCAGGGGCGGGGCTGTGATACCTCATATCAGTAATATCATCAGCAGGGGGGGTATCCAACTACCTCATGTCAGTAGGGGGCGGGAATGGGACTACCTCATGTCAGTGATGTCATCAGCAGGGGTGGGGCTGTGATACCTCTTATCAGTGATATCAGCAGGGGGGGTATCCAACTACCTCATGTCAGTAGGGGGCAGGAATGGGACTACCTCATGTCAGTGATGTCATCAGCAGAGGGTGAGCTGTGACTACCTCATTATATCAGTGATGTCATCAGCATGGGGCGGAGATGTGACTACCTCATATCAGTGATGTCATCAGCGGGGGCGAGGCTGTGACTACCTCTCAGACATGATATACAGGCTGGTTGTCAGCAGTAACAGATGATGTTACTGCAGTATAAGGTGTCTGATCACATGTTATATCAGTGATGTCATCAGCAGGGGGCAGGGCTGTTACCTCATATCAGTGATGTCATCAGCAGGGGGCAGGGCTGTTACCTCATATCAGTGATGTCATCAGCAGGGGCGGGGCTGCGACTATGACATCATGGAGATTGGTTTGTACATTGTCGTGTTCTGTATGGCAGGATATGGAGAACTCCTGGAATGAGTATTTGAGGCTGGAGAGCGATGTGATTCAGCTGAGACAGTTGTTACAAGAGCAGATGAAGCGCTCGCCGTCTTCGCAGGTAATGGTCGTCTGTTCTACTTTCCCAGCGCAGCAGAGACGAGCGGTCGGAGCAGTGCTTGCAGTGCGATGACCCTTGTGACTCCTCTGACTCTCGGAGCTGCTGCCGCCCTCGTGGCGTTTAGCTGTCATTGGCGCTGGCGACTTTCTCACTGTTCTGAGTCTTTGCAGGACCGCACGCAGCTGCAGAAGGATCTCTGGAGGATTGAAGACGTGACGGCCGGGCTCAGCGCCAATAAACTCAATTTTAAAATGCTGGTTGAGTCGTTCAAGAACCCAGGTAACTCTTCATGGTGTTAATGTGCTGTGCGGATCATCCGTGGCTCCTCCCCCGTGGTAAGCTCCTCCCTCCACGCAGTGCCAGGATGTGTCGCATGGTACCGTGTCAGTAGATGCCGGGTGCTGGAGGCTGATCTATCGGGTCAGGTTGTAAAAACTATATTTCTTCCAGAAAGGAAAACGGTGCCTTTGGTCGCTTCCACATTTGTGCCTTCTGGAACGACGGCGTTTACATCTGTTCGCAGTGCATCGGCGCAGAACCCACCGAGTCTGGTGAAGCCGACCCTGGAGGTGGGCCTGTACCCTCAGCCGTACGCCCAGGGCCGATGCCACTCACAGCCGCAGCTGCTGCAGAAACTGCAGTCACCGCCCAGGACGCCGACGCCACCAAAGTTTGTGAGTAGAGACAGCTGGGGGCGCTAGAGGTGACTTGCTCATGTGTTACACTCCTTTCCGTTATTAGGAGGAGAGTGCGCCCCCTCGCCCACCGCTGCCTGACATGTACAGTCCTGAAGATGGAGACCCCGCACCGAATATTCCACCGCCCCCTGCGCTGCCGCCGCCGAGGGAGTCCTCTGTCATCAGGCACACCTCAGTCCGTGGCCTAAAGAGACAGTCTGATGAGAGGAAGCGAGACCGGGAACTGGGCCAGGGTGTAAACGGAGACTACAGGGTAACGTCATGTACTTCTGCGGGCCGGTCATGTGACCGCGGCTCCACCTTGTTCTAATATAAGTGTATGCATCGTCGCAGGTGGAGCTGCGGACGTACGTCAGCGATCCAGAACTCGCTAATCTTTGTGACTCCAACACCTCAACCTTCCTGGCCTCCGATTCCAGCTACCAGACGTTGCCCACCAGAGGTAAGAGAGCCTTACGGTCACCGTGGTCGGGCCACGCCCCTTGTGATCAGCGCCGCTGGTCCGTGTCAAACCATATATGACATGAGGATGAGCGGGCGGCCTCACCCTGGGTGTCCAGTGGCGCCCCCTGTGTCTGCAGGTTGTATGCAGTGACTGGGAGCCCCGGAGTCCCCCCTCTCTTACGTCGCTCCGGGACGCCCCTCCTCGGCCTTCTAGGTGTTCTCCCTAAGGACTCCTCCGGATTCTGACACTTGTTTCCTGCAGGTTTGTCGGGGTCGACCTCCAGGCTGCCGCAGTCCTCATCTGTGGCGTCGTTTGTCACGTTGCGGAGGGGCTCCGCCGCGGACGGTTCTAAGGTAACCCGGGACAGCCATGCTGACCGCACACTTCACCGCTGGGCTTCTTCCCTCAGGTAACTGTTTGTGTCTCTAACAGGACAGACCAAAAAGTGCCTTTGAGCGCCTCTACTCTGGCGACAACCAAAGAGGTAAAATGAGCGCCGAAGAGCAACTGGAGCGCATGAAGCGGCATCAAAAAGCCTTAGTCCGTGAACGCAAGAGAACGCTGAGCCAAGGAGAAAAGCAGTCTGTCCCCAGCCGACCGGCATCGCGACCCCTGTCTGCGGACCTCAGCTCAGTATGTTAGCGCAGTGGGAGGAGCCTCCTGTAACACGTAGTCTGTAGAGTCAGATAGGACGCACTTTACCCGCTGTGTGCATGGTACACGAGGTTATGTCTCATTGCTTCCACTAGCGGCAGGGATAATGGAGGCCGCTCGCAGCGAGCTCGCACTTTTCCGGACACAACGTAACCGAATAGTTTATAAATCTACAGATGGTTCTATTTTCTCAGACGGATGTGAAGCTCTTCCATCGTCGCCTCATCCCAGCTTCTAGATTAACAAGCACAAGACCCTGCGGCCGCGCTGCACGTTCCTAGACTAATGTACTATATGACGGCGTCTCTCGCTTCAGCACAACCAGAGTACACAGGGGTGTGAGCCCCCCAGGGAGGGCGGAGCCTCTCCAGGCTGCTGTGCGGGACCCCCACCTCTGATCAGTCATCTCTAACCCATCCCACACGCCGCTCCAGCGTCATCCATCATCTCGCCGCCTCTCTTTACATTGACTGTATTAATCTGCAGTATCCGCTAACCGCCATACTCATCTCTACCAGGCTGTGGCTGCACCTTCTCAGCTCTGCATTACCTGCTGCGTTCCCAGTAACCTTCATCCGCTGCTTATCATGTACATTAGAAGCTGCCATCTACCATCAGACACTTGCAGAGCACGGCAGAAGGTTCTAGGTCAGGCGTAGACGGGGATAGCGGCCTGACGAGATCAGTAATGGCCGAGTCCTGAAATAAGGGTGAAGTACTACCATTGTTCACCCCGATCACTGCCGGCCAAGTACAGATTGTACCGACCAGCATGTAGTAACCGGATAGGCAGCATTCTCGGTGTAGTCACCACGGCTCTCTAGTGTAGGAAGGGAGCAGCCCTTGGGTATACCCGGCTATAGAAGCATAATTTCCAAAAAAAATTACTAAATGCAAAAAGATAGCCTAGTAGTTATGCCCTCCTGAAACAGACAAAGAAACTTTAAAATTGAGGAATAGGTGGCTGAACTAAATCCTTAGTGAGTCTATAAAGGAACTATCTCAAAGAGTAGATCCGCGCCACCACACAGGGATCCGAAATGGAAAATAAGGGGGTTTTTTACTCACCTGGTGCAAAGCGGGATCTCCACCTCAGGGAGAATAACCCGCTTGCACCGATGATCCCCGGTCACCTGTAGAACTATAGATGTTCTTCCTGTGCAAGATCCCCAAGAATCCTCAAAAAGAGGAGATGCAGCAGTAGGAAAAACCCCAGTGGGTATTGCACCACACAAATGGGGAAGAAAATAGATACAGCTATAATAGAAAAATCCTCCTGCGCTCTTTTACGGGGTTTTTTGCAATCCAATAAGCGAAACTATAAAGTCTCCACAATAGGGAAAATATATTTAATTGTACAATTGTACATAAAAAACATATATAACATGTAAAAAGTCTTGCAACGCGTTTCGGCACTAATATCAGTGCCTTTTTCAAGCATGACAAATTAAAACAAACATCACTATTTATAGGGTTACTTACATTTCATGATGACGGAGCCCGGGGTCTGCATCGTGGGACGCCAGTCTCTCCCTCGCTGACGTGTTGATCAGGCGTCGGGTGATTAAGTATGACGATACGGTGGAGTTACGCCATTTACGTAGCAGTGTCCGTACGTGCTGAGATCCGGACTCCGGCTAATGAGAAGTACATTAAAACTCCGCTAAATAGCAGTGTACCTACATTGTGTATAATGAATCAATGAATATTATTAAACTACATTTTTCTAAAACTTTGTTCAGAAGATTTCAAGAAGTTAAAAATTAATGAATTCTCTATATCCATATTTATGCTGCATATATAATAAATATGGCATTATTCCTATTTTACCAATAACTATATGAATAGATATGAAGGAAAATTTCTTAACAAATAAATATACTAAAAAAGGAAACTATATACATACCGAACCGCTATCCTAATTTACATAATCTCTTATTATCTACCAAGTGGTGATTGAAAACAACTGTTATCTTCATACAAATTAATATTCTCATGCAATATAGTATCTCTCATATTTTCTCCAACACCTCATTTAACCCGACCGGCACCAACGAATCCATTCTATAAATCCAGAACATTTCTCTGGCTTTAAGTTGTGCAAAGGAATGATAGCGGATATGTTCTAATGGTGTGATGCGCAAATCCTTGGCATTTTTTTGATGTTCCATTGCAAAATGCCGTGAAACGCTATGCTTCATGTAACCCATGGATATATTGAATCAATGCTGGTTTAGTCTAGAGCTTATGTGTTGGTAGTGCGACCAATGTATTGTAATCTACACGGACATCCTATTAAGTAGATTATAAAACGGGAGCAACAATTAAGGAATTGGTTTATTTTTATATTTTTCTCTTGTCTCTTGCAATAAACCTCTTTCCTTCCTTGTCCAATACTGTCGCAACACTTGCAGCGCTTTCTTCCGCATTTATACACTCCAACCGTTGTGGGTGTGTTATGTCTTTCATTCTGGAATTTTTTCACTGGGTTTGAGGGGGCTAATGCATTTTGTAAAGTTTTATTCCTCCGATAGACAATTTTCGGTTTATTTTGAATTTCTCTATAAAGTATTGGGTCTCATTAAAATTTCCCAATTTTTTTTGATAATTTTTTCAATGAGATTATGCTGTGTGTTATATTTTGTAACAAATAAAACGTTATATATAAATATAACACACAGCATAATCTCATTGAAAAAATTATCAAAAAAAATTGGGAAATTTTAATGAGACCCAATACTTTATAGAGAAATTCAAAATAAACCGAAAATTGTCTATCGGAGGAATAAAACTTTACAAAATGCATTAGCCCCCTCAAACCCAGTGAAAAAATTCCAGAATGAAAGACATAACACACCCACAACGGTTGGAGTGTATAAATGCGGAAGAAAGCGCTGCAAGTGTTGCGACAGTATTGGACAAGGAAGGAAAGAGGTTTATTGCAAGAGACAAGAGAAAAATATAAAAATAAACCAATTCCTTAATTGTTGCTCCCGTTTTATAATCTACTTAATAGGATGTCCGTGTAGATTACAATACATTGGTCGCACTACCAACACATAAGCTCTAGACTAAACCAGCATTGATTCAATATATCCATGGGTTACATGAAGCATAGCGTTTCACGGCATTTTGCAATGGAACATCAAAAAAATGCCAAGGATTTGCGCATCACACCATTAGAACATATCCGCTATCATTCCTTTGCACAACTTAAAGCCAGAGAAATGTTCTGGATTTATAGAATGGATTCGTTGGTGCCGGTCGGGTTAAATGAGGTGTTGGAGAAAATATGAGAGATACTATATTGCATGAGAATATTAATTTGTATGAAGATAACAGTTGTTTTCAATCACCACTTGGTAGATAATAAGAGATTATGTAAATTAGGATAGCGGTTCGGTATGTATATAGTTTCCTTTTTTAGTATATTTATTTGTTAAGAAATTTTCCTTCATATCTATTCATATAGTTATTGGTAAAATAGGAATAATGCCATATTTATTATATATGCAGCATAAATATGGATATAGAGAATTCATTAATTTTTAACTTCTTGAAATCTTCTGAACAAAGTTTTAGAAAAATGTAGTTTAATAATATTCATTGATTCATTATACACAATGTAGGTACACTGCTATTTAGCGGAGTTTTAATGTACTTCTCATTAGCCGGAGTCCGGATCTCAGCACGTACGGACACTGCTACGTAAATGGCGTAACTCCACCGTATCGTCATACTCAATCACCCGACGCCTGATCAACACGTCAGCGAGGGAGAGACTGGCGTCCCACGAGGCAGACCCCGGACTCCGTCATCATGAAATGTAAGTAACCCTATAAATAGTGAGGTTTGTTTTAATTTGTCATGCTTGAAAAAGGCACTGATATTAGTGCCGAAACGCGTTACAGGACTTTTTTACATGTTATATATGTTTTTTATGTACAATTAAATATATTTTCCCTATTGTGGAGACTTTATAGTTTCGCTTATTGGATTGCAAAAAAAACCCGTAAAAGAGCGCAGGAGGATTTTTCTATTATAGCTGTATCCATAAAAGAACTAGATGTATATTGCTGGGCGGCTGTGAGGGCGATTGTCTCCAGCCGCTAATATATTCACAGAGCATGCAGTGTTTAGGGAAATGACAACTGTTGGCAGCCAATACTGGGACACACAGGGTGTCAGATACTAGAGGTGCTATGCAAACAGCCGGACTATAAGCCTCCGCTGATTATACATCCATATAGCCTACCTGAGCTCCCTTGGTGAAGCCTGCGTGGCGAGACCTGTTGGGAGGGCACGTGTTACATGTTGGGAGGGCACGTGTTACCTGTTGGGAGGGCACGTGTTACATGTTGGGAGGGCACGTGTTACATGTTGGGAGGGCACGTGTTACATGTTGGGAGGGCACGTGTTACATGTTGGGAGGGCACGTGTTACATGTGTTAGATGGTTTGTAGACTAGCTTTAGTGATGGCTCAACTATGCAATAAATTATAACTAGCTTGGCGTTGAGGATGTTCTGTGTGGTCCGACAGAGACCTCCCTCCCATCTCCAGCCTCCGTCACAACTGGGATTGATAATCAGCGGAGGCTTATAGTCCGGCTGTTTGCATAGCACCTCTAGTATCTGACACCCTGTGTGTCCCAGTATTGGCTGCCAACAGTTGTCATTTCCCTAAACACTGCATGCTCTGTGAATATATTAGCAGCTGGAGACAATCGCCCTCACAGCCGCCCAGCAATATACATCTAGTTCTTTTATGGATTTAGTTCAGCCACCTATTGCCCAATTTTAAAGTGTCTTTGTCTGTTTCGAGCGCATGTTTGTCAACAAAGTATAGAATTTTATATCATTCTCCTTTGGGAGGGTCTAACCACTAGGATATTTTTTTGCCTTTGACAATTTTTTGGAGACACTGCTCTTTAGTGATAGGTGGCATTCTCAGTGATGTCACCGCTGCCCTCTAGTGATGGATAGGCGGCATTCTCAGTGATGTCACCGCTGCTCTCTAGTGATGGATAGGTTGTATTCTCAGTGATGTCACCGCTGCCCTCTAGTGATGGATAGGTTGTATTCTCAGTGATGTCACCGCTGCCCTCTAGTGATGGATAGGCGGCATTCTCAGTGATGTCACCGCTGCTCTCTAGTGATGGATAGGTTGTATTCTCAGTGATGTCACCGCTGCTCTCTAGTGATGGATAGGAGGCATTCTCAGTGATGTCACCGCTGCTCTCTAGTGATGGATAGGCGGCATTCTCAGTGATGTCACCGCTGCTCTCTAGTGATGGATAGGAGGCATTCTCAGTGATGTCACCGCTGCTCTCTAGTGATGGATAGGCGGCATTCTCAGTGATGTAACCGCTGCTCTCTAGTGATGGATAGGTGGTATTCTCAGTGATGTCACCGCTGCTCTCTAGTGATGGATAGGAGGCATTCTCAGTGATGTCACCGCTGCTCTCTAGTGATGGATAGGCGGCATTCTCAGTGATATCGCAAACTCCTTCAGTCCTAATTGACACTAATTGATGTAAAGTCTCATTAGACATAACATACATTACAATGTAACACTCTGTGCAGTCTGCTTCTTGGTTCCATCCTCACCCCAGAGCAATAACTCCCATCCTCCGCCCGGTGGCGCGGGCAGCACTTCCAGATACTGTAAGGTTTTGTATTCTGTAATTTGCTACATTCGGGGCCCCGTTGGGGCCGATGTTATTATGAGCTTGGTGCTTTCTACTGTATGTCTACCAGAAACACAATAAACTGGAAACCTCCTGAACTTCTTACCATCTCTTCTGTCGGCGTGTAATGCAGCCTGGTGCCGGGAGTATGGCGTTACGTGGTGATCCCTGCCAGAGGCGCAGACTGATGCATGATGGGAGCTAGAAGGGAACAATCTGACGTCGCCGAGCCTCATCCTCTCCGCTTCCCCATCTCTGAGCCACCACTGGTAATGGTCCCGGGGACTGACAGGCCCTGACGAGCACAAAATGTACCAGGAGTTACATAGTTCTTCAGAGACGGGGCAGAAGATGATGGGGCTCCGTGAGCGCAGGGTTATCTGGGGCCAATCGGTACGATTTTAGAGACAAAATGCTTTCAATAATTTAATGTATAAAATGTGTATAATCTGTCAACTATCCACTCTACACATACAGTACACTGCACACAGCGCTGCACACATCCACAGTACACTGCACACATCAATAGTACGCTGCACACAGCACTGCACACATCAATAGTACACTGCACACAGCACTGCACACATCAATAGTACACTGCACACAGCGCTGCACACATCCACAGTACGCTGCACACATCCACAGTACACTGCACACAGCGCTGCACACATCAATAGTACACTGCACACAGCGCTGCACACATCCACAGTACGCTGCACACATCCACAGTACACTGCACACAGCGCTGCACACATCAATAGTACACTGCGCACAGCGCTGCACACATCCACAGTACACTGCACACAGCACTGCACACATCAATAGTACACTGCACACAGCACTGCACACATCAATAGTATACTGCACACAGCGCTGCACACATCAATAGTACACTGCACACAGCGCTGCACACATCCACAGTACACTGCACACAGCACTGCACACATCAATAGTACACTGCACACAGCACTGCACACATCAATAGTATACTGCACACAGCGCTGCACACATCAATAGTACGCTGCACACATCCACAGTACACTGCACACAGCACTGCACACATCAATAGTATACTGCACACAGCACTGCACACATCAATAGTATACTGCACACAGCGCTGCACACATCAATAGTACACTGCACACAGCGCTGCACACATCAATAGTACACTGCACACAGCGCTGCACACATCAATAGTACACTGCACACAGCGCTGCACACATCAATTGTACACTGCACACAGCACTGCACACATCAATAGTACACTGCACACAGCGCTGTACACTGCACACAGCGCTGCACACATCCACAGTACACTGCACACAGCGCTGCACACATCAATAGTACACTGCACACAGCGCTGCACACATCCACAGTACACTGCACACAGCGCTGCACACATCCACAGTACACTGCACACAGCGCTGCACACATCCACAGTACACTGCGCACAGCGCTGCACACATCCACAGTACACTGCACACAGCGCTGCACACATCAATAGTATACTGCACACAGCGCTGCACACATCAATAGTATACTGCACACAGCGCTGCACACATCAATAGTACACTGCACACAGCGCTGCACACATCAATAGTATACTGCACACATCAATAGTACACTGCACACAGCGCTGCACACATCAATAGTACACTGCACACAGCGCTGCACACATCAATAGTACACTGCACACAGCGCTGCACACATCAATAGTATACTGCACACAGCGCTGCACACATCAATAGTACACTGCACACAGCGCTGCACACATCAATAGTACACTGCACACATCTACAGTATTCAGCGCTGCACATATCAATAGTACACTGCACACAGCGCTGCACACATCAATAGTACACTGCACACAGCGCTGCACACATCAATAGTACACTGCACACAGCGCTGCACACATCAATAGTACACTGCACACATCTACAGTATTCAGCGCTGCACACATCAATAGTACACTGCACACAGCGCTGCACAAATCAATAGTATACTGCACACAGCGCTGCACACATCAATAGTACACTGCACACAGCGCTGCACAAATCAATAGTATACTGCACACAGCGCTGCACACATCAATAGTACACTGCACACATCAATAGTACACTGCACACAGCGCTGCACACATCAATAGTATACTGCACACAGCGCTGCACACATCAATAGTACACTGCACATCAGCGCTGCACACATCAATAGTACACTGCACACATCTACAGTATTCAGCGCTGCACATATCAATAGTACACTGCACACAGCGCTGCACACATCAATAGTACACTGCACACAGCGCTGCACACATCCACAGTACACTGCACACAGCGCTGCACACATCAATAGTACACTGCACACAGCGCTGCACACATCAATAGTACACTGCACACATCTACAGTATTCAGCGCTGCACATATCAATAGTACACTGCACACAGCGCTGCACAAATCAATAGTATACTGCACACAGCGCTGCACACATCAATAGTACACTGCACACATCTACAGTATTCAGCGCTGCACATATCCACAATGCACTGCACATCAGCGCTGCACATACCCACAGTACTCTGCACATATCCACAATGCACTGCACACATCTACAGTATTCAGCGCTGCACACCTCAATAATATACTGCACACAGCGCTGCACACACATCTTTACTGCCTTGCATTTTGGCGGAGCTCAGATCTACCATGCACCGGCCCCCTTCCTGCAGATCGTTCCCTTTTAACCCTTTGTATGATGGGTTTTATCTTTTAGGTTTGACAAACAATTTTTAATGATTTTCATTTTCTTAAAAAAAAAAATCTCCAAATGACTGGCATCGGAGATAGAAGAGAGCGAAGGGCCGAGGGAGGACTGCACAGTGCCGGGAGATGAGGGCCCTCCATGTGTGTCTCTGGGGACCTTCCTGTCCCCTAAAATCCACTTCTAGAATTGTCCCCCCATTTGGGGAAAAGCTGAGTGACAACTGATACGGCCCCACAGGGGTTGTCAGCGAAGCGTCTGCCCAGCAGGGCTGTAGGGTGGAATGTAGATACAGGGGAGCTGGATGACCGCCTCTATGAATGGGGGGTTATCAGGAGCCGATGGCTTTTCCAGGGTTTCCACCTGCAGGATGTGTGATTTCTGGGTGTGTGGTGCCTGCTGACGGGGGGGCTGGGGGTACGGGGCCGGCAGACAGGTGGTCCTGACAGGTGCTGGGGTGTGGTGTCTGTGGATGGGCGGTTCTGACGGGGGCTGGGGGTGCGGTGCCTGCTGACGGGGGGTGGGGGGGGGCTGGGGGTACGGGGCCGGCAGACAGGTGGTCCTGACTGGGGGAGGGGGTCAGGGGCCGGCAGACAGGTGGTCCTGACAGGTGCTGGGGTGTGGTGCCTGTGCACGGGTGGTCCTGATGGGAACTGGGAGTTGAGTGCCTGCAGATGGGTAGTCCTGACTGGGGGAGGGGGTCTGGGGGTGTGGTGCCTGCAACCAGGTGGTCCTGACAGGTGCTGGGGGTGCGGTGCCTGCGGACAAGTGGTCCTGACAGGTGCTGGGGGTGCGGTGCCTGCGGACAAGTGGTCCTGACAGGTGCTGTGGGTGCGGTGCCTGCGGAGGGTGGTGCTGGGGGTGCGGTGCCTGCGGAGGGTGGTGCTGGGGGTGTGGTGCCTGCAGAGGGGTGGTCCTGGCAGGTTCTGGGGGTGCGGTGCCTGTGGAGGGGTGGTTCTGACTGGTGCTGGGGGTGCGGTGCCTGCGGACAAGTGGTCCTGACAGGTGCTGGGGGTGCGGTGCCTGTAGATGGGTGGTCCTGACTGGAGGGGGGCTGGGGGTGTGGTGCCTGCAGAGGGGTGGTCCTGACTGGTGCTGGAGGTGTGGTGCCTGCAGACAGGTGGTCCTGACAGGTGCTGGGGGTGCGGTGCCTGTAGATGGGTGGTCCTGACTGGAGGGGGGCTGGGGGTGTGGTGCCTGCAGAGGGGTGGTCCTGGCAGGTTCTGGGGGTGCGGTGCCTGTGGAGGGGTGGTCCTGACTGGGGGTGCGGTGCCTGCAGAGGGGTGGTCCTGACAGGTTCTGGGGGTGCGGTGCCTGTGGAGGGTGGTGCTGGGGGTGCGTCATGGGCGTAGAGATGTTTAACGCATTTTATGTCTGTCATCAGTGGAAGCGAGAGCAGGAGTTTGATTTCCAGCTGCTGGAGAAGGCGGCGCGGGATGTGGAGGACCGAGAGAAGGAGGACCATGACTGGGTGCATGCCAAGGCCGTTCACGTGACCGAGCTGGACCTGGAGCCGCAGGACTACGACCTGGACATCAGCAGAGAGGTAACCGGTGATGGGGCAGGCGCCACCTCCGTCCTCAGTGTGCCAAGGCTCCTGCGCCTCCTCGTCTGCGTATTTATCAAACATTTATCAAAACTGGTGCAAAAAAGTGAGATCCCAGCGCCGCCGGCAGCGACCTGATTGGTTACGGCAGCTTGGATGAATCTTTCCAATTGTGTAAATCTAAATCCTCATCCGACTACACAGGGAACGGTGCAAGTTGTGGGATCTGGATCCATGCATTGTCCTTCTCATAGCACTACTGGGCAGTGTTGTCATGGGGGCGCTACAGCAGCTCAGAGACCGGTCAGAGCGACACTAATCAGCCAGAACATTAAAACCACCAAAGTGAAAAACGTGGTGACAATGCTGTCTGTTGGCGGTCAAAGGGGGAGAAAGCTATGTGGTGTGTATTGATGGGATATATTATATGGTATGTATGTGTCATGATGGGATATATTATATGGTATGTATGTGTGATGATGGGATATATTATATGGTATGTATGTGTCATGATGGGATATATTATATGGTATGTATGTGTGATGATGGGATATATTATATGGTATGTATGTGTCATGATGGGATATATTATATGGTATGTGTCATGATGGGATATATTATATGGTATGTATGTGTCATGATGGGATATATTATATGGTAGGTATGTGTCATGATGGGATATATTATATGGTATGTGTCATGATGGGATATATTATATGGTATGTATGTGTCATGATGGGATATATTATATGGTATGTATGTGTGATGATGGGATATATTATATGGTATGTATGTGTGATGATGGGATATATTATATGGTATGTATGTGTCATGATGGGATATATTATATGGTATGTGTGTGTCATGATGGGATATATTATATGGTATGTGTGTGTCATGATGGGATATATTATATGGTATGTATGTGTCATGATGGGATATAGTATATGATATGTGTCATGATGGGATATATTATATGGTATGTATGTGTGATGATGGGATATATTATATGGTATGTAGGTGTCATGATGGGATATATGATATGTATGTGTCATGATGGGATATATGGTATGTATGTGTCATGATGGGATATATTATATGGTATGTATGTGTCATGATGGGATATATTATATGATATGTATGTGTCATGATGGGATATATTATATGGTATGTATGTGTCATGATGGGATATATGGTATGTATGTGTCATGATGGGATATATTATATGGTATGTATGTGTGATGATGGGATATATTATATGGTATGTATGTGTCATGATGGGATATATTATATGGTATGTGTGTGTCATGATGGGATATATTATATGGTATGTGTGTGTCATGATGGGATATATTATATGGTATGTATGTGTCATGATGGGATATAGTATATGATATGTGTCATGATGGGATATATTATATGGTATGTATGTGTGATGATGGGATATATTATATGGTATGTAGGTGTCATGATGGGATATATGATATGTATGTGTCATGATGGGATATATGGTATGTATGTGTCATGATGGGATATATTATATGGTATGTATGTGTCATGATGGGATATATTATATGATATGTATGTGTCATGATGGGATATATTATATGGTATGTATGTGTCATGATGGGATATATGGTATGTATGTGTCATGATGGGATATATTATATGGTATGTATGTGTCATGATGGGATATATTATATGGTATGTAGGTGTCATGATGGGATATATTATATGGTATGTATGTGTCATGATGGGATATATTATATGGTATGTATGTGTCATGATGGGATATATTATATGGTATGTATGTGTCATGATGGGATATATTAAATGGTATGTATGTGTCATGATGGGATATATTATATGGTATGTATGTGTCATGATGGGATATATTATATGGTATGTATGTGTCATGATGGGATATATTATATGGTATGTATGTGTCATGATGGGATATATTATATGGTATGTATGTGTCATGATGGGATTTATTATATGGTATGTATGTGTCATGATGGGATATATTATATGGTATGTATGTGTCATGATGGGATATATTATATGGTATGTATGTGTCATGATGGGATTTATTATATGGTATGTATGTCATGATGGGATTTATTATATGGTATGTATGTCATGATGGGATTTATCATATGGTATGTATGTGTCATGATGGGATATATCATATGGTATGTATGTCATGATGGGATATATCATATGATATGTATGTGTCATGATGGGATATATCATATGGTATGTATGTGTCATGATGGGATATATTATATGGTATGTATGTGTCATGATGGGAATTATTATATGGTATGTATGTGTCATGATGGGAATTATTATATGGTATGTATGTGTCATGATGGGAATTATTATATGGTATGTATGTGTCATGATGGGATATATTATATGGTATGTATGTGTCATGATGGGATATATTATATGATATGTATGTGTCATGATGGGATATATTATATGGTATGTATGTGTCATGATGGGATATATTATATGGTATGTGTGTGTCATGATGGGATATATTATATGGTATGTATGTGTGATGATGGGATATATTATATGGTATGTATGTGTGATGATGGGATATATTATATGGTATGTATGTGTGATGATGGGATATATTATATGGTATGTGTGTGTCATGATGGGATATAGTATATGGTATGTATGTGTCATGATGGGATATAGTATATGGTATGTATGTGTCATGATGGGATATAGTATATGGTATGTATGTGTCATGATGGGATATAGTATATGATATGTATGTGTCATGATGGGATATATTATGATATGTATGTGTCATGATGGGATATATTCTATGATATGTATGTGTCATGATGGGATATATTATATGGTATGTATGTGTCCTGATGGGATATATTATATGGTATGTATGTGTCCTGATGGGCTACCATCCCACCTCAATTGATGACCAAATCACCAGAGCCACCAGGATACCCAGAAGTCAACTACTCCAATACAAGGAGAAGGAAAGAAACAATCGTGTGCCTCTAGTAGTGACCTACAATCCGCAACTAGAGGTACTAAGGAAAACCGCAAGAAAACTCCACCATACCCTGCACAAGGATGACCGTCTGAAAACCATATTCCCGGACCCTCCGCTTCTGTGTTACAGGCAACCTCCTAACTTGAGGAACTTTATAATCAGGAGTGCATTACCCTCTGACACACAAAAAGGAACTTATCCCTGTAATGTAAGGAGCTGTAAGACCTGCTCACATATACTGACTGCGGACAGGATACGGATCCCCAACACACAGCAGGACTATAAGATCCAGGGGACATTTACATGTTCCTCGTCCAATGTTGTGTACCTGATCATGTGCAGTAAATGTCCTGTTGGGGGTCTTTATGTTGGAGAAACAGGACAGAAACTGAAAGCCAGGATGAGATCTCATCGTCACACGATTGAACACAGAAGAAGAGAATTACCTGTGGCCGAGCACTTCTCTAACCATGGACATGACATAGGAGATATGAGAGTTTTGATATTGAAGGGTGGTTTCAAGTCACAAAACCACAGAAGAATTTGGGAGTATAAATTGATAACAACCTTTGACCCGCTGAATACGGGGTTAAACTATCCCCCAGGATTTATGCGTGAATGGGAAGTGTGAGACATTTACTGCACAGATAAGACTCCCATCAACAGTAATTCAGGGACCATAAACTTTCACTCCCTTATCAGTATTTAGCTAAAAATGTTTGTGTATCTCTTATAACAATTCGAGCCTGTTGACCTTTTCCCCCCCCCCTCCAACAGTAATTTAGAGACCATAAAACTTTCACTCCGCTATCAGTGCCTAGACAAAAAAAGTTTGTTTTCTGGTTTGCAGAATTCCTTTTAAGTGCGAACCAATCACATCCATATCTGTGCCTTGTCATAAGTATGTATGTTATAAGTGTGTATAAATATGCATGCCTCTTCAGATCCAATCCATTTAAGCCGGAAGAAGTACCCTGCGTTGGTACGAAAGCTCGCTATTATTACATCATGTATTTTTGTTAGCCATTAAAAGGTATCATATCTACAAGATTACGTCGTTTCTCTTGCTGAGAACAATCCCATTTTGCTCTACTGGCTAACACGGTACCAGATCTTTGTTTTCATTATACCTAATGGAGGATACCAGAATGTACCGTACAAAAATGGAACTGAAACATCTTCTGAAGAAGTTGGCACAACTGGACAGCGACATTTTCTTTCTAGCCAGATGCAAGAAGGAACATCTAATTCCCAAAGGCCTCTGCCTAAAGAACCCAACTCTGCACACTTACAACACTCGTTATGCACAACGTCTTTGCTACAGGACTTCTGAGAGACTGCGGAATCACCTTATCCACGTCTTCTACAGCAACAAGAATAGGGCCCTTGTGGACATACAAAATTTAAGAAATACACTTACAGAGGATGTGAACCTGGAAATGCAACACTTTTATACAACACTACGATGCTGCCTTATTCAGAACAAGGAAAAGAAACTCCAGAGACTTCGACTCAAAGCAGGCCTGTACCCAAACACAGATCAGGAGCACCCCGAGTCTGGCGGGAGGGAACAGAACCCCCAACGGGACACGGACAAAGGTAAAGTCAGCTGTGTTATCAATCTGTCATCTCACAACCCCAGTAAGGTGGAGCTCAGTGTCCTCTCCAGGGGACTTTCATTCTGTCCCACTAAAACACTTGACAAAACAGAACTTTGTAGTGACATGGAGGAATATTTCAGAAGACTAAGACTGAAAGAATTCTTTCATGATAAAGAGGACACAGGCCTTTCAAGCACACAAACACAGGATAAACTTGGGGCCAAAAAGAAGTCTGATTGGACGCCCCCTCCTGGCCGGAGTCGCACTTTGGACAAATACATAGACTCCTTTAGGCATGCAGTGCAATCCACTATACTGGACAAGCATGGAAGGGAAACATTTAATATCAATATGCAGGAAAGAAGGGCCATCCATGCACTTAAGAGCAACAAGGAAATCACAATTAAGCCTGCAGATAAGGGTGGTGCTATAGTCCTCATGAACACATCGGACTACAAAAAGGAAGCAAACAGACAGCTGAAGGACACCAGATACTACACTAAACTGAATCAAGACCCGACTCAGAAATATGTGAGGGAATTGAGAAGGGTCATTAGAAGCCTGTCTGTGGGCTCCACAAAACTTCTGGACTTGATACCGGAGAACCCCAAGGTGGGGACATTCTACATGCTTCCAAAACTACACAAAGCTGGCAACCCAGGAAGACCGATTATCTCAGGTGTGGGAACCCTCACTGAAGGAATCTCAGGATGGGTGGAAGGCATCCTCAAACCACTGGTGAGAAACACAAACAGCTACCTGCAAGACACCACGGACCTACTGAACAAACTGTCAACCGTAGGTCCCCTCCCCAATGGCACCATCCTGGCCACTATGGATGTGGAATCCTTGTATTCCAACATCCCACACGAGGATGGACTGACTGACTGCCAGGCGCACCTTGAGGCCAATGGGGTCTCCTCTGAATCTGTGTTACAACTCACAAGATTCATCCTCACACACAATTATTTCTCCTTTGGCAAAGAGAAATTCCTGCAACTCACAGGGACTGCCATGGGCAGTAAAATGGCACCACAATATGCCAACCTTTTTATGGCAAAACTGGAGAGTGACTTTCTGGCCTCTTGCCCCAGCAAACCATTGGCCTACTTCCGCTACATTGATGACATCATGATCATCTGGACCCACACCGAACAAGAATTAATAAAATTCCATGAAAGATTCAATGCATTCACCCACCATAAACCTGACATTAAGCTACTCGCATACAGAAATCAACTTTTTGGACACCACCATAAAGATTTCAAATAACTCAATACAGACATCCCTGTACCGAAAACCGATTGATCGGCCCACATACCTCAGATGGGACAGTTTCCATCCTAAACACATCAAAAAGTCCATTGTCTACAGCCAGGCCATCAGATACAACCGGATCTGCTCCAACCCAACAGACAGAGAGGAACATTTGTACCATCTTAAAAGAACATTTATAAATCAGGGCTACCATCCCACCTCAACTGATGACCAAATCACCAGAGCCACCAGGATACCCAGAAGTCAACTACTCCAATACAAGGAGAAGGTAAGAAACAATCGTGTGCCTCTAGTAGTGACCTACAATCCGCAACTAGAGGTACTAAGGAAAACCGCAAGAAAACTCCACCATACCCTGCACAAGGATGACCGTCTGAAAACCATATTCCCGGACCCTCCGCTTCTGTGTTACAGGCAACCTCCTAACTTGAGGAACTTTATAATCAGGAGTGCATTACCCTCTGACACACAAAAAGGAACTTATCCCTGTAATGTAAGGAGCTGTAAGACCTGCTCACATGTACTGACTGCGGACAGGATACGGATCCCCAACACACAGCAGGACTATAAGATCCCAGGGACATTCACATGTTCCTCGTCTGATGTTGTGTACCTGATCCGGTGCAGTAAATGTCCTGTTGGGGGTCTTTATGTTGGAGAAACAGGACAGAAACTGAAAGCGGGGATGAGATCTCATCGTCACACGATTAATCACAGAAAGAGAGAATTGCCTGTGACCGAGCACTTCTCTAACCGTGGACATGACATAGGAGATATGAGAGTTTTGATATTGAAGGGTGGTTTCAAGTCACAAAACCACAGAAGAATTTGGGAATATAAATTGATAACAACCTTTGACACGCTGAATACGGGGTTAAATTATTCCCCAGGATTTATGTGTGAATGGGAAGTGTGAGACTTGATTGCACAGATAAGACCCCCATCAACAGTAATTCAGGGACCATAAACTTTCACTCCCTTATCAGTATTTAGCTAAAAATGTTTGTGTATCTCTTATAACAATTCGAGCCTGCTGACCTTTCCCCCCCCCCCTCCAACAGTAATTTAGGGACCATAAAACTTTCACTCCGCTATCAGTGCCTAGACAAAAAAAGTTTGTTTTCTGGTTTGCAGAATTCCTTTTAAGTGCGAACCAATCACATCCATATGTGTGCCTTGTCATAAGTATGTATGTTATAAGTGTGTATAAATATGCATGCCTCTTCAGATCCAATCCATTTAAGCCGGAAGAAGTACCCTGCGTTGGTACGAAAGCTCGCTATTATTACATCATGTATTTTTGTTAGCCATTAAAAGGTATCATATCTACAAGATTACGTCGTTTCTCTTGCTGAGAACAATCACATTTTGTGTCCTGATGGGATATATTATATGGTATGTATGTGTCATGATGGGATATATGGTATGTATGTGTCATGATGGGATATATGGTATGTATGTGTCACGATGGGATATATGGTATGTATGTGTCATGATGGGATATATTATATGATATGTATGTGTCATGATGGGATATATTATATGGTATGTATGTGTCATGATGGGATATATTATATGGTATGTATGTGTCATGATGGGATATATTATATGGTATGTGTGTGTCATGATGGGATATATTCTATGGTATGTGTCATGATGGGATATATTATATGGTATGTATGTGTCATGATGGGATATAGTATATGGTATGTGTCATGATGGGATATATTATATGGTATGTGTGTGTCATGATGGGATATAGTATATGGTATGTATGTGTCATGATGGGATATAGTATATGATATGTATGTGTCATGATGGGATATATTCTATGGTATGTGTCATGATGGGATATATTATATGGTATGTATGTGTCATGATGGGATATATTATATGGTATGTGTCATGATGGGATATATTATATGGTATGTATGTGTCATGATGGGATATAGTATATGGTATGTATGTGTCATGATGGGATATAGTATATGGTATGTATGTGTCATGATGGGATATAGTATATGATATGTATGTGTCATGATGGGATATATTCTATGGTATGTGTCATGATGGGATATATTATATGGTATGTATGTGTCATGATGGGATATATTATATGGTACGTGTCATGATGGGATATATTATATGGTATGTATGTGTCATGATGGGATATAGTATATGGTATGTATGTGTCATGATGGGATATGGTATATGGTATGTATGTGTCATGATGGGATATGGTATATGGTATGTATGTGTCATGATGGGATGGATATATTCTATGGTATGTATGTGTCATGATGGGATATATTATATGGTATGTATGTGTCATGATGGGATATAGTATATGGTATGTATGTGTCATGATGGGATATAGTATATGGTATGTATGTGTCATGATGGGATATAGTATATGGTATGTATGTGTCATGATGGGATATAGTATATGATATGTATGTGTCATGATGGGATATATTATATGGTATGTATGTGTCATGATGGGATATATTATATGGTATGTATGTGTCATGATGGGATATAGTATATGATATGTATGTGTCATGATGGGATATATTATATGGTATGTATGTGTCATGATGGGATATAATATATGGTATGTATGTGTCATGATGGGATATAGTATATGATATGTATGTGTCATGATGGGATATATTATATGGTATGTATGTGTCATGATGGGATATATTATATGGTATGTGTGTGTCATGATGGGATATATTATATGGTATGTGTGTGTCATGATGGGATATATTATATGGTATGTGTCATGATGGGATATATTATATGGTATGTGTCATGATGGGATATATTATATGGTATGTATGTGTCATGATGGGATATATTATATGGTATGTGTCATGATGGGATATATTATATGGTATGTATGTGTCATGATGGTATATAGTATATGGTATGTGTGTGTCATGATGGGATATATTATATGATATGTATGTGTCATGATGGGATATATTATATGGTATGTATGTGTCATAATGGGATATATTATATGGTATGTATGTGTCATGATGGGATATATTCTATGGTATGTGTCATGATGGGATATATTATATGGTATGTATGTGTCATGATGGGGTATATTCTATGGTATGTGTCATGATGGGATATATTATATGGTATGTATGTGTCATGATGGGATATATTCTATGGTATGTGTCATGATGGGATATAGTATATGGTATGTATGTGTCATGATGGGATATATTCTATGGTATGTGTCATGATGGGATATATTATATGGTATGTATGTGTCCTGATGGGATATATTATATGGTATGTATGTGTCCTGATGGGATATATTATATGGTATGTATGTGTCATGATGGGATATATTATATGGTATGTATGTGTCATGATGGGATATATTATATGGTATGTATGTGTCATGATGGGATATATTATATGGTATGTATGTGTCATGATGGGATATATTCTATGGTATGTGTCATGATGGGATATATTATATGGTATGTATGTGTCCTGATGGGATATATTATATGGTATGTATGTGTCATGATGGGATATAGTATATGGTATGTATGTGTCATGATGGGATATAGTATATGATATGTATGTGTCATGATGGGATATATTATATGGTATGTGTCATGATGGGATATATTATATGGTATGTATGTGTCATGATGGGATATAGTATATGGTATGTATGTGTCATGATGGGATATAGTATATGGTATGTGTCATGATGGGATATAGTATATGGTATGTGTCATGATGGGATATATTATATGGTATGTGTCATGATGGGATATATTATATGGTATGTATGTGTCATGATGGGATATATTATATGGTATGTATGTCATGATGGGATATATTATATAGTATGTATGTGTCATGATGGGATATATTATATGGTGTGTGTGTGTCATGATGGGATATATTATATGGTGTGTGTGTGTCATGATGGGATATATTATATGGTATGTATGTTTCATGATGGGATATATTATATGGTATGTATGTGTCATGATGGGATATATTCTATGGTATGTGTCATGATGGGATATAGTATATGGTATGTATGTGTCATGATGGGATATATTCTATGGTATGTGTCATGATGGGATATATTATATGGTATGTATGTGTCCTGATGGGATATATTATATGGTATGTATGTGTCATGATGGGATATATTATATGGTATGTATGTGTCATGATGGGATATATTCTATGGTATGTGTCATGGTGGGATATATTATATGGTATGTATGTGTCATGATGGGATATATTATATGGTATGTGTCATGATGGGATATATTATATGGTATGTATGTGTCATGATGGGATATATTCTATGGTATGTGTCATGGTGGGATATATTATATGGTATGTATGTGTCATGATGGGATATATTATATGGTATGTGTCATGATGGGATATATTATATGGTATGTATGTGTCATGATGGGATATATTATATGGTGTGTATGTGTCATGATGGGATATATATTAGGCAGGTCTTGAAGTTGATGTTGGAAGAAGGAATATGGAGAAGTGTGCAGATCGAAGTGACGAGGCCCGATATGATGTGTAGACTGGTCCGAGTGTCTCCAGAACAACCGTGTGAGGGGTGACCGGTCTGTAGGATCTACAAAAGTGCTCCAAAGAGGGAACAACAGTGATGGGTGATGGGTGCCCGGTGGTCATTGATGTGGGGGGTGAAGGCTGCCTGTCTGGTCCGATCCCACAGAAGAGCCGCGGTCGGACAGATGACTGGTAACGCTCCTGCTGGCGATAATGGAAGTCTATCAGATGATGCAGGACATCGCAGCTCAATGTTTATGGCGGCCGCACACTGGTCAGAGTGCCCATTTCACTGCTGCCCACTGCTGAAAGTGCCAACAATAGGCAGGCGAGCCTCAGAAGTCGACCATGGGAAGAAGGTGCCTGGTCTGACGGATCACATCGTACATCATGTGGACGACCGGGAGGTCACTTACTTGGGAGGGGATGGCCCCAGGACGGGGCAGTGTGATGGGCAATGGTCTGCTGGGTACCCGTGTCCCGCCATCATGTGGACGACCGGGAGGTCACTTAGCTGGGAGGGGATGGCACCAGGAGGGGGCAGTGTGATGGGCAATGGTCTGCTGGGTACCCGGGTCCCGCCATCATGTGGACGACCGGGAGGTCACTTAGCTGGGAGGGGATGGCACCAGGAGGGGGCAGTGTGATGGGCAATGGTCTGCTGGGTACCCGGGTCCCGCCATCATGTGGGTGGTCGGGAGCGTCACTTACCTGGGAGGGGATGGCACCAGGAGGGGGCAGTGTGATGGGCAATGATCTGCTGGGTACCCGGGTCCCGCCATCATGTGGATGTGTCAAGCGCCCTCTGCAGGATAATACGTTGCATGGCAGGAACAGGGCGGCGAGATGAAGGCGACGACTCCTCCCAGATCTCTGATCCCTGGAGTCCGCAGCCAGCAACATACCGGATCTGCTGAGAGCGCAGGACTCCTCCGACGTCTGCTGGAGTCCGGGCTCCGCGGCTCGGAGATGGCACACAACCTTATGGCTGATCAGTGTGTAGTTAGTTTCTGCTGTTGTGTAGAATAATAAGCAGGACAGGATGGGTCTTGTAGTCCCCTCAGACACTAAGTGACTTGTACGTGTCAGTGAGCTACTTAGCGTTTTCAATCTTTACTAAGTAATCAGATAAAAGTCGACGTGAGACGATGGCGGCGATGTAACGGAGTCGGAGGGTTCAGGGGTAAGGAGTTGTGTGCCCGCTGCCCTAAGACTGCCAAGTGCCAGCACTGCCCGAGGGGCGCCGCGGCGCAGCAGGAATCATCCACAGCCTCTATTCAACATTCCGCACAAAACCGATGCCAGTCCCATTCAAAGGACAACAGCGCCACCTAGTGGCTTCTTGATAACACGGCACAACCGCCTCTCGCACGCTTAATTTTTGCTTGATTTAGTTTTTCTGCTCAAATAATAATAATAATAATAATAATCTTTATTTGTATAGCGCCAACATATTCCGCAGCGCTTACATAGACAGGGGGGAATACAGAAAGACAGAAGTACAAACATTACAGAACCATGGTTACATATAGTAATCAGTTGATGGAAACAATAGGGGTGAGGGTCCTGCTCCAACGAGCTTACATACTACAAGTAATGGGGGGATACAGAAGGTAAAGGGGCTGGAGATGTGTGCGGTATGGGGGGGTGGAGATGTGCACAGTATGGCGGGGTGGAGATGTGCACGGTATGGCGGGGTGGAGATGTGCACGGTATGGCAAAGTGTTAGCGATGTTATACACATAGACAATGGTCAGACATTTAGCCGTGTGACGGCAGGATCAGTATGACTGCAGGAGCTGTTTCTGACGGCTAGCAGGGATTGCAGTCAGTCGGTCAGGGAGCATGTTATCAGGTGGAGTACAGAGGGGTTTGTTTAGGGAATGCGGTATGCCTCCCTGAAGAGGTGCGTTTTTAGAGCACGCCTGAAGTTCTGCGAGTCCTGGATTGCTCGGGTAGCCTTTGGTAGTGCGTTCCAGAGGACCGGTGCTGCTCTGGAGAAGTCTTGGAGGCGGGAATGAGAAGTTCGAATTAAAGGGGCGCTCAGTCTGGTTTCATTAGCAGTGCGGGGAGCCCGGGCTGGTTGATGGATTGAGATGAGGGAGGCGATATAGGGGGGCGCTGCACTGTGGAGGGCTTTGTGGATGAAGGTAGCGAGTTTGAATTATAAAGTCAAAAGTCATTGTAAAAAATACAAGAAATGAGCAGATGGATGAGTGACGGACTAATCATGGGGACGGGATGGATGATTGTACGAGGGATGGATGATGATGGGGGGATCACCATACGCTGATGTGATGCTGCACACATTATTTTCTCTTCAGCTTGGTTTGCGCCACCATTCTCTTAGTGTCAGGAGATGAGTATGACGCGGTCGGCGCGACTCTCACCGTTGGTCACTTTTCTTGTTGTCCGATAGTTATCAATGCCGAACAAGGTGGAGATTCCGGAGAGGTATATAGACCTGGATCCAGAGGAACCCCTGAGCAGAGAGGAGCGGGAGGCGCGCTACCGGAGGGTGCAGAAGATCAAGACCATCCTGGCCCGCTCCAGGTCAGAGTCCCTGCAGATCCTCGCATCTTGTCATCCTTCCAGCAGCGGCCAGCTGACCCTCTAATCTCCCCACAGTGTTCATAACCTACAGCCCGTGGGGCTCCCCGAGGAGTTGGCTCCATCAGACCTCAATGTGCAGATGGAGGAGCAGGAGAGGATGATCACCATATCATATGCCCTCGCATCTGAGGCCTCACAGCGCAGCAAACAGGTGGCAGGTAGGAGACGGACATGAACACCAGAGCTGCACTCACTATTCTCTGCTGGAGTCACTGTGTACATACATTACTTATCCTGTACTGATCCTGACTTACATCCTGTATTATACTCCAGAGCTGCGCTCACTATTCTGCTGGGGGAGTCACTGTGTACATACATTACTTATCCTGTACTGATCCTGACTTACATCCTGTATTATACTCCAGAGCTGCACTCACTATTCTGCTGGTGGAGTCACTGTGTACATACATTACTTATCCTGTACTGATCCTGAGTTACATCCTGTATTATACTCCAGAGCTGCACTCACTATTCTGCTGGTGGAGTCACTGTATACATACATTACTTATCCTGTACTGATCCTGACTTACATCCTGTATTATACTCCAGAGCTGCGCTCACTATTCTGCTGGGGGAGTCACTGTGTACATACATTACTTATCCTGTACTGCTCCTGAGTTACATCCTGTATTATACTCCGGAGCTGTACTCACTATTCTGCTGGTGGAGTCACTGTGTACATACATTACTTATCCTGTACTGTTCCTGAGTTACATCCTGTATTATACCCCAGAGCTGCACTCACTATTCTCTGCTGGAGTCACTGTGTACATACATTACTTATCCTGTACTGATCCTGAGTTACATCCTGTATTATACTGCAGAGCTGCACTCCCTATTCTGCTGGGGGAGTCACTGTGTACATACATTACTTATCCTGTACTGCTCCTGAGTTACATCCTGTATTATACCCCAGAGCTGTACTCACTATTCTGCTGGTGGAGTCACTGTGTACATACATTACTTATCCTGTCCTGATCCTGAGTTACATCCTGTATTATACTCCGGAGCTGTACTCACTATTCTGCTGGTGGAGTCACTGTGTACATACATTACTTATCCTGTACTGTTCCTGAGTTACATCCTGTATTATACCCCAGAGCTGCACTCACTATTCTGCTGGTGGAGTCACTGTGTGTACATACATTACTTATTCTGTACTGCTCCTGAGTTACATCCTGTATTATACTCCAGAGCTGCACTCACTATTCTGCTGGTGGAGTCACTGTGTACATACTTTACTTATCCTGTACTGATCCTGAGTTACATCCTGTATTATACCCCAGAGCTGCACTCACTATTCTGCTGGTGGAGTCACTGTGTACATACATTACTTATCCTGTACTGCTCCTGTATTATACTCCATAGCTGCACTCACTATTCTGCTGATGGGATCACTGTGTACATATATTACTTATCCTGTACTGCTCCTGAGTTACATCCTGTATTATACTCCAGAGCTGCACTCACTATTCTGCTGGTGGAGTCACTGTGTACATACATTAGTTATCCTGTACTGATCCTGAGTTACATCCTGTATTATACCCCAGAGCCGCACTCACTATTCTGCTGGTGGAGTCACTGTGTACATACATTACTTATCCTGTACTGATCCTGAGTTACATCCTGTATTATACTCCAGAGCTGCACTCACGAATCTGCTGGTGGAGTCACTGTGTACATACATTACTTATCCTGTACTGCTCCTGAGTTACAGCCTGTATTATACTCCAGAGCTGCACTCACTATTCTGCTGGTGGAGTCACTGTGTACATACATTACTTATCCTGTACTGACCCTGAGTTACATCCTGTATTATACTCCAGAGCTGCACTCACGAATCTGCTGGTGGAGTCACTGTGTACATACATTACTTATCCTGTACTGCTCCTGAGTTACAGCCTGTATTATACTCCAGAGCTGCACTCACTATTCTGCTGGTGGAGTCACTGTGTACATACATTACTTATCCTGTACTAGTCCTGAGTTACATTCCATCTTATACTCCAGAGCTGCACTCACTATTCTGCTGGTGGTAGAGTCACTGTGTACATACATTACTTATCCTGTACTGATCCTGAGTTACATCCTGTATTATATTCCAGAGCTGCACTCACTATTCTGCTGGTGGAGTCACTGTGTACGTACATTACTTATCCTGTACTGCTCCTCAGTTACATCCTGTATTATACCCCAGAGCTGCACTCACTATTCTGCTGGTGGAGTCACTGTGTACATACATTACTTATCCTGTACTGATCCTGAGTTACATCCTGTGTTATACTTCAGAGCTGCACTCACTATTCTGCTGGTGGAGTCACTGTGTATATACATTACTTATCCTGTACTGCTCCTGAGTTACATCCTGTATTATACTCCAGAGCTGCACTCACTATTCTGCTGGAGGAGTTGTCGTTCAGTGCTGTATATGTGTAGGGTGGAGGTGCAGCGGCTGACCTTCTCCTCCCCATGGCTGTAGTAACACATCAGATCTGCTCACAGGATGCTGCAGTCAGTCATGTCCCATCATGTTCAGCCCCCTCTCCCGTACTCAAGATTGATTGTTCATGAGAGCGCCACCTACTGCCTAATTGTGTATAAACCATTGCAGCTGGACAGAAGAGGTCTCAGTGCATCTTCCCTCGCCCACCGACCCTCCATATCAGCAGTGGAGTATATACCACCATTGTCTGAGGTGCAGAGTTAGATGTCATGTAGTGTGGAGCATGCGGGGTATTGTGTGATGTAAACCGGAGGATGCAGCGACTGCCAGAACCTGCCGATCACAGCCAAGACGCATGCTGCAGCACTGAGCATCATCCCTGACCCCAGGAGCTCACAATCTAATCCCCCCATCATACATAATGCATCACTCCCATCATCCCTGACCCCAGGAGCTCACAGTCTAATCCCCCCCCGTCACACACAATGTATCACTCCCATCATCCCTGACCCCAGGAGCTCACAATCTAATCCCACATCATACACAATGTATCACTCCTATCATCCCTGACCCCAGGAGCTCACAATCTAATCCCCCCCGTCACACACAATGTATCACTCCCATCATCCCTGACCCCAGGAGCTCACAATCTAATCCCCCCATCACACACAATGTATCACTCTCATCATCCCTGACCCCAGGAGCTCACAATCTAATCCCCCCATCACACACAATGTATCACTCCCATCATCCCTGACCCCAGGAGCTCACAATCTAATCCCCCCATCACACACAATGTATCACTCCCATCATCCCTGACCCCAGGAGCTCACAATCTAATCCCCCCATCACACACAATGTATCACTCCCATCATCCCTGACCCCAGGAGCTCACAATCTAATCCCCCCATCACACACAATGTATCACTTCCATCATCCCTGACCCCAGGAGCTCACAATCTAATCCCCCATCACACATAATGCATCACTCCCATCATCTCTGACCCCAGGAGCCCACAATCTAATCTCCCCATCACACAATGTATCACTCCCATCATCCCTGACCCCAGGAGCTCACAATCTAATCTCCCCATCACACAATGTATCACTCCCATCATCCCTGACCCCAGGAGCTCACAATCTAATCCCCCATCACACATAATGCATCACTCCCATCATCCCTGACCCCAGGAGCTCACAATCTAATCTCCCGATCACACATAATGCATCACTCCCATCATCCTTGACCCCAGGAGCTCACAATCTAATCTCTCCCATCACACACAATGTATCACTCCCATCATCCCTGACCCCAGGAGCTCACAATCTAATCTCTCCCATCACACACAATGTATCACTCCCATCATCTCTGACCCCAGGAGCTCACAATCTAATCTCCCCATCACACACAATGTATCACTCCCATCATCCCTGACCCCAGGAGCTCACAATCTAATCCCCCCCATCACACACAATGTATCACTCTCATCATCCCTGACCCCAGGAGCTCACAATCTAATCCCCCCATCACACACAATGTATCACTCCCATCATCCCTGACCCCAGGAGCTCACAATCTAATCCCCCCATCACACACAATGTATCACTCCCATCATCCCTGACCCCAGGAGCTCACAATCTAATCCCCCCATCACACACAATGTATCACTCCCATCATCCCTGACCCCAGGAGCTCACAATCTAATCCCCCCATCACACACAATGTATCACTCCCATCATCCCTGACCCCAGGAGCTCACAATCTAATCCCCCATCACACATAATGCATCACTCCCATCATCTCTGACCCCAGGAGCCCACAATCTAATCTCCCCATCACACAATGTATCACTCCCATCATCCCTGACCCCAGGAGCTCACAATCTAATCCCCCCATCACACACAATGTATCACTCCCATCATCCCTGACCCCAGGAGCTCACAATCTAATCTCCCGATCACACATAATGCATCACTCCCATCATCCTTGACCCCAGGAGCTCACAATCTAATCTCTCCCATCACACACAATGTATCACTCCCATCATCCCTGACCCCAGGAGCTCACAATCTAATCTCTCCCATCACACACAATGTATCACTCCCATCATCTCTGACCCCAGGAGCTCACAATCTAATCTCCCCCTGCTACTCATACTCGCTGGAGCCAGTTGGACATGACATCGTGGTGGCTGCGGGTAAGTGTGGCATCGGCACCCTGTTGGTGACCCCCCTGCAGTGTCCAGCCCAGGATGCTGTACTAGGAGATCAGGCAGAAGAGGAGGAAGGTGAAGATGATGTCGCTGCATCACTCTGGGTGATGTGATTGGTCGCCTGCCCTGCATGTGTCATGCATGTACATAGTGGGATAATCGGCGCCCCCCCCTGCCTCATGTGAGCCGGCGCGGCAGCATCTCTTCCTCAGAGCGTCCGTTAATAGCAGCGGAGGGAGCGATGACCGGATCTCTCCTTCAAGGCGTTGTGCTAAGTCCTGTTACCCCGATGCATAGAGTGGGGGATGGGATGACTGCAGGAATTGGTGGGGTGCAACCGAGAACGGGGGCCGGAGGTTATACAGCGGCAGTCTGTTCCGTCACGGAGGTCAGAGGAGCAGCGGCGCACCTGCACAACCTCCGCTCCATTCACTCGGACCGCTGGCCCCCATTTCTCAGGAGCAGTTGGACCCCCACCAGCCCTAAAGTTACCCTGTAGATGGTGGAAACCGTTAGAGCTTGGCACTACGCCTCTAGGGGCTGCCCGCGAATGGCTGCTGTCAGCGCAGACTGTGAAATGAGGGAAGTCCTAGGCGGGGGGTGGAGCCTAACGGTGCGCTGGCAGGAGAATTCATATGCAGCCTGGAGGGGGTGTGGCCTAATGATGCGCTGCTCAGACCTGTCATTAGGCCCCGCCCCTCCAGGCCTCACTTTTATATGGACCAGTAAGGCTGGGGTCCCACGGGTCGTATTTCTTGGCGGATATCTTGCGGTTTGGCCACAGTGGAAAACCATGAGATTTCCGCCGGGGTTTACACTATTTTTATTTTTGTGCTTGTTGGGGGCTTGAACCATAAAAACTCTGATCACTGTCATAATGTACTGCAGGACTTCTGTACTGCAGTGCATTATCACTCACAGTGGCAATCACAGGCAATGCAGGCACGGACATCAGTGCATGGCATCCAGTTGCTATGGCAACCCATCGGTAATCGCGGAGGGCCTATAATGTCCTAGAGGGAGCGCACTCCCTCTGTGAACCTCTTACATGCCCCAATGTCCATTGAGCGAGGCATGTAAGGGGTTAAGAGCGGGGGTCAGTGTTCCGTCACAGCTCACTCCTGACCCTGCGCCGTCCGCAGGGTGTCTGCTCCGATGAGGCTCGTTCAGACGGCGCTGCTCACCATGGAGTTCTCTATGTGAATCTTGCCTCATCCACCTCCGGCGCCGCTGAGGCGCAGATCTGACGGGGCAACCTCGGTGTGGATCCAGGTTTTGCACACTGACGGCACATTCCACGTGCGGCTCCGCGCCAAAAACTCTGTTGGATACGCGGATTTACAAGTGTTTTTTTCCCTTTTTAATAGGCGTATTCACACATCCCCGGAGCGCTCCGCCGTCTGATCCGCCGCCTGTGCCCGCCCGCTCGCTGCGGACCTGTTCATAGTGGCAGCAGAATCTATACTGCGGGCGCTGATGCGGAGCTGCACTTTAACTGCATTACAATCCGCCCCGTTTCCTGTGGACTTTGTCGCGGGTCCACAGCAGATTTCACCTTTTCATGTGAAGCGGCGAATTGTGCTGCAGCTCCGCCTCACCCTAAAGGGGTTTTATCATGTACCCGTACTCTCCTTTCCCTCTGCGGCCGTCTTCTTACCGCATCCTCTGGCTCCTCCGGTCCCCCGGGTCGCGTCTCCTCCAGCCGGCCGGATGCTCTTCCTCCTGTGATGAAGCGTCCATTCTCGGCAGTCTCCTTCCTGCAGGTTGGTGACCCGATCACTAGTGACGTAGCGTTCACTGCCTAGGAAGGAATGCCGATCTATGGCCAAGCCTGCGCATGCCACGGTCTCGCCACGTGAGTTCATATACTATTGTCGCAGTCTCTGCAGTGGCTCAGCACTCCCTGGTCGGCTGTGAGCGCTGCGTCACTAGTAACCGGGTAGAATCGGGCGGGGGGGGGTGCTGTGGGAGAAGATTGGGGGGGGGGGGTGCTGTGGGAGAAGATTGGGGGGGAGGGGGCGGGGGACAAGCTGCTGTAAGAAGACAGACGGGGAGGAATAGGTGAGGATACAGTTTTTGTTTCCTAATGACAGAACCCCTTCAAGATTCCAGTCTTCTCCTCCGAGGCCGTGCTGCTGCCTTGCCCCCGCTCGGTGCCGGCACCCCCTGAGGCAGGAGGGTTGCCCTTCAGTTTTTGACTGCGTTCCCTGTCTTTTTTCTGGGTTTCTTCTTGGTGCTTTAATTAAAGGGGATGTCCACAGTAGCGGATATTGAGGGGCAGCAGCTCCTGGCCGCTGTACGTTCGGTGCAAGAGGAACCCGCAGATGATCCCGGCGCCCACGGAAGAGGCTCTGGGATGAGGCAGAGGGAGCTGCTGCCCGACCCGCGCTGAACACGATTTAATGCACAACCCCTTTATTTACTCAGTGCTTATAGGTGTTGCATGCAGCTCTGGCGCCCCCCTGTGGTTCTGCAGCACATGTGACTTGGGAGGTCTGCTGTTCTGATACTGACTCTGTCTTCTGTTGTCAGCTCATGCCGTGTACGACCTGTGACCAGGAGGGGGCACCACCCGCCACCAGTCCACCCTGAAGCTCCGGTCATCTGCCGCCCTGGAACCACAACTCCCACCGTCCGTCTTCTCCCGCTGAAGCTCTATGTGTATTGTATATATATTTATCTGCTGAGATTCTTCCCGACCGTCCGCTTGTAGGAAGCACCTCAGAAAATGGACAGACCCTGGAGGTGGAGCCATGATGGAAGCTGACTCCTCCTACCGCGCAGGCCCTGCGGAGCTCTGGATGTGAAGTGCCTTAAACCTGCAGGAGCAAGTGAAGATTACGTCCCCCTGCCGCTTCCTCACTGACATTTGGGAGATTTATTAAGCTGTCTTATAATAAGAATGTCCTTGGTTGTTGTGGGCAACAAATCAGAGCTCAGCTTTCATATATTAACCCCTTCCAGACTGCCGAACGACTATAACCGTCCTAGGGGGTCCTAAAGTGGGCTCAGGGGGGCGGTGGGCGGCAGTATCTTGGCTCTGATCATGGCAGTTCAGCGGGAGGTGGGACCTCTTCCTGCAGCCCCTGCAGAGCACTGATGGGCTAGCATGGCGCCTACTGAAGGTTCTGAGAACTCATTGGGTTTTTTTCTTCCTCTGGATCAACATTGCAGCGTAACTGGCTGGACGTGCGTCTGTTGTCGGCCTGACACACTAGGTTACTATGTTATACACTGCAGTACTGAAGTGCTGCAGGATATAGTGCAAGAGATCGTATGATTACAAGTTGAAGTCCCGTGTGCGGACTACAGAAAAGTGTAAGAAAAACTATATATATATTTTTTTTTAGCTCCTTTTTTTTTTAGCACAACCGCCCCTTTTCTTATTTTTCCTATTAAAAAAACGAAATTAAAAAAATCCCACTAAAATCACTAAAAAGTGATCAGAAAGACGTTTCCCACAACGGTAATAATAACTACCAATCGCTGCGCAGAAAATGGAGCCCTGCGGGCAGCGAAAAACGTAACAAACTTCGGGCTCTCGGAATTTTTCCTTTTTAACAATTTTTTTCCGGATTTAATTTACTTTTTAAAAATACAAAAACCTTTTTAAAACCTCTATAAACTTTGTATGGCGGTAATCGTACCGACCGGCAGAACGGCGGCCAGGCGCCACTTTTACTGCACTGCGACTCCTCCGGCTTCTATCATCTACAGAAACACTTTGTAACAAATGTTAAGATCCGTTGGATGGGACCGATAAAAACAAGCGACAGCCGGAAGAACGGAAAAAGATAAAGCTCTGGGCTTTAGGGGGTTAATGACCAATGGTGAAATGAAAGCTGCGCTCTGATTGGTTGCTATCGGCGACAACAGACCTTTTTACTATAACCTCAAATTAAAATGGACGTTTCTATGAATGACGGCGAGTTTACAGAACGGCGCTACTTACCTGCAAAAACTGCCATCAACCTCGGCGCTGGATTGGGAGTGTGTGCTGATTGGTCAGAGGGGTCAGTGGGCGGTGCCTTACGTGACAACTTGTGTCATAGGTGTCCATTACTTGTGGAATCCACCGGCTGCACGGGTCCGACGATCATGGTGCGTCCACCACTCGTGGTCATCGGCGTAGTCTGGATGTAAGGCGGGCCGTCCAGGGTGCGATCACACAGCGCGGTTCACGCACGCGGTCTGTCGGATTGTGGTGGGGACGGAACTCGCGCGTGAAAAAACCTACTGCTCTCTATCTGCTTATTCACATGAGCGATTCTTCTATCTCTGACCGACGGTCAAAAATAGGACATGCAGTGATTTTCCTCTTAAGAATCGCTCGTCTCTGCACCAGCACTGAAGCAGTTAACAGATCTCACCGGATCTTTATCATCATCAGCAGCAGCTTTTATGTTTCAACATTTCCTTCTGAAACTCAAATTGTGAAAAACTTTTAGGTGAAAGTGACAAATAATTCTCTGCTGGAGAAGATAAAGGGCTGCAGGGGGTCCGTACAAAGTAACCCTATGACATCACCATCACTATACTCCATAACCACACCCACAATGACATCACCATCACAATACTCCATGACCACACCCACAATGACATCATCATGATACTCCATAACCACACCCACAATATCATCACAATCATGATACTCCATGACCACACCCACAATGACATCACCATCATGATACTCAATAACCACACCCACAATGACATCACAATCATGATACTCCATAACCACACGCACAATGACATCATCACGATACTCCATAACCACACCCACAATGACATCACAATCATGATACTCCATGACCACACCCACAATGACATCACCATCACAATACTCCATGACCACACCCACAATTACATCATCATGATACTCCATAACCACACCCACAATATCATCACAATCATGATACTCCATGACCACACCCACAATGACATCACCATCATGATACTCCATAACCACACCCACAATGACATCACAATCATGATACTCCATAACCACACGCACAATGACATCATCACGATACTCCATAACCACACCCACAATGACATCACCATCGCGATACTCCATAACTACACCCACAATGACATCACGATACTCCATAACCACACCCACAATGACATCACCATCACAATACTCCATGACCACACCCACAATGACATCATCATCATGTTACTCCATAACCACACCCACAATGACATTACCATCACAATACTCCATGACCACACCCACAATGACATCACCATCATGATACTCCATGACCACACCCACAATGACATCACAATCATGATACTCCATAACCACACGCACAATGACATCATCACGATACTCCATAACCACACCCACAATGACATCACCATCGCGATACTCCATAACCACACCCACAATGACATCACGATACTCCATAACCACACCCACAATGACATCACCATCACAATACTCCATGACCACACCCACAATGACATCATCATCATGTTACTCCATAACCACACCCACAATGACATCACCATCACAATACTCCATGACCACACCCACAATGACATCACCATCATGATACTCCATAACCACACCCACAATGACATCACAATCATGATACTCCATAACCACACGCACAATGACATCATCACGATACTCCATAACCACACCCACAATGACATCACCATCGCGATACTCCATAACCACACCCACAATGACATCACGATACTCCATAACCACACCCACAATTACATCACCATCACAATACTCCATGACCACACCCACAATGACATCATCATCATGTTACTCCATAACCACACCCACAATGACATCACCATCACAATACTCCATGACCACACCCACAATGACATCACCATCATGATACTCCATAACCACACCCACAATGACATCACAATCATGATACTCCATAACCACACGCACAATGACATCATCACGATACCCCATAACCACACCCACAATGACATCACCATCGCGATACTCCATAACCACACCCACAATGACATCTTACGGGGTAATCTGTTCCTTGCCTTGGCTGCACTCTGACGTCACATTCCGCCCAGCGCTGCAGCCTGTGACCCCTGAATGTTAGTGAAACAAATCCCAGCATGCCATACAAGCTGCAGAGCATGCTGGGAGTTGTCTTCCGACTGTTTGATGTGCACCTCTGTGATGTCACATGATTTAGAGCCACACCCATGATGTCATCAGCGTGCCCCCGAGTGACATCACTTCTTGGCTCACTTTGGGCAGATTCTAATAATGTATACGTGGAGGGGGTGGCGCCACCCCTGCATCCGGTATCGCCGCTGCCTGACGTTTGCCGTGGTTTGAAGAGTTTTATTTCACGTTTCACCGTTCTGACGGCGCGGAACTTCAAATTTGGTTTTAATGAATAGAGATTTTATTTTCTATATTGTGAGGCGGATCTATAGGGAACTTACCGCTAGAAGTCTATTTTTCACCCGCGCCGCTCCGCCGTGCCGCCGCCTTTATAACGTTTTGCCAAATTAGATTCTTTATTTTTGACTTTGTAAAAAAACCTGTTGAATAAAGAAAATTCAAAACGAACAAAATGTGCCGCGATTCCGATAAAGCTGTGGGGCCCTTTAAGAGCCGCTGTGGGGCCCTTTAAGAGCCGCTGTGGTAGAGCCGGCAGGACTGGACTTGTGGCAGAATTAACCCTTCTGGGGGGGGGGGGGGCAGCAAACGGACGCGATTTAAAATCCGCAATGCAGGTCCATTCGGCACGAATTTCCCCACGGAGCGTCGATGAGGCTCAGCGCTCCTTCAGGCGGACGCATCTGTGGCACAACACAGAATAGAACATTCATCGCATCGTCTTCCTTCGCATCTCCTTTATATTTGTGCACCAAGGACCCCCTGGAAGTCTATGAGAAGTGCAAGACGCTGGAAAAAGTGCATCTGGGATCGTTGGGCTAAAAAGCCATTTAAATAAGGACATTTTTACTGCTGCGAGCAAAAGAACGGGCCGAGCGCAAAAACACGCCCGTGGGTGGTACAGTAAGCAGCGCAACCCAAAGGCGAACCGGAGCAGTGTCCTGTAGGCACCCAGTCAGCGGTGGGGGTCATTCACACGGGCATACTCCGTTTAGGACTGCGGAACTTCATGCCAGAGCACCGCCTCCATCCGCAGGGGAATCACACGGTCACGAACTCTGGCCGAGTTTCCCGGCTTGATATGGCGCTCGCCCGGCTGGAGGTCGTCTCACATGGATGAGTGCCAGTAGGAAGATATATAAAGATTATAACATTACAAGAGACCTCAGTGTACTGCTGTAGCTATGACAACCAGAAACCCCCCATGCTTTACACTGCAGCACACTCCGGTTCTCGGACTACTACCTGGTTTATAGAACACATCATGAATAAAGCATTTCAGCCCCTCTTTACATAAGACTGTGCAGCAACAACCAGCAGGCGGAGCCCGGCGCCATGTTAGTGACGCATAGAAACCCCCAAACACGGGACACCCCCCGTCCCGTCCCATGGCGGCATTGTGGCCAGTGGTTTGGATCAGTACCTCTGCCTCTGCTGCCACTACATCTACCCCCCTGTGACTGCAGCCCCTCCCAGGTCTCGGCGGATCCCCCGCATTGGGGTGCGCGCCGCATCAGAGCCGCAGTAATGATTTCTTTGGCACAGTTCCTGACTCTTATTTGCAGACGAGAAGAAAGCGTCTTCATAGTGGCAGAGTACAAAGGAGCCTGAAAATGAACGTACATCACAGCGGCCGCCATTCTGTTTGAACCGGCATATTGATTGGCTTTGACCCGTTTGCATTTTCTCTCTATTATCCGCGTTGCTGAACTAAATCGACTGAGATGAACTTTCCGTGGAAACTTCTTCACTTATTTCTTCAGTTCAAAGCCGAGAATCGAGTAAAGGGCATTTTTAATAGTCGCCTGTTGAGGTATTCTGTGTGATAACCGCACTGTGAATGTTAAACTCAGGTAGAAAACAAGATGTAAAGAGCTGGTAAACCACACGTGTCGGGGTAGAGCCCGCCGGATGCTGCGCAAGGGGAGGGGCTACTGACACCAAGGAGGCAGCACAGACACTGCAGCTCCGAACACCAACCCCGAGATGCTAGGCTGTGGTTACTCTAGGTGACCAAAACGCCATAATGGCTCCAACAGGGAATAGTACCCAGCTGTCCTAGAGTCCTGAGCACACCGATCACTGCTTACGTGACACTATGTGTGGGCAGGAACTGTGAGGGTAGACATAGTGACCGGCTCCCAGCTGGCCTAGAGTCCTGAACACCCCAATCACTGCATACATGACACTATGCAGGCAGGAGCTGTGAGGGTGGCTGTAATGACTGGCACCCAGCTGTCCTACAGTCCTGAACACCCCGATTACTGCGTAAATGAAACTATGTGGGCAGCTGTCCTAGAGTCCTGAGCACCCCGATCACTGCGTATATGACAATATGTGGGCAGCCATAAGGACCGGCTCCCAGCTGTCCTAGAGTCGTGAACACCCCAATTACTGCATACATGACACCATGCGGGCAGCCATAATGACCGGTACCCAGCTGTCCTAGAGTCCTGAACAGCCCCATCACTGTCTATATGAAAATAAGTGGGTAAGTCATAAGAACCAGCTCCCAGCTGTCCTAGAGTCCTGAGCATACCAATCACTGCATACATGACACTAATGACACTATGTGGGTAGCCATAAGGACCGGCACCCAGCTGTCCTAGAGTCCTGAACAACCCGATTACTGCTTACATGACACTATGTGGACAGCCATAATGACCGGCACCCAGCTGTCCTAGAGTCCTGAGCACCCCGATCACAGCACATATGACAATATGTGGGCAGCCATAAGAACTGGCTCCCAGCTGGCCTAGAGTCCTGAGTACCCCAATCACTGTGTGCATGACACTATGCGGGCAGCCATAAGGCCTGGCACCCAGCTGTCCTAGAGTCCTGAGTACCCCAGCTGTCCTAGAGTCCTGAGTACCTCGATCACTGCGTACATGACACTATGTGCGCAGCCATAATGACCAGCACGCCATAATGGACAGCTGGGTACTAGTCCCTCTTGGAGCCTAGAGTCTTGAGCACCTTGAACACTGCATATATGACACTATGCTAGCAACCATAATGAGCGGCACCCAGCTGTCCTACAGTCCTGAACACCTGATCACTGCATACATGACACTATGTGGGCAGCCCTTCATCACTGGTGACTCCCTTCATCTCAGCGGGACTGGAAGGATTTCCCTGCAGGGGAGAAAAAGGGGATATCCCTGCTGCAGGGAAATCCCTCCAGCTCCATTTGCCGGCTGGCTCGCATAGTCTCCCATAGGAGTCTATGGAAACTTCTGTGATTTTATACCAAAAGATCGGTCAGGCCCCGTTCTGACGCAGCAGGGAATTTCAGTCGCTGAGTTCCGCCACTGATGTCCTATCTTTTTTGTTGCAATTTTTTCATGCGGCTAGAAATCGTTCAGCTGAAGGTTACCATAGGAAACTAGTGGTTCTATTAGTTGCGATTATTTGACGCATGTAATTAGGTGCAGAGAATCGTCCAATGAGACCCTATTCACTTTTTAGGTTTTTTGCACGGTTTACTTTGAGTATTGCTGGACTACACGGCCGCACTTCCACATTATTGTAGACTCAACAAGCCTATTTTAGTCCTCCAGGTACCACAGCAACCTCCCAGCACCCTGTGATCTCGTTATGAGGGGCTGATGGGTCACAGATGAGTCCTCCCGCTTTGGAGACGCCACACCTGCACTGCCGGACCTACACCCTGATCCTGGCAGTTCAAGCAAGAGCCGGCTTTCAACTGGCTGAGCTCTGCTACGTCTATCACTGGATGGTCGTGTTGGGCTTCTGATGCAAAACGGTACAAAGGTGCTTGCATTGGAAGAAAGCCCATCAATAATGCGCAGTGGTGGTCAAAAAAAAAATCTGAACAAGAGTCATCCGCTGACTGACAAACACCTTACTGCGCACTCACATCAACACTTTTGGGCTCCATTGTCCTGCTAAGTTATGGGCACAGAAAAGTAGCACCAAGTGCCCGAGCAGATACCTGCCACACTGACCTCACCAGGGTAAGGACTAGGAGCCCTAGCAGAGCTGAAGTCAGGATAAAGCCCATGCTACCAGTCAAGGAGGAAAAGCCTGTAGGTGAGGTGAATGTGGCCTCTGGGATAGGGTGGAAGGCAGGACATAACTTAGTACTCTTCTCCGGAGCGTAGATCTGCCTCAGGAGCCAGGCGTAGTGTCAGTGTGGGCAGAGGAGGATCCAGGGGTAGTGTCAATGCGGGCAGAGGAGGAGCCAGGGGTCGTGTCACTGCGGGCAGAGGAGGAGCCAGGGGTCGTGCCAGTGTGGGCAGAGGAGGAGCCAGGCAGAGTGTCAGTATGGACAGAGGAGGAGCCAGTGGTAGTATCAGTGTAGGTAGAGGAGGAGCCAGGGGTCATGTCAGTGTGGGCAGAGGAGCCAGGAGTAGTATAAGTGTGGGCAGAGTGGGAGCCTAGGGTCGTGCCAGTGGGGGCAGAGGAGCCAGGGATAGTGCCAGTGTGGGCAGAGGAGGAGCCAGTGGTAGTGTCAGTGTGGGCAGAGGAGGAGCCAGTGGTAGTGTCAGTGTGGGAAGAGGAGGAGCCAGGGCTAGTGTCAGCGTAGGGAGAGGACGAGCCAGGGGTACTGTCAGTGTGGGCAGAAAAGCCAGGAACAGTGCCAGTGTGGGCAGAGGACGAGCCAGGGCTAGTGTCAGTGTGGGAAAAGGAGGAGGCAGGGGTAGTGTCAGTGTGGGCAGAGGAGGAGCCAGTGGTAGTGTCAGTGTGCGCAGAGGAGGAGCCAGTGGTAGTGTCAGTGTTTGCAGAGGAGGAGCCAAGGTTAGGGTCAGTGTGGGCAAAGTAGAAGTCAGGGCTAGTGTCAGTGTAAGTGTAAGTAGAGGAGGAGCCAGGGCTAGTGTGAGTGTGGGCAGAGGGCGAGCAAGGGCTAGTGTCAGTGTGGGCAGAGGAGGAGCCAGGGCTAGTGCCAGTATGGACAGAGGAGCCAGGGCTAGTGCCAGTATGGACAGAGGAGCCAGGGGTCGTGTTAGTGTGGGCAGAGGAGCCAGGGGTCGTGTCAGTGTGGACAGAGGAGGAGCCAGGGGTCGTGCCAGTTTGGGCAGAGGATGAGCGAGGGCTAGTGTCAGTGTGGGAAGAGGAGTAGCCAGGCATAGTGTCAGTGTGGACAGAGGGGGAGCCAGTGGTAGTATCAGTGTAGGTAGAGGAGGAGCCTGGAGTAGTGTCAGTGTGGGCAGAGGAAGAGCCAGTGGTAGTATCAGTGTAGGTAGAGGAGCAGCCAGGGGTAGTGTCAGTGTGGGCAGAGGAGGAGCCAGGGGTAGTGTCAGTGTGGGCAGAGGAGGAGCCAGGGGTAGTGTCAGTGTGGGCAGAGGAGGAGCCAGGGGTAGTGTCAGTGTGGGCAGAGGAGGAGCCAGGGGTAGTGTCAGTGTGGGCAGAGGAGGAGACAGGGATACTGTCAGTGTAGGTAGAGGAGGAGCCAGAAAAAGTGTCAGTTTGGGCAGAGGAAGAGCCAGTGGTAGTGTCAGTGTAGGTAGAGGAGGAGCCAGGGGTAGTGTCAGTGGGCAGAGGAGCCAATGCTAGTGTCAATGTAGGTAGAGGAGGAGCCAGGGGTAGTGTCAGTGTGCGCAGAGGAAGAGCCAGGAGTAGTGTCAGTGTGGGAAGAGGAGGAGCCAGGGGTAGTGTCAGTGTGGGAAGAGGAGGAGCCAGTGGTAGTGTCAGTGTGGGCAGAGGAGGAGACGGTGGTACTGTCAGTGTAGGCAGAGGAGGAGCCAGGGCTAGTGTCAGTATGGGCAGAGGAGGAGCCAGAGCTAGTGTCAGTGTAGGTGAAGGAGCCACGGCTAGTGTCAGTGTAGGCAGAGGACGAGCCAGGGGTACTGTCAGTGTGGGCAGAGGAGCCAGGGATAGTGCCAGTGTGGGCAGAGGACGAGCCAGGGCTAGTGTCAGTGTGGGCAGAGGATGAACCAGGGGTAGTGTCAGTGTGGGCAGAGGAGGAACCAGGGGTAGTGTCAGTGTGGGCAGAGGAGGAGGCAGGGGTAGTGTCAGTGTGGGAAGAGGAGGAGGCAGGGGTAGTGTCAGTGTGGGCTGAGGAGGAGCCAGTGGTAGTGTCAGTGTGGGCAGAGGACGAACTAGGGCTAGTGTCAGGGTGGGTAGAGGAGGAGCCAGTGGTAGTGTCAGTGTAGGCAGAGGATGAGCCAGGGATAGTGCCAGTGTGGGCAGAGGAGGAGCCAGGGATAGTGTCAGTGTAGGTAGAGGAGGAGCCTGGAGTAGAGTCAGTGTGGGCAGAGGAAGAGCCAGTGGTAGTGTCAGTGTGGGCAGAGGAAGAGCCAGTGGTAGTGTCAGTGTAGGTAGAGGAGGAGCCAGGAGTTGTGTCAGTGTGGGCAGAGGAGGAGCAAGTGGTAGGGGCAGTGCGGGCAGAGGAGGAGCAAGGGGGCCGTGCCAGTGCAGGCAGAGGAGCCAGGGGTGGTGCCAGTATGGGAAGAGGAGGAGCCAGGAGTAGTGTCAGTGTGGGAAGAGGAGGAGCCAGGGGTAGTGTCAGTGTGGGCAGAGGAAGAGCCAGTGGTAGTGTCAGTGTAGGTAGAGGAGGAGCCAGGAGTAGTGTCAGTGTAGGCAGAGGAGGAGCCAGGGGCAGTGTCAGTGTAGGTAGAGGAGGAGCCAGGAGTAGTGTCAGTGTGGGCAGAGGAGGAGCCAGGGGCAGTGTTAGTGTGGGCAGAGGAGGAGCAAGGGGTAGGATAAGTGTGGGAAGAGGAGGAGCCAGTGGTAGTGTCAGTGTAGGCAGAGGAGGAGCCTGGAGTAGTGTCAGTGTAGGCAGAGGAAGAGTCAGTGGTAGTGTCAGTGTGGGCAGAGGAAGAGCCAGTGGTAGTGTCAGTGTAGGTAGAGGAGGAGCCAGGAGTTGTGTCAGTGTGGGCAGAGGAGGAGCCAGGGTCAGGGTCAGTGTGGGCAGAGGAGGAGCAAGCGGTAGGGGCAGTGCAGGCAGAGGAGGAGCAAGGGGGCCGTGTCAGTGCAGGCAGAGGAGCCAGGGGTGGTGTCAGTGTGGGAAGAGGATGAGCCAGGGGTAATGTCAGTGTGGGCAGAGGAAGAGCCAGTGGTAGTGTCAGTGTAGGTAGAGGAGGAGCCAGGAGTAGTGTCAGTGTAGGCAGAGGAGGAGCCAGGGGCAGTGTCAGTGTAGGTAGAGGAGGAGCCAGGAGTAGTGTCAGTGTAGGTAGAGGAGGAGCCAGGGGCAGTGTTAGTGTGGGCAGAGGAGGAGCAAGGGGTAGGATCAGTGTGGGAAGAGGAGGAGCCAGTGGTAGTGTCAGTGTAGAAAGAGGAGAAGCCAGGGGTAGTGTCAGTGTACGTAGAGGACGAGCCAGGGCTAGTGTCAGTGTAGGCAGAGGAGGAGGCAGGGCTAGTGTCAGTGTGGGCAGAGGAGGAGGCAGGGCTAGTGTCAGTGTGGGCAGAGGAGGAGCCAGGAGTAGTCAGTGTGGGCAGAGGAGGAGCCAGGGCTAATGTCAGTGTGGGCAGAGGAGGAGCCAGGGGTAGAGTCAGTGTGGGCAGAGGAGGAGCCAGGGGTAGTGTCAGAGTAGGTAGAGGCGGAGCCAGTGGTAGTGTCAGTGTGGGCAGGGAAGGAGCCAGTGGTAGTGTGGGCAGAGGAGGAGCCAGGGGTAGTGTCAGTGTGGGCAGAGGAGGAGCAAGGGGAAGTGTCAGTGTGGGCAGAGGAGGAGCAAGGGGAGGTGTCAGTGTGGGCAGAGGAGGAGCAAGGGGAAGTGTCAGTGTGGGCAGAGGAGGAGCAAGGGGAAGTGTCAGTGTGGGCAGAGGAGGAGCAAGGGGAAGTGTCAGTGCGGGTAGAGGAGGAGCCAGGGGTCATACCAGTGCGGGCAGAGGAGGAGCAAGAGGTAGTATCAGTGTGGGCAAAGTAGGAGCCAGGAGTCATGCCAGTTCAAGCAGAGGAGGAGCCAGGGGTCGTGCCAGTGTAGGCAAAGGAGGAGCCAGTGGTAGTGTCAGTGTGGGAAGAGGAGGAGGCAGGGTTAGTGTTAGTGTAGGAAAAGGAGGAGCCAGGGGTAGTGTCAGTGTGGGAAGAGGGGGAGCCAGGGGTAGTGTCAATGAAGAAAAGAAGGAGCCAGTGGTAGTGTCAATGAAGAAAAGAAGGAGCCAGTGGTAGTGTCATTGTGGGCAGAAAAGGAGACGGTGGTAGTGTCAGTGTAGGCAGAGGAGGAGCCAGGGGTCGTGTCAGTGTAGGTGGAGGAGCCAGGGCTAGTGTCAGTGTAGGCAGAGTACGAGCCAGGGATAGTGCCAGTGTGGGCAGAGGAGCCAGGGATAGTGCCAGTGTGGGCAGAGGAGCCAGGGATAGTGCCAGTGTGGGCAGAGGAGGAGCCAGGGCTAGTGGCAGTGTATGAAGAGGAGGAGCCAGGGGTAGTGTCAGTGTGGGAAGAGGAGGAGGCAGGGTTAGTGTCAGTGTGGGCAGAGGAGGAGCCAGGGGTAGTGTCAGTGTGGGCAGAGGAGGAGCCAGTGGTCGTGTCAGTGTAGGTGGAGGAGCCAGGACTAGTGTCAGTGTGGGAAGAGGAGGAGCCAGGGTTAGAGTCAGTGTAGGCAGAGGAGGAGCCAGGGGTATTGTCAGTGTGGGCAGAGGAGGGGCCAGGGATAGTGTCAGTGTGGGCAGAGGACGAGCCAGGGCTAGTGTCAGTGAGGGTAGAGGAGGAGCCAGGGATAGTGCCAGTGTGGGCAGAGGAGGAGCCAGGGCTAGTGTCAGTGTGGGCAGAGGAGGAGCCAGGGCTAGTGTCAGTGTGGGCAGAGGAGGAGCCAGGGCTAGTGTCAGTGTGGGCAGAGGAGGAGCCAGGGCTAGTGTCAGTGTGGGCAGAGGAGGAGCCAGGGCTAGTGTCAGTGTGGGCAGAGGAGGAGCCAGAGGTAGTGTCAGTGTGAGCAGAGGAGGAGCCAGGGATAGTGTCAGTGTGAGCAGAGGAGGAGCCAGGGGTAGAGTCAGTGTGAGCAGAGGAGGAGCCAGGGGTAGAGTCAGTGTGGGCAGAGGAGAAGCCAATGGTAGTGTAAACATAGGTAGAGGAGGAGCCAGGAGTTGTGTCAGTGTGGGCAGAGGAGGATCCTGGGGCAGTGTCAGTGCGGGCAGAGGAGGAGCAAGGGGTAGTGTCAGTGCTGGCAGAAGAGGAGCAAGGGGGTCGAGCCAGTGCGGGCAGAGAGGGAGCCAGGGGTGGTGCCAATGTGGGAAGAGGAGGAGCCAGGGGTAGTGTCAATGTGGAAAGAGGAGGAGCCAGGGGTAGTGTCAATGTGGAAAGAGGAGGAGCCAGGGGTAGTGTCAGTGTGGAAAGAGGAGGAGCCAGGGGTAGTGTCAGTGTGGAAAGAGGAGGAGCCAGGGGTAGTGTCAGTGTGGAAAGAGGAGGAGCCAGGGGTAGTGTCAGTGTGGAAAGAGGAGGAGCCAGGGGTAGTGTCAGTGTGGGCAGAGGAGGAGGCAGGGCTAGTGTCAGTGTGGGCAGAGGAGGAGGCAGGGCTAGTGTCAGTGTGGGCAGAGGAAGAGCCAGGAGTTGTGTCAGCGTGGGCAGAGGAGGAGCCAGGAGTAGTGTCAGTGTGGGCAGAGGAGGAGCCAGGAGTAGTGTCAATGTGGGCAGAGGAGGAGCCAGGGGTCATGTCAGTGTGGGCAGAGGAGCCAGGGGTCGTAGTCAGTGTGGGTGGAGGAGGCAGGGCTAGTGTCAGTGTGGGCAGAGGAGGAGCCAGGGGTTGTGTCAGTGTAGGTGGAGGAGGCAGGGCTAGTGTCAGTGTAGGTGGAGGAGGCAGGGCTAGTGTCAGTGTAGGCAGAGGATGAGCCAGGTGTAGTGTCAGTGTGGGCAGAGGAAGAGCCAGTGGTAGTGTCAGTGTTGAAAGAGGAGGAGCCAGGGTTAGGGTCAGTGTAGGCAGAGGAGGAGCCAGGGGTATTGTCAGTGTTGGCAGAGGAGGAGCCAGGGATAGTGTCAGCGTGGGCAGAGGACGAGCCAGGGCTAGTGTCAGTGTGGGTAGAGGAGGAGCCAGGGCTAGTGTCAGTGTAGGCAGAGGAGGAGCCAGGTATAGTGAGAGTGTAGGTGGAGGAGGAGCCAGGAGTTGTGTCAGTGTGGGCAGAGGAAGAGCCAGTGGTAGTGTCAGTGTAGTTAGAGGAGGAACCAGGGGTAGAGTCAGTGTGGGCCGAGGAGAAGCCAATGGTAGTGTAAACGTAGGTAGAGGAGGAGCCAGGAGTAGTGTCAGTGTGGGCAGAGGAGGAGCCAGGGGCAGTGTCAGTGCGGGCAGAGGAAGAGCCAGGAGTTGTGTCAGCGTGGGCAGAGGAGGAGCCAGGAGTAGTGTCAGTGTGGGCAGAGGAGCCAGGGGTCATGTCAGTGTGAGCAGAGGAGGAGCCAGGGGTCGTGTCAGTGTGGGTGGAGGAGGCAGGGCTAGTGTCAGTGTAGGCACAGGATGATCCAGGGGTACTGTCAGTGTGGGCAGAAGAGCCAGGGATAGTGCCAGTAAGGGCAGAGGAGGAGCCAGGGGTAGTGTCAGTGTGGGCAGAGGAGGAAGCAGGGGTAGTGTCACTGTGGGCAGAGGAGGAGCCAGTGGTAGTGTCAGAGTAGGTAGAGGAGGAGGCAGTGGTAGTGTCAGTGTGGGCAGGGGAGGAGCCAGTGGTAGTGTCAGTGTAGGTAGAGGAGGAGCCAGGGGTAGTGTCAGTGTGGGCAGAGGAGGAGCCAGGAGTAGTGTCAGTGTGGGCAGAGGAGGAGCCAGGGGTCATGTCAGTGTGGGCAGAGGAGGAGCCAGGGGTCGTAGTCAGTGTGGGTGGAGGAGGCAGGGCTAGTGTCAGTGTGGGCAGAGGAGGAGCCAGGGGTTGTGTCAGTGTAGGTGGAGGAGGAGCCAGGGGTTGTGTCAGTGTAGGTGGAGGAGGCAGGGCTAGTGTCAGTGTAGGTGGAGGAGGCAGGGCTAGTGTCAGTGTAGGCAGAGGATGAGCCAGGTGTAGTGTCAGTGTGGGCAGAGGATGAGCCAGGTGTAGTGTCAGTGTGGGCAGAGGAAGAGCCAGTGGTAGTGTCAGTGTTGAAAGAGGAGGAGCCAGGGTTAGGGTCAGTGTAGGCAGAGGAGGAGCCAGGGGTATTGTCAGTGTTGGCAGAGGAGGAGCCAGGGATAGTGTCAGCGTGGGCAGAGGACGAGCCAGGGCTAGTGTCAGTGTGGGTAGAGGAGGAGCCAGGGCTAGTGTCAGTGTAGGCAGAGGACGAGCCAGGTATAGTGCCAGTGTGGGCAGAGGAGGAGCCAGGGCTAGTGTCAGTGTGGGCAGAGGAGGAGCCAGGGCTAGTGTCAGTGTGGGCAGAGGAGGAGCCAGGGCTAGTGTCAGTGTGGGCAAAGGAGGAGCCAGTGGTAGTGTCAGTGTGAGCAGAGGAGGAGCCAGGGATAGTGTCAGTGTAGTTAGAGGAGGAACCAGGGGTAGAGTCAGTGTGGGCAGAGAAGCCAATGGTAGTGTAAACGTAGGTAGAGGAGGAGCCAGGAGCAGTGTCAGTTCGGGCAGAGGAGGAGCAAGGGGTAGTGTCAGTGCGGGCAGAAGAGGAGCAAGGGGGTCGAGCCAGTGCGGGCAGAGAGGGAGCCAGGGGTGGTGCCAATGTGGGAAGAGGAGGAGCCAGGGGTAGTGTCAGTGTGGAAAGAGGAGGAGCCAGGGGTAGTGTCAGTGTGGGAAGAGGAGGAGCCAGGGGTAGTGTCAGTGTGGGAAGAGGAGGAGCCAGGGGTAGTGTCAGTGTAGGCAGAGGAGCTAGGGCTTGTGTCAGTGTGGGCAGAGGAGGAAGGCAAGGCTAGTGTCAGTGTGGGCAGAGGAGGAGCCAGTGGTAGTGTCAGTGTGGGCAGAGGAGGAGCCAGGTATAGTGAGAGTGTAGGTGGAGGAGGAGCCAGGAGTTGTGTCAGTGTGGGCAGAGGAAGAGCCAGTGGTAGTGTCAGTGTAGTTAGAGGAGGAACCAGGGGTAGAGTCAGTGTGGGCCGAGGAGAAGCCAATGGTAGTGTAAACGTAGGTAGAGGAGGAGCCAGGAGTAGTGTCAGTGTGGGCAGAGGAGGAGCCAGGGGCAGTGTCAGTGCGGGCAGAGGAGGAGCAAGGGGGTCGAGCCAGTGAGGGCAGAGAAGCCAGGGGTGGTGCCAATGTGGGAAGAGGAGGAGCCAGGGGTAGTGTCAGTGAGGGAAAAGGAGGAGCCAGAGGTAGTGTCAGTGTGGGATGAGGAGGAGCCAGTGGTAGTGTCAGTGTAGGCAGAGGACGAGCTAGGGCTTGTGCCAGTGTGGGCAGAGGAGGAGGCAGGGCTAGTGTCAGTGTGCGCAGAGGAGGAGGCAGGGTTAGTGTCAGTGTGGGCAGAGGAAGAGCCAGGAGTTGTGTCAGCGTGGGCAGAGGAGGAGCCAGGAGTAGTGTCAGTGTGGGCAGAGGAGCCAGGGGTCATGTCAGTGTGAGCAGAGGAGGAGCCAGGGGTCGTGTCAGTGTGGGTGGAGGAGGCAGGGCTAGTGTCAGTGTAGGCACAGGATGATCCAGGGGTACTGTCAGTGTGGGCAGAAGAGCCAGGGATAGTGCCAGTAAGGGCAGAGGAGGAGCCAGGGGTAGTGTCAGTGTGGGCAGAGGAGGAGGCAGGGGTAGTGTCACTGTGGGCAGAGGAGGAGCCAGTGGTAGTGTCAGAGTAGGTAGAGGAGGAGGCAGTGGTAGTGTCAGTGTGGGCAGGGGAGGAGCCAGTGGTAGTGTCAGTGTAGGTAGAGGAGGAGCCAGGGGTAGTGTCAATGTGGGTAGAGGAGGAGCCAGGGGTAGTGTCAGTGTGGGCAGAGGAGGAGCAAGGGAAAGTGTCAGTGCCGGCAGAGGAGGAGCCAGGGGGCATACCAGTGCGGACAGAGGAGGAGCCAGGGGTCGTGCCAGTGCGGGCAGAGGAGGAGCCAGGGGTCGTGCCAGTGCATGCAGAGGAGGAGCCAGGAGTCGTGCCAGTGCATGCAGAGGAGGAGCCAGTGGTCGTGCCAGTGTGGGCAAAGGAGCCAGTGGTAGTGTCAGTGTGGGAAGAGGAGGAGCCAGGGTTAGTGTCCGTGTAGACAGAGGAGGAGCCAGGGGTATTGTCAGTGTGGGCAAAGGAGGAGCCAGGGGTACTGTCAGTGTGGGCAGAGGAGCCAGGGCTAGTGTCAGTGTAGGTAGAGGAGGAGCCAGGGCTAGTGTCAATGTAGGCAGAGGACGAGCCAGGGGTAGTGTCAGTGTGGGTAGAGGAGGAGCCAGGGGCAGTGTTAGTGTGGGCAGAGGAGGAGCAAGGGGTAGGATCAGTGTGGGAAGAGGAGGAGCCAGTGGTAGTGTCAGTGTAGAAAGAGGAGAAGCCAGGGGTAGTGTCAGTGTACGTAGAGGACGAGCCAGGGCTAGTGTCAGTGTAGGCAGAGGAGGAGGCAGGGCTAGTGTCAGTGTGGGCAGAGGAGGAGGCAGGGCTAGTGTCAGTGTGGGCAGAGGAGGAGCCAGGAGTAGTAAGTGTGGGCAGAGGAGGAGCCAGGGCTAATGTCAGTGTGGGCAGAGGAGGAGCCAGGGGTAGAGTCAGTGTGGGCAGAGGAGGAGCCAGGGGTAGTGTCAGTGTGGGCAGAGGAGGAGCCAGAGGTAGTGTCAGTGTGAGCAGAGGAGGAGCCAGGGATAGTGTCAGTGTGAGCAGAGGAGGAGCCAGGGGTAGAGTCAGTGTGAGCAGAGGAGGAGCCAGGGGTAGAGTCAGTGTGGGCAGAGGAGAAGCCAATGGTAGTGTAAACATAGGTAGAGGAGGAGCCAGGAGTTGTGTCAGTGTGGGCAGAGGAGGATCCTGGGGCAGTGTCAGTGCGGGCAGAGGAGGAGCAAGGGGTAGTGTCAGTGCTGGCAGAAGAGGAGCAAGGGGGTCGAGCCAGTGCGGGCAGAGAGGGAGCCAGGGGTGGTGCCAATGTGGGAAGAGGAGGAGCCAGGGGTAGTGTCAATGTGGAAAGAGGAGGAGCCAGGGGTAGTGTCAATGTGGAAAGAGGAGGAGCCAGGGGTAGTGTCAGTGTGGAAAGAGGAGGAGCCAGGGGTAGTGTCAGTGTGGAAAGAGGAGGAGCCAGGGGTAGTGTCAGTGTGGAAAGAGGAGGAGCCAGGGGTAGTGTCAGTGTGGAAAGAGGAGGAGCCAGGGGTAGTGTCAGTGTGGGCAGAGGAGGAGGCAGGGCTAGTGTCAGTGTGGGCAGAGGAGGAGGCAGGGCTAGTGTCAGTGTGGGCAGAGGAAGAGCCAGGAGTTGTGTCAGCGTGGGCAGAGGAGGAGCCAGGAGTAGTGTCAGTGTGGGCAGAGGAGGAGCCAGGAGTAGTGTCAATGTGGGCAGAGGAGGAGCCAGGGGTCATGTCAGTGTGGGCAGAGGAGCCAGGGGTCGTAGTCAGTGTGGGTGGAGGAGGCAGGGCTAGTGTCAGTGTGGGCAGAGGAGGAGCCAGGGGTTGTGTCAGTGTAGGTGGAGGAGGCAGGGCTAGTGTCAGTGTAGGTGGAGGAGGCAGGGCTAGTGTCAGTGTAGGCAGAGGATGAGCCAGGTGTAGTGTCAGTGTGGGCAGAGGAAGAGCCAGTGGTAGTGTCAGTGTTGAAAGAGGAGGAGCCAGGGTTAGGGTCAGTGTAGGCAGAGGAGGAGCCAGGGGTATTGTCAGTGTTGGCAGAGGAGGAGCCAGGGATAGTGTCAGCGTGGGCAGAGGACGAGCCAGGGCTAGTGTCAGTGTGGGTAGAGGAGGAGCCAGGGCTAGTGTCAGTGTAGGCAGAGGACGAGCCAGGTATAGTGCCAGTGTGGGCAGAGGAGGAGCCAGGGCTAGTGTCAGTGTGGGCAGAGGAGGAGCCAGGGCTAGTGTCAGTGTGGGCAGAGGAGGAGCCAGGGCTAGTGTCAGTGTGGGCAAAGGAGGAGCCAGTGGTAGTGTCAGTGTGAGCAGAGGAGGAGCCAGGGATAGTGTCAGTGTAGTTAGAGGAGGAACCAGGGGTAGAGTCAGTGTGGGCAGAGAAGCCAATGGTAGTGTAAACGTAGGTAGAGGAGGAGCCAGGAGCAGTGTCGGTTCGGGCAGAGGAGGAGCAAGGGGTAGTGTCAGTGCGGGCAGAAGAGGAGCAAGGGGGTCGAGCCAGTGCGGGCAGAGAGGGAGCCAGGGGTGGTGCCAATGTGGGAAGAGGAGGAGCCAGGGGTAGTGTCAGTGTGGAAAGAGGAGGAGCCAGGGGTAGTGTCAGTGTGGGAAGAGGAGGAGCCAGGGGTAGTGTCAGTGTGGGAAGAGGAGGAGCCAGGGGTAGTGTCAGTGTAGGCAGAGGAGCTAGGGCTTGTGTCAGTGTGGGCAGAGGAGGAAGGCAAGGCTAGTGTCAGTGTGGGCAGAGGAGGAGCCAGTGGTAGTGTCAGTGTGGGCAGAGGAGGAGCCAGGTATAGTGAGAGTGTAGGTGGAGGAGGAGCCAGGAGTTGTGTCAGTGTGGGCAGAGGAAGAGCCAGTGGTAGTGTCAGTGTAGTTAGAGGAGGAACCAGGGGTAGAGTCAGTGTGGGCCGAGGAGAAGCCAATGGTAGTGTAAACGTAGGTAGAGGAGGAGCCAGGAGTAGTGTCAGTGTGGGCAGAGGAGGAGCCAGGGGCAGTGTCAGTGCGGGCAGAGGAGGAGCAAGGGGGTCGAGCCAGTGAGGGCAGAGAAGCCAGGGGTGGTGCCAATGTGGGAAGAGGAGGAGCCAGGGGTAGTGTCAGTGAGGGAAAAGGAGGAGCCAGAGGTAGTGTCAGTGTGGGATGAGGAGGAGCCAGTGGTAGTGTCAGTGTAGGCAGAGGACGAGCTAGGGCTTGTGCCAGTGTGGGCAGAGGAGGAGGCAGGGCTAGTGTCAGTGTGCGCAGAGGAGGAGGCAGGGTTAGTGTCAGTGTGGGCAGAGGAAGAGCCAGGAGTTGTGTCAGCGTGGGCAGAGGAGGAGCCAGGAGTAGTGTCAGTGTGGGCAGAGGAGCCAGGGGTCATGTCAGTGTGAGCAGAGGAGGAGCCAGGGGTCGTGTCAGTGTGGGTGGAGGAGGCAGGGCTAGTGTCAGTGTAGGCACAGGATGATCCAGGGGTACTGTCAGTGTGGGCAGAAGAGCCAGGGATAGTGCCAGTAAGGGCAGAGGAGGAGCCAGGGGTAGTGTCAGTGTGGGCAGAGGAGGAAGCAGGGGTAGTGTCACTGTGGGCAGAGGAGGAGCCAGTGGTAGTGTCAGAGTAGGTAGAGGAGGAGGCAGTGGTAGTGTCAGTGTGGGCAGGGGAGGAGCCAGTGGTAGTGTCAGTGTAGGTAGAGGAGGAGCCAGGGGTAGTGTCAGTGTGGGCAGAGGAGGAGCCAGGAGTAGTGTCAGTGTGGGCAGAGGAGGAGCCAGGGGTCATGTCAGTGTGGGCAGAGGAGGAGCCAGGGGTCGTAGTCAGTGTGGGTGGAGGAGGCAGGGCTAGTGTCAGTGTGGGCAGAGGAGGAGCCAGGGGTTGTGTCAGTGTAGGTGGAGGAGGAGCCAGGGGTTGTGTCAGTGTAGGTGGAGGAGGCAGGGCTAGTGTCAGTGTAGGTGGAGGAGGCAGGGCTAGTGTCAGTGTAGGCAGAGGATGAGCCAGGTGTAGTGTCAGTGTGGGCAGAGGATGAGCCAGGTGTAGTGTCAGTGTGGGCAGAGGAAGAGCCAGTGGTAGTGTCAGTGTTGAAAGAGGAGGAGCCAGGGTTAGGGTCAGTGTAGGCAGAGGAGGAGCCAGGGGTATTGTCAGTGTTGGCAGAGGAGGAGCCAGGGATAGTGTCAGCGTGGGCAGAGGACGAGCCAGGGCTAGTGTCAGTGTGGGTAGAGGAGGAGCCAGGGCTAGTGTCAGTGTAGGCAGAGGACGAGCCAGGTATAGTGCCAGTGTGGGCAGAGGAGGAGCCAGGGCTAGTGTCAGTGTGGGCAGAGGAGGAGCCAGGGCTAGTGTCAGTGTGGGCAGAGGAGGAGCCAGGGCTAGTGTCAGTGTGGGCAAAGGAGGAGCCAGTGGTAGTGTCAGTGTGAGCAGAGGAGGAGCCAGGGATAGTGTCAGTGTAGTTAGAGGAGGAACCAGGGGTAGAGTCAGTGTGGGCAGAGAAGCCAATGGTAGTGTAAACGTAGGTAGAGGAGGAGCCAGGAGCAGTGTCAGTTCGGGCAGAGGAGGAGCAAGGGGTAGTGTCAGTGCGGGCAGAAGAGGAGCAAGGGGGTCGAGCCAGTGCGGGCAGAGAGGGAGCCAGGGGTGGTGCCAATGTGGGAAGAGGAGGAGCCAGGGGTAGTGTCAGTGTGGAAAGAGGAGGAGCCAGGGGTAGTGTCAGTGTGGGAAGAGGAGGAGCCAGGGGTAGTGTCAGTGTGGGAAGAGGAGGAGCCAGGGGTAGTGTCAGTGTAGGCAGAGGAGCTAGGGCTTGTGTCAGTGTGGGCAGAGGAGGAAGGCAAGGCTAGTGTCAGTGTGGGCAGAGGAGGAGCCAGTGGTAGTGTCAGTGTGGGCAGAGGAGGAGCCAGGTATAGTGAGAGTGTAGGTGGAGGAGGAGCCAGGAGTTGTGTCAGTGTGGGCAGAGGAAGAGCCAGTGGTAGTGTCAGTGTAGTTAGAGGAGGAACCAGGGGTAGAGTCAGTGTGGGCCGAGGAGAAGCCAATGGTAGTGTAAACGTAGGTAGAGGAGGAGCCAGGAGTAGTGTCAGTGTGGGCAGAGGAGGAGCCAGGGGCAGTGTCAGTGCGGGCAGAGGAGGAGCAAGGGGGTCGAGCCAGTGAGGGCAGAGAAGCCAGGGGTGGTGCCAATGTGGGAAGAGGAGGAGCCAGGGGTAGTGTCAGTGAGGGAAAAGGAGGAGCCAGAGGTAGTGTCAGTGTGGGATGAGGAGGAGCCAGTGGTAGTGTCAGTGTAGGCAGAGGACGAGCTAGGGCTTGTGCCAGTGTGGGCAGAGGAGGAGGCAGGGCTAGTGTCAGTGTGCGCAGAGGAGGAGGCAGGGTTAGTGTCAGTGTGGGCAGAGGAAGAGCCAGGAGTTGTGTCAGCGTGGGCAGAGGAGGAGCCAGGAGTAGTGTCAGTGTGGGCAGAGGAGCCAGGGGTCATGTCAGTGTGAGCAGAGGAGGAGCCAGGGGTCGTGTCAGTGTGGGTGGAGGAGGCAGGGCTAGTGTCAGTGTAGGCACAGGATGATCCAGGGGTACTGTCAGTGTGGGCAGAAGAGCCAGGGATAGTGCCAGTAAGGGCAGAGGAGGAGCCAGGGGTAGTGTCAGTGTGGGCAGAGGAGGAGGCAGGGGTAGTGTCACTGTGGGCAGAGGAGGAGCCAGTGGTAGTGTCAGAGTAGGTAGAGGAGGAGGCAGTGGTAGTGTCAGTGTGGGCAGGGGAGGAGCCAGTGGTAGTGTCAGTGTAGGTAGAGGAGGAGCCAGGGGTAGTGTCAATGTGGGTAGAGGAGGAGCCAGGGGTAGTGTCAGTGTGGGCAGAGGAGGAGCAAGGGAAAGTGTCAGTGCCGGCAGAGGAGGAGCCAGGGGGCATACCAGTGCGGACAGAGGAGGAGCCAGGGGTCGTGCCAGTGCGGGCAGAGGAGGAGCCAGGGGTCGTGCCAGTGCATGCAGAGGAGGAGCCAGGAGTCGTGCCAGTGCATGCAGAGGAGGAGCCAGTGGTCGTGCCAGTGTGGGCAAAGGAGCCAGTGGTAGTGTCAGTGTGGGAAGAGGAGGAGCCAGGGTTAGTGTCCGTGTAGACAGAGGAGGAGCCAGGGGTATTGTCAGTGTGGGCAAAGGAGGAGCCAGGGGTACTGTCAGTGTGGGCAGAGGAGCCAGGGCTAGTGTCAGTGTAGGTAGAGGAGGAGCCAGGGCTAGTGTCAATGTAGGCAGAGGACGAGCCAGGGGTAGTGTCAGTGTGGGTAGAGGAGGAGCCAGGGGCAGTGTTAGTGTGGGCAGAGGAGGAGCAAGGGGTAGGATCAGTGTGGGAAGAGGAGGAGCCAGTGGTAGTGTCAGTGTAGAAAGAGGAGAAGCCAGGGGTAGTGTCAGTGTACGTAGAGGACGAGCCAGGGCTAGTGTCAGTGTAGGCAGAGGAGGAGGCAGGGCTAGTGTCAGTGTGGGCAGAGGAGGAGGCAGGGCTAGTGTCAGTGTGGGCAGAGGAGGAGCCAGGAGTAGTAAGTGTGGGCAGAGGAGGAGCCAGGGCTAATGTCAGTGTGGGCAGAGGAGGAGCCAGGGGTAGAGTCAGTGTGGGCAGAGGAGGAGCCAGGGGTAGTGTCAGAGTAGGTAGAGGCGGAGCCAGTGGTAGTGTCAGTGTGGGCAGGGAAGGAGCCAGTGGTAGTGTGGGCAGAGGAGGAGCCAGGGGTAGTGTCAGTGTGGGCAGAGGAGGAGCAAGGGGAAGTGTCAGTGTGGGCAGAGGAGGAGCAAGGGGAGGTGTCAGTGTGGGCAGAGGAGGAGCAAGGGGAAGTGTCAGTGTGGGCAGAGGAGGAGCAAGGGGAAGTGTCAGTGTGGGCAGAGGAGGAGCAAGGGGAAGTGTCAGTGCGGGTAGAGGAGGAGCCAGGGGTCATACCAGTGCGGGCAGAGGAGGAGCAAGAGGTAGTATCAGTGTGGGCAAAGTAGGAGCCAGGAGTCATGCCAGTTCAAGCAGAGGAGGAGCCAGGGGTCGTGCCAGTGTAGGCAAAGGAGGAGCCAGTGGTAGTGTCAGTGTGGGAAGAGGAGGAGGCAGGGTTAGTGTTAGTGTAGGAAAAGGAGGAGCCAGGGGTAGTGTCAGTGTGGGAAGAGGGGGAGCCAGGGGTAGTGTAAATGAAGAAAAGAAGGAGCCAGTGGTAGTGTCAATGAAGAAAAGAAGGAGCCAGTGGTAGTGTCATTGTGGGCAGAAAAGGAGACGGTGGTAGTGTCAGTGTAGGCAGAGGAGGAGCCAGGGGTCGTGTCAGTGTAGGTGGAGGAGCCAGGGCTAGTGTCAGTGTAGGCAGAGTACGAGCCAGGGATAGTGCCAGTGTGGGCAGAGGAGCCAGGGATAGTGCCAGTGTGGGCAGAGGAGCCAGGGATAGTGCCAGTGTGGGCAGAGGAGGAGCCAGGGCTAGTGGCAGTGTGTGAAGAGGAGGAGCCAGGGGTAGTGTCAGTGTGGGAAGAGGAGGAGGCAGGGTTAGTGTCAGTGTGGGCAGAGGAGGAGCCAGGGGTAGTGTCAGTGTGGGCAGAGGAGGAGCCAGTGGTCGTGTCAGTGTAGGTGGAGGAGCCAGGACTAGTGTCAGTGTGGGAAGAGGAGGAGCCAGGGTTAGAGTCAGTGTAGGCAGAGGAGGAGCCAGGGGTATTGTCAGTGTGGGCAGAGGAGGGGCCAGGGATAGTGTCAGTGTGGGCAGAGGACGAGCCAGGGCTAGTGTCAGTGAGGGTAGAGGAGGAGCCAGGGATAGTGCCAGTGTGGGCAGAGGAGGAGCCAGGGCTAGTGTCAGTGTGGGCAGAGGAGGAGCCAGGGCTAGTGTCAGTGTGGGCAGAGGAGGAGCCAGGGCTAGTGTCAGTGTGGGCAGAGGAGGAGCCAGGGCTAGTGTCAGTGTGGGCAGAGGAGGAGCCAGGGCTAGTGTCAGTGTGGGCAGAGGAGGAGCCAGAGGTAGTGTCAGTGTGAGCAGAGGAGGAGCCAGGGATAGTGTCAGTGTGAGCAGAGGAGGAGCCAGGGGTAGAGTCAGTGTGAGCAGAGGAGGAGCCAGGGGTAGAGTCAGTGTGGGCAGAGGAGAAGCCAATGGTAGTGTAAACATAGGTAGAGGAGGAGCCAGGAGTTGTGTCAGTGTGGGCAGAGGAGGATCCTGGGGCAGTGTCAGTGCGGGCAGAGGAGGAGCAAGGGGTAGTGTCAGTGCTGGCAGAAGAGGAGCAAGGGGGTCGAGCCAGTGCGGGCAGAGAGGGAGCCAGGGGTGGTGCCAATGTGGGAAGAGGAGGAGCCAGGGGTAGTGTCAATGTGGAAAGAGGAGGAGCCAGGGGTAGTGTCAATGTGGAAAGAGGAGGAGCCAGGGGTAGTGTCAGTGTGGAAAGAGGAGGAGCCAGGGGTAGTGTCAGTGTGGAAAGAGGAGGAGCCAGGGGTAGTGTCAGTGTGGAAAGAGGAGGAGCCAGGGGTAGTGTCAGTGTGGAAAGAGGAGGAGCCAGGGGTAGTGTCAGTGTGGAAAGAGGAGGAGCCAGGGGTAGTGTCAGTGTGGGCAGAGGAGGAGGCAGGGCTAGTGTCAGTGTGGGCAGAGGAGGAGGCAGGGCTAGTGTCAGTGTGGGCAGAGGAAGAGCCAGGAGTTGTGTCAGCGTGGGCAGAGGAGGAGCCAGGAGTAGTGTCAGTGTGGGCAGAGGAGGAGCCAGGAGTAGTGTCAGTGTGGGCAGAGGAGGAGCCAGGGGTCATGTCAGTGTGGGCAGAGGAGCCAGGGGTCGTAGTCAGTGTGGGTGGAGGAGGCAGGGCTAGTGTCAGTGTGGGCAGAGGAGGAGCCAGGGGTTGTGTCAGTGTAGGTGGAGGAGGCAGGGCTAGTGTCAGTGTAGGTGGAGGAGGCAGGGCTAGTGTCAGTGTAGGCAGAGGATGAGCCAGGTGTAGTGTCAGTGTGGGCAGAGGAAGAGCCAGTGGTAGTGTCAGTGTTGAAAGAGGAGGAGCCAGGGTTAGGGTCAGTGTAGGCAGAGGAGGAGCCAGGGGTATTGTCAGTGTTGGCAGAGGAGGAGCCAGGGATAGTGTCAGCGTGGGCAGAGGACGAGCCAGGGCTAGTGTCAGTGTGGGTAGAGGAGGAGCCAGGGCTAGTGTCAGTGTAGGCAGAGGACGAGCCAGGTATAGTGCCAGTGTGGGCAGAGGAGGAGCCAGGGCTAGTGTCAGTGTGGGCAGAGGAGGAGCCAGGGCTAGTGTCAGTGTGGGCAGAGGAGGAGCCAGGGCTAGTGTCAGTGTGGGCAAAGGAGGAGCCAGTGGTAGTGTCAGTGTGAGCAGAGGAGGAGCCAGGGATAGTGTCAGTGTAGTTAGAGGAGGAACCAGGGGTAGAGTCAGTGTGGGCAGAGAAGCCAATGGTAGTGTAAACGTAGGTAGAGGAGGAGCCAGGAGCAGTGTCAGTTCGGGCAGAGGAGGAGCAAGGGGTAGTGTCAGTGCGGGCAGAAGAGGAGCAAGGGGGTCGAGCCAGTGCGGGCAGAGAGGGAGCCAGGGGTGGTGCCAATGTGGGAAGAGGAGGAGCCAGGGGTAGTGTCAGTGTGGAAAGAGGAGGAGCCAGGGGTAGTGTCAGTGTGGGAAGAGGAGGAGCCAGGGGTAGTGTCAGTGTGGGAAGAGGAGGAGCCAGGGGTAGTGTCAGTGTAGGCAGAGGAGCTAGGGCTTGTGTCAGTGTGGGCAGAGGAGGAAGGCAAGGCTAGTGTCAGTGTGGGCAGAGGAGGAGCCAGTGGTAGTGTCAGTGTGGGCAGAGGAGGAGCCAGGTATAGTGAGAGTGTAGGTGGAGGAGGAGCCAGGAGTTGTGTCAGTGTGGGCAGAGGAAGAGCCAGTGGTAGTGTCAGTGTAGTTAGAGGAGGAACCAGGGGTAGAGTCAGTGTGGGCCGAGGAGAAGCCAATGGTAGTGTAAACGTAGGTAGAGGAGGAGCCAGGAGTAGTGTCAGTGTGGGCAGAGGAGGAGCCAGGGGCAGTGTCAGTGCGGGCAGAGGAGGAGCAAGGGGGTCGAGCCAGTGAGGGCAGAGAAGCCAGGGGTGGTGCCAATGTGGGAAGAGGAGGAGCCAGGGGTAGTGTCAGTGAGGGAAAAGGAGGAGCCAGAGGTAGTGTCAGTGTGGGATGAGGAGGAGCCAGTGGTAGTGTCAGTGTAGGCAGAGGACGAGCTAGGGCTTGTGCCAGTGTGGGCAGAGGAGGAGGCAGGGCTAGTGTCAGTGTGCGCAGAGGAGGAGGCAGGGTTAGTGTCAGTGTGGGCAGAGGAAGAGCCAGGAGTTGTGTCAGCGTGGGCAGAGGAGGAGCCAGGAGTAGTGTCAGTGTGGGCAGAGGAGCCAGGGGTCATGTCAGTGTGAGCAGAGGAGGAGCCAGGGGTCGTGTCAGTGTGGGTGGAGGAGGCAGGGCTAGTGTCAGTGTAGGCACAGGATGATCCAGGGGTACTGTCAGTGTGGGCAGAAGAGCCAGGGATAGTGCCAGTAAGGGCAGAGGAGGAGCCAGGGGTAGTGTCAGTGTGGGCAGAGGAGGAAGCAGGGGTAGTGTCACTGTGGGCAGAGGAGGAGCCAGTGGTAGTGTCAGAGTAGGTAGAGGAGGAGGCAGTGGTAGTGTCAGTGTGGGCAGGGGAGGAGCCAGTGGTAGTGTCAGTGTAGGTAGAGGAGGAGCCAGGGGTAGTGTCAGTGTGGGCAGAGGAGGAGCCAGGAGTAGTGTCAGTGTGGGCAGAGGAGGAGCCAGGGGTCATGTCAGTGTGGGCAGAGGAGGAGCCAGGGGTCGTAGTCAGTGTGGGTGGAGGAGGCAGGGCTAGTGTCAGTGTGGGCAGAGGAGGAGCCAGGGGTTGTGTCAGTGTAGGTGGAGGAGGAGCCAGGGGTTGTGTCAGTGTAGGTGGAGGAGGCAGGGCTAGTGTCAGTGTAGGTGGAGGAGGCAGGGCTAGTGTCAGTGTAGGCAGAGGATGAGCCAGGTGTAGTGTCAGTGTGGGCAGAGGATGAGCCAGGTGTAGTGTCAGTGTGGGCAGAGGAAGAGCCAGTGGTAGTGTCAGTGTTGAAAGAGGAGGAGCCAGGGTTAGGGTCAGTGTAGGCAGAGGAGGAGCCAGGGGTATTGTCAGTGTTGGCAGAGGAGGAGCCAGGGATAGTGTCAGCGTGGGCAGAGGACGAGCCAGGGCTAGTGTCAGTGTGGGTAGAGGAGGAGCCAGGGCTAGTGTCAGTGTAGGCAGAGGACGAGCCAGGTATAGTGCCAGTGTGGGCAGAGGAGGAGCCAGGGCTAGTGTCAGTGTGGGCAGAGGAGGAGCCAGGGCTAGTGTCAGTGTGGGCAGAGGAGGAGCCAGGGCTAGTGTCAGTGTGGGCAAAGGAGGAGCCAGTGGTAGTGTCAGTGTGAGCAGAGGAGGAGCCAGGGATAGTGTCAGTGTAGTTAGAGGAGGAACCAGGGGTAGAGTCAGTGTGGGCAGAGAAGCCAATGGTAGTGTAAACGTAGGTAGAGGAGGAGCCAGGAGCAGTGTCAGTTCGGGCAGAGGAGGAGCAAGGGGTAGTGTCAGTGCGGGCAGAAGAGGAGCAAGGGGGTCGAGCCAGTGCGGGCAGAGAGGGAGCCAGGGGTGGTGCCAATGTGGGAAGAGGAGGAGCCAGGGGTAGTGTCAGTGTGGAAAGAGGAGGAGCCAGGGGTAGTGTCAGTGTGGGAAGAGGAGGAGCCAGGGGTAGTGTCAGTGTGGGAAGAGGAGGAGCCAGGGGTAGTGTCAGTGTAGGCAGAGGAGCTAGGGCTTGTGTCAGTGTGGGCAGAGGAGGAAGGCAAGGCTAGTGTCAGTGTGGGCAGAGGAGGAGCCAGTGGTAGTGTCAGTGTGGGCAGAGGAGGAGCCAGGTATAGTGAGAGTGTAGGTGGAGGAGGAGCCAGGAGTTGTGTCAGTGTGGGCAGAGGAAGAGCCAGTGGTAGTGTCAGTGTAGTTAGAGGAGGAACCAGGGGTAGAGTCAGTGTGGGCCGAGGAGAAGCCAATGGTAGTGTAAACGTAGGTAGAGGAGGAGCCAGGAGTAGTGTCAGTGTGGGCAGAGGAGGAGCCAGGGGCAGTGTCAGTGCGGGCAGAGGAGGAGCCAGGGGCAGTGTCAGTGCGGGCAGAGGAGGAGCAAGGGGGTCGAGCCAGTGAGGGCAGAGAAGCCAGGGGTGGTGCCAATGTGGGAAGAGGAGGAGCCAGGGGTAGTGTCAGTGAGGGAAAAGGAGGAGCCAGAGGTAGTGTCAGTGTGGGATGAGGAGGAGCCAGTGGTAGTGTCAGTGTAGGCAGAGGACGAGCTAGGGCTTGTGCCAGTGTGGGCAGAGGAGGAGGCAGGGCTAGTGTCAGTGTGCGCAGAGGAGGAGGCAGGGTTAGTGTCAGTGTGGGCAGAGGAAGAGCCAGGAGTTGTGTCAGCGTGGGCAGAGGAGGAGCCAGGAGTAGTGTCAGTGTGGGCAGAGGAGCCAGGGGTCATGTCAGTGTGAGCAGAGGAGGAGCCAGGGGTCGTGTCAGTGTGGGTGGAGGAGGCAGGGCTAGTGTCAGTGTAGGCACAGGATGATCCAGGGGTACTGTCAGTGTGGGCAGAAGAGCCAGGGATAGTGCCAGTAAGGGCAGAGGAGGAGCCAGGGGTAGTGTCAGTGTGGGCAGAGGAGGAGGCAGGGGTAGTGTCACTGTGGGCAGAGGAGGAGCCAGTGGTAGTGTCAGAGTAGGTAGAGGAGGAGGCAGTGGTAGTGTCAGTGTGGGCAGGGGAGGAGCCAGTGGTAGTGTCAGTGTAGGTAGAGGAGGAGCCAGGGGTAGTGTCAATGTGGGTAGAGGAGGAGCCAGGGGTAGTGTCAGTGTGGGCAGAGGAGGAGCAAGGGAAAGTGTCAGTGCCGGCAGAGGAGGAGCCAGGGGGCATACCAGTGCGGACAGAGGAGGAGCCAGGGGTCGTGCCAGTGCGGGCAGAGGAGGAGCCAGGGGTCGTGCCAGTGCATGCAGAGGAGGAGCCAGGAGTCGTGCCAGTGCATGCAGAGGAGGAGCCAGTGGTCGTGCCAGTGTGGGCAAAGGAGCCAGTGGTAGTGTCAGTGTGGGAAGAGGAGGAGCCAGGGTTAGTGTCCGTGTAGACAGAGGAGGAGCCAGGGGTATTGTCAGTGTGGGCAAAGGAGGAGCCAGGGGTACTGTCAGTGTGGGCAGAGGAGCCAGGGCTAGTGTCAGTGTAGGTAGAGGAGGAGCCAGGGCTAGTGTCAATGTAGGCAGAGGACGAGCCAGGGGTAGTGTCAGTGTGGGTAGAGGAGGAGCCAGGGGTCATGTCAGTGTGAGCAGAGGAGGAGCCAGGGGTCGTGTCAGTGTGGGTGGAGGAGGCAGGGCTAGTGTCAGTGTAGGCACAGGATGAGCCAGGGGTACTGTCAGTGTGGGCAGAAGAGCCAGGGATAGTGCCAGTAAGGGCAGAGGAGGAGCCAGGGGTAGTGTCAGTGTGGGCAGAGGAGGAGGCAGAGGTAGTGTCACTGTGGGCAGAGGAGGAGCCAGTGGTAGTGTCAGAGTAGGTAGAAGAGGAGCCAGTGGTAGTGTCAGTGTGGGCAGGGGAGGAGCCAGTGGTAGTGTCAGTGTAGGTAGAGGAGTCAGGGGTAGTGTCAATGTGGGTAGAGGAGGAGCCAGGGGTAGTGTCAGTGTGGGCAGAGGAGGAGCAAGGGAAAGTGTCAGTTCCGGCAGAGGAGGAGCCAGGGGGCATACCAGTGCGGACAGAGGAGGAGCCAGGGGTCGTGCCAGTGCGGGCAGAGGAGGAGCCAGGGGTCGTGCCAGTGCATGCAGAGGAGGAGCCAGGGGTCGTGCCAGTGCATGCAGAGGAGGAGCCAGGGGTCGTGCCAGTGTGGGCAAAGGAGGAGCCAGTGGTAGTGTCAGTGTGGGAAGAGGAGGAGCCAGGGTTAGTGTCCGTGTAGACAGAGGAGCCAGGGGTATTGTCAGTGTGGGCAAAGGAGGAGCCAGGGGTACTGTCAGTGTGGGCAGAGGAGCCAGGGCTAGTGTCAGTGTAGGTAGAGGAGGAGCCAGGGCTAGTGTCAATGTAGGCAGAGGACGAGCCAGGGGTAGTGTCAGTGTGGGTAGAGGAGGAGCCAGGGGTAGTGTCAGCGTGGGCAGAGGAGGAGCCAGGGGTAGTGTCAGTGTGGGCAGAGGAGCCAGGGGTAGTGTCAGTGTGGGCAGAGAAGCCAGGGGTAGTGTCAGTGTGGGCAGAGGAGGAGCCAATGTCAGTGTCAGTGTAGGTAGAGGAGGAGCCAGGGGTCTCATCAGTGTGGGCAGAGGAATAGCCAGGGGTCGTGCCAGTGCGGGCAGAGGAGGAGCCAGGGGTAGTGTCAGCGTGAGCAGAGGAGGAGCCAGGGGTAGTGTCAGTGTGGGCAGAGGAGAAGCCAGGGGTAGTGTCAGTGTGGGCAGAGGAGAAGCCAGGGGTAGTGTCAGCGTAGGTAGAGGAGGAGCCGGGGGTCGCGTCAGTGCGGGCAGAGGAATAGCCAGGGGTAGTGTCAGTGTGGGCAGAGGAGGAGCCGGGGGTAGTGTCCATGTGGGTGGAGCTGCTGTGTGGCATGCTGCCCCGAACATGAAGTACCAGTCAGAAGGAGGACTGCACCGGACTCTGGATTCCCATTTTTTTACTGCTCTAGGCCTCTGGCTGTCGGACAGCAGAATAATAATCCTGTTCCGGCAGAGACCCACCTATGGTGCAACATTAGTAGAACATGGCCTTCCACAGACAGCACCACATCTGCCCTCAGGCTATGACTGGTATTGACACTCGACTCTATGAAAGTGAATGGAACTGAACTGCACTAGCAGACTACCTGAGGACTGGTGTGGCGCTGTTGCTGGAGGACGGTACCCTGTGAAATAGATGAGCATACTTGTAATCATGCTGCTGCGGTCAGCCGGTCATGTGATCCTGCGGCCATTTACAGTATAGCTGAGTCTCTGCGGCTCGGTATACGGGTACGTTAGTATTTGTGGGTCAGCCTTTCATTTATCGGTGCTGCGCATACACCATGTTCTGCCCCGTCCTAAAAGTCATCCCAGAGGCAGCGATAATTACTTTGTAAAGAGTTTCTTAAAATGAAAAGTGATAATATTCCAAAAACTAAATTTTTAAGTGATGAGAAATGAAAAAAATGCAATTGCACCATTTTTTGGTGGCTTTTAACAGCATTCAGTTTGGTAAAAACGATCCACGCGCCTTGCGGTGGGGGTCGGTAGGATTACAGGGCTTCTAAATTTAGACACTAGCAAAATGTTTTCTATTATTAGAATTTTATTTTTTCTTAACCCCTTTATGACCGCTTATACGCCTTTTGACATTGGCTGGACCTTATTCCTTACAGCCGTCAAGACGGCCTCACTGTGGAATAGAGCCACGGCCTCGGGGAGGGCTGGGGTGGGAAAGTCACAGCTTCTGTGGTAGGTGGGAGTCCGGAGGGCTGCGGTTTGCAGTCTGCAGTCATCCGATTGCCGATGTGTAACAGATATCAGCGACTGAATGGAAGTAAATTGTGGAGCACGAAGGGTGAACGATTGAGTTCTCCTCAGCGATCGGATCGCTTTGGGGGGCTGAAACAGCTTACCTGCAGCCTGCTGCTGTCTTCTTCCTTCCCAGTGTCCCGTCTCTATGCTTGTGCCTGCACCCACCGGCCAAAATGGCGGGTGCAAGCACCGTAGCAGAGAGGGAGCTGGGAAATTTGAAATTTCTCTGTCCTCCACTACCAAAGGCAGCAGAGAGAACCCACCGGGGGGGCTGCGCTCCTCCTGCAAGAGGTCGCTATGATCAGCAGGGATAGCGACCTCATGCAAAGTAAAAAAAATAAAATAAAAAATTTTCTAACGTGTAAAGTTCCATCTCCCATTCTCCCCTCCCCCACTGTGTCTCCCCTCTGACTCCTCCAGCCAAATGGCAGACGCACTGAACCTTTGCACAAACTAGCAGGGACCATTGTCATTGGTCCCTGGAGACGATCCTATCACAACCATGCATTGGATTTATTTTGAGAATTCTGCACCGGACTTGTGCTGCACCCTCCTCCCCGCTCACAGAGCGTTGTCTGGGAGGAGAGAGAGAATATGTTCCTGTGCTGTGCCATCCTGTGCCCAGCTATGCTGGACCGTGCCGAACCAGAGAGTGAAGGCCAGAAAAAGAAAGTTTGTTTTTCTTGAGGTGCCTCCGCGTCTCGCATCCCAGGCCGTCTCAGGATCTTTCTCATAGACCCCACGTGGGGGTGACGAGCTCCCCTCTTGTTGTTCTCTTGATAAATGTATTCATTCTTTTTCGGCCTGAAACTTATCCAGTTGTGCCCTGAAATCCAACAGGTGTCCCCCCATCACAGGCCGAGCCGTGTGTCCAGTAGATTGGGGCCACGATAGGTATATCTGAACACGGGACAAACAGGGGATCCATTATAGGGTGAAAGTCCTCATGCAGATGTACGCTGTACAGAAAAGGCCTTAAAATGACAATTGGCAAAAAAATGAAAATTGTAATTTTTTCCTTCTGCTTCGCTTAAATTCGTTTAAAAGCCGTGGGGTCAAAATACGCAGTAGACAGTGAGAGGAATTCATTAAGGGGTCTCTTTTTCAAAATGGGGTCATTTGTGGGGGTGCTCCATTATTTTGGCCGCTCAAGGTCTCCACAAGTGGGCGATGGGGCCTGAATCACCTTTAAGCAAAATGTCTGATCTGAAAGCCTCCGGCTGCTCCTGTCGGTTTGGGCCCCGTTGTGCATCCAGACATAAGATTAGGGCCACAATCGGTATGTCTCTGAACACAGGACAAACAGGGGGATCCATTTTTGGGTGCAAATCCTCATTTTAATGTGCAATGTAGGAAAAAAGAAAAAAAAAAACACCTCTCTTTAAAATGACATATTTACAAATATATAAAGGTTTTCTGCTCTGAATTTTTCCTGGGGAAAAAAAAAACTGCGGGGTCAAAATCCTCCTGACCCCCTCAGTGAGTACACTAAGGGGTGTAGTTTTTTAAATGGGCCATTTGTTGGAGTATCTATCATTCTGACACCTAGGAGCTTTTACAATCTTGGCTCGGTGCAGAAAAACATAATATTCCTCAAAATGTTCAAAAAAAAGGTTTTCTAATGTGCTTCCAGAATAAAGTAAACAGATGGAAATATATATCTTATCAAATTTGTACAGTAAGTTTGCGCATATTTGACATTTCAGTTGAAAATATGAAAAAACGACAATTTTTTCAAAATTTTCCCAATTTTGGCATTTTTAATAAAAATATACAAGTTTTAAATCTGTCTATTTTTACCACCTAAATGAAGTACAATATGTGGAGAAAAACAACGTCAGAATCACTGGGATCTGCAGAACCTGTACGGAGTTATTCTAGGTTAGGCTTCTTTCATATGAGCCCATATCAGCCGGCGTTTTCACGGGCGGCCAATATGCGCTGTGATCTGATGCATTGGATTCCAATGCGTCAGATCACATGGGCATATTGGTGAGACGTAAAAACGCCCGGCCAAGCAAATATAGCGCCGGGTGTTTTTACGTCAGAGCCAAAACATAGTTCTGGAACTATATTTTGGCCGGAATACGTCCAGCTGCTGCACGGACTCCTATGGGAGCCCATGGCATTGGCCATACATGGGAGAGAATTTAGCAGCGTGGCTGTTCCCCCACCTATGCAGGCTTACCTGTCTTCCTCCCCTTTCGTTCTGTGCAATGGGAAGGGTGAGACCGAGGCAGAGCCAAGTGTCGGTCCGCCCCAACCTCCTCCCATTGATGCTATGGATAAGGGGTAGGACAGAGGTGGAGCTAAATGCCCCATAGCCAATGGGAGGCGGTGGGACGGACCGGTTCTGGGCTCCGCCCCCTCCCGTTGCGCAGGACGAATGAGGAGGGAGAGAAAATGGGAGACGGCCTAGTGAGGTCGGCGCATTTGCACCGGCCTCACCAGGCCATATGTATGGGCGCACAAACGTTTGAGTTGTGCGCCCTTTCACCCAATCTTTCACTTACAACGTAGCGTAAATCGATATGCGCTCATGTGAAAGAAGCCTCAAAGTGACACGTCAGATTTCCAAAATTTGGCCTGGTCATTAAGGGGTTAATTCCTTCCATGGCCTTATTCTGAGACTCCTATTTATTGTTTCATCGATTGGCCGGTGTGAGGGCCAGCTGTAGCCTCATCACCATTTTGGGGTGCATACATCTTGTTGATCAAATTTTTATTTACATTTTCTGGTTGCTGGGATAATAAAAGAAATAAATAAAACAGACACAATCGTGTATTTCGGGTTTGTGTGTGTGTGTGTGTGTGTGGGGGGGGGGCTTTTATTTAGTCCCTTCCATAGGCTCTGCACTGCCGATTGGCACCCTAGGATCGTGCTGTGGGGATCCCGATGGGCTACAGGAAGGTTTTTCCCTCCCTCCTACTGACTGTTTAGCTGCCATGATCACAGCCAACCCAGATTGCGGCGGTCACCCACTGCCTCCCAATCCCGCGGCATACACACGGAGGGACATTTATAATCGGTTGTGGTTCTGAAGTGGTTAAACGCCTCATTTATGTCAAAAAGAGGGGAAAAAGTAAAGCATCGCAGCGTGTCATCCATCAGCCCCCCAACTACTGACCCTTTAAAGCAAAGTCAGAATTGCTGTTATTTTATGTTGATCTTTACACCAAGTGATCAAAAAGCCGTACGAACCCCAAAATGGTACCTAAGAAAACACCAACTCACTCCGCCCCCGCCAGTGACCGGATATAAAGTGATGGCGTCAGAACAGCCAGGAGACGAAGACAACGTTGTTACTGGGTGGTTAGCTCGGACCTTCACCAGGCCGCAGACCCCGGTAAGTGGCCCCTCACACAGACCCCTGCACCCCCATATTACCACCACAGACTAATGCTCCTCGGGGCCGGGCAGACAAGGAGGCGACACAACGGCAAGCAGTGAACTCTACAAGGCTGCCCAGACGGAGAGAGCAGGCAGCTGCCACACAACAACCCCAGGAAGTCAGCCGTCTGAGAGGCGACAACCCAAAGACACCAGAGGTTTATCCCACCACTCGATGCCCGCTGCAGGGATAATATAGTGTACCACCCTGGGCAATCAGGCGACTGTGCCCTGGACTACGAGGACGGGAGCCGCTGTAAGGGTGCGTTCACATGTAGCCCAACATTCCACAACAAATGCTGCAGCATTTATGCATCAAAAACCTCGTCAGAATCCACATCGTTGGTGCCGAGATGGACTCAAAACCAGCGGCTGATCGGCAGCAGATGACAGCCTTGGCCGCGCTCGGCTCACCTCTCATTACTGTGCACTGCAGTACCCAGAGCGCAGCGCACATGGGCAACTACCACTGAGCGCCGCTGCCGTTCATGTGATGCCACGTCCGTATCACGTATGGCGGTGCTCAGTAGTAGTTGCCGGTGTGCACTGCACTCTGGGTATTGCAGTGCACAGTATTGAGAGGAGCGCAGGCTGAAATCTGCAACAGATTTTGATTCAAACTCTGCACCAACATTGTGGATCTTGACGAGGTTTTTGATGGAAAATCCACAGCATTTCCACTATGTGTGAGCATAGCTTTACAGTTCGGTCATTGGGGGGGGGGGGGAATAGAGAACAAACTTCGTGAACCTGACACTACCCCTTTACTTTCCCAGGGTGAGAAATACATGGTTGCTTTCTTCCAAACACAATCCTCTGCTGGGCGGCGCGGGGGTCCTGAAGAGCTGCGAGGGGTCACGACTAATGACCACATTTCCATCTGTTTCTGGGAAAACCGAGTGACTAATTATATAGAAAAGAATGTGGAAAAAAAACTGGTGTCGGGCGCAACCCTTTGAGCTACGAGAGGATTAAAGATCCAGTATGTGAGGTGAAGGAGCTTCTATTTTATTATTACACAAGGTAAGGGCTTATTCAGACGACCGTATATTGGTCGGGTATTCACGCCGGCCGATATACGGCGTCTCTCTCTGCAGGGGGGGGGGGGCTGGAAGAGTCGGGAGCAGTGCTCTGAGCTCCCGCCCCCTCTCCGCCCCTCGCCACTATTTGCAATTAAAGGAGGCGGGGCAGGGGTGCGGTTAAGTTCCAGGTGTGAATACCCGGCCGATATACGGTCGTCTGAATAAGCCCTAAAAACGAGCAATTAAAAACGCGTTTCGGGGACGCACCCCTGCGTCAGTTCGGCTGGACTGGACACCGAGTGATATGTAAAGATAGATAATGGAGGCGTGATGTAATAGGCTGTCCATGCACTAATTCTGTAGTCATTCTGCTCAGCTGACAGCAATCACACAATTTTCAGTCCATCTGCTTTCATATTGGCATTTTTAACCCCTTACTGACACGGCCTGTTTTGGGCTTAAGGACGCAACGATTTTTGGCGGATTTTCCTCTCCATTTATTAAAAGCCATAATTTTTTTATTTTTCCGTCGCTGCGGCCGTATGAGGGCTTGTTTTTTGCGTGGCGAGCTGTAGTTTTTATCGGCGCCATTTTTGGGTACATTGAATATATTGTAAAACTTTTATTTTTTTTTTTATGATCGCAGGGAGAGAAAACGCATCAATTCTGCCATAGTTTTTTTTTTACAGCGTTAATCATGCAGCATAAATGACAGGATACATTTTTTCTGCAGACCGGTACGGATACCACGCTACCAAAATTATTACATTTTTTTAGGTTTTTCCACTTTTCTGCAATAAAAACCCTTTTTTTGGAAATAAAATTTTCTAATTCGCTGCATTCAAAGTCCTGTAACTTTATTTTCTTATCTACGGAGCTCTATAAGGGCTTATTATTTGCGAGACGAGCTGTAGTTTTTATTGGTACCATTTTGGGGTACAAACAGCTTTTTTGATCACTTTTATTGCGTTTTTAGGGAGGCAAAATGCTAAAAATTAGCATTTTGCCTCAGTTTAGCGTTTTTTTTAAACGCTTTTGTCCATGCAGTCAAAAGCATGTGCAGCTTATTGTACGCGTCGTTACGGACGCGACAATACCAAATATGTGGGGTTTAAATTTTTTTTTGCTAATATGAGGAAAAGCATTAAAAAAGGTTTTTTTTTTACTTTTTTTTAATTCATTCTTTTAATTTTTTTTTTTATTTTAATTTTTTTAAACACACACAATTTGTGTCCCCCTGGGGGACTTTGACCACAGCACTGCCCATCGCTACTGCCCTGCCATGCTTTATCGCTTATACAGCGATCATAGGCATTAGCACTACAGGCCGCCAGTGTCTGGCGTCCTGTTGCCATGGCGACAGGCCGGGCTCTCGCGATAACATCGTGGGAGCTGGCTGAAGACACAGAGGGAGCGCGCTCCCTCTCTGAACTCTTTCCCTGAAGCGATCTACTTAGATCGCGGCAGGGAAGGGGTTAACAGCGGGATCTCCGATGCCCCCCCCCCCCCCTGTTGTTGTGACTGACAGCCGGCTCGTGCTATCCCCAGGACGCATGTTTACGCCCTGTTGCGGGAAGGGGTTCAGGTTATTTCCCCCCGGATTGTCCCGTACGGAGGTTTACGCTCTCTTAGGTTTTTGTCCTATATCTTTTATCACTGTTGTTTCTATTATCTGTTGATCGTATTGATACATTTGTGTCATTTCATTATGTATATGAAGGTTGTTTATTCTTCCGCTTTTCCCCTTTCTTTGTTAATCGCTCCTCCACTATCTATTTGTACTTATCGCTCAGCCCCATCCAGCTGACCTGACGGCTCGGCCCCGAAACCAGTTTTCAATTGCTGGTTTTTATATTGTGAAATGATAAAAGAGAAGTTCCTCCACATCAGATATGGGACCTTTATCTTCTAGTAGCTGAGAGGGTTGCGCCCCACACCAGTTTTTCCCACATTCTTCTCACTACGCCCACGCCCGCCCTGGTGGAGCGTCATCTGATTGGCAGCGCCTCCATCATTGGAAACACTCTGTACTGCAGGACTATCCCACCGCCCCACTGGGTCTCACTCCAGCCTCCTTTTTCATCTCTTTTCCTCTAATTATAGTGAGAAGAGCTGGGTGCCAACCTGCGGGGGGGATGGGGGGGTATCTGTCATGGTGGCACCCCAGTAGTCACCCAGCTCTTCCAGAAAAGGTAACACGCAAACAGCATTTTTAACCCCAAGAGATGAGTCCGCCCCGTATGGCGCCCGCCGCCCCCATTCACCGCACAGACAGCCGCTGCCTTGTTGCAGGTTTATTTCAACCTCAAAAATCAAAATTCTTCAAATAAACAGAACGCAGTATAAAAATGAAATCTGCAGAGAATCGCCCCAAAACCACCAGAGCTGCCGCAGCGCCGCCCGCTGTCCAGCGCTTGTACTGAGAGTCAATTCACAGGGGCTGCAGCTTCTGCAAGTTTCCTTACAGCTGACAGACTGTATAATCCAGGCATCGCTATGGAAAGACAGCATTGACTTGTTGGGGTGGAGTGCGGGGGAGGGTGCAGCTGGGTGAAGAGCAGACCCGGACCCTCATACGATATTACACTCCCGTCTCCTGGCTCAGGACCCCCATCAGCAGAGAAGAGTAGCACCCGCAGTTCCAGAAGAGGTCACCCTTCCCTGGAGGGTCTCGCACGCAGCCCCCCGTTACACCGCTCTCCATATTAACGGGCTTAGGTCCCACTAGACTTCACAAACTGCATCTTATAGTTACACTTGGCTTTCTTCTCGGGGGCGCCATTATTGCTTTGTGCGTCATCGGCGCTCTTGTCGGTACTCTCCGCCGCAGGCTGGCTCTTGGACTCACTGGCGCTGTCACTTGGAGGCGGCCTGGCCTCTGGCTGGCGGCAGCTCTCTTGAGGAGTTGGCGGCTTTTCTTGAGAATCAGAAAGCTAAAGAGACAGAAATCATCATTTATGTTACCGAGAGACCAGAAAATGTGTAAATCGAGAAGAAGACGGGACAGACGAGAGGATGGGTGGGACTGCGGGAACCGCCCATCATAAGAGAAGCAGCGGCTGTGTACGAGGGGCGCCCTCACAGGTATAACCGGCTCGGCACCGGGCGCCTCTACCGCCATTGTATCCCGGGAACATTCCCAAACATTGCACACAGCAGCCGCCGGGTCCTGCGAGGACCGCCTATGGTGACGCAGTGGTTGGTACCCCCTATTACACCCCAATAACCAGGGAAACACCCAGAGGTAACAGCAGCATCACTTATAACACTGCGGCGTTCACCAGGAACCGCGAGGAGGATCTCCGCTGCCACCAGCACCCACCTGGGCTGAAGAAACCAACTCCACTGCAGAGCGGCCGTCCGGTTACAATTAAAACCTTGGACAGGATAGGTTATCAATAGTTACCGGGAACGCGCCCCTCAGCATCCCGGGATGAGCCGATCGTCCGGCCCGCTGTCAGCGCGGTGGGCCGGACAGGTCATAGGTGATGGCAGTGAGGCCCGGCTGCAGCGGCTATTACACGGCACTCAGTTCTGCCCCGCGACGCTGGAGACGGACGCGGACGTGTAATAGCTGCTGCAGTTCCCAGTGGGTATAAAGCCAGCCAGGCTTCACTGCCGTCACCTATGACATGTCCGGCCCGCCGCGCTGACAGTGGGCCGGGCGATCAGCTCATCGGCGGGGTTCCCAAGGCTACCTGTGGACAGGATGTACAGTTACATCACAGGAGTTCAGGGTTTGTACAGATCAGGAGCCGGCGGTCTGACAGCTGACCCCCCCCGCAACAGTCGCTGGACGCCGTCAGCTCTGACCAATGCCCTGATCGCCCCTCAGCATGCAGTATAGTGCAATACTATGGTATTACATTACACTATATGAGTGACCAAACCATCAAAAGATCTATGGGGGCTGAAAAAATGAAATAAAAATAATGAATCCATCTTTGTTATCGCTGCGCCCATAAAAGTCGGATCTATCGAAGCGAAGTATTATTTATCTCGCAGCATGAACGCTCTCAGGAAGAACGATACTCAACGCCAGAATCGCGCGGTTTTGGTCGCCGCGCCCCCAAGGAAAATAAATAAAAAGCAATTAAAAAGTGGTATGTACTCAAAAAGGGTCCTAATGTTCGACTCCAGGCCGTCCGCGGGGAGTTTACACGCAGCCATGTCAGCAGAAAACAAGATCTCTATTATGACGGGAAGTTGGTTTCCATTTTACAATTGTAAATAAAAGTTATGATTTTTTGAAAGTGGAGAAAAACCCAAAAGGATTAAAAACCCGCCTCATAAAGGGGTTAAAATTACAACCAGATGAATGGATACAGAACAGGTTACCCCCCTCAGCCCGAGCGCTGCAGACCCTCGAATTATCTGGAAGTCAGGTGACTGCTGCCTGCCAATCAGAGGCCACAGTGTCCCCACCCTCCTGGCATCATGACGGCACGAGTTCTGATTGGCAGGCAGCGGTCATCTGACTTCCGCTGTCAGACCGGGTAATCCGCGGTGCTGCGGCGCTGGATCTGCGGGTCTGACGACGGGTAAGTATCCGTTTCACCCATTTGGCTGTAATGTTAATTGTAACGGAACCCCTTTAACCCTTTTCCTGCTGAGGCTTTAGGGACACCTTTGATTCTATTATCCTGCGGCTCGTCTGTTCTGATGAACCCGCTGCCCCGAACCTCCCGTCGCTGCAAAGTGCAGGAAGGTATCTGCAGGGTGACGGACATCCGCAGTCCAGTCCTAGTGCCTAGTATGGCGCTTACCTCACTGAAGCCGAGGCCGCAGTGCCGCCGGTTCCTCCCCGACATGGAGCTGTCCACCCCCTGCTGGTACTGATGCTCCAGTTCATCGTTCATCTTGCGATCCTCATCGCCTGCAGAAGCACAAGATCCCGGTAATCAAGTAATGCAGACAGATCTACTGCTCTCCAGACGCAGTGCTAACGGGGCGCTCCTAACGACGGAGAGGACGACACCATCAGCAGCACATAGGGGGCACTCCTAACGACGGAGAGGACGACACCATCAGCAGCACATAGGGGGCGCTCCTAATGACGGAGAGGACGACACCATCAGCAGCACATAGGGGGCGCTCCTAACGACGGAGAGGACGACACCATCAGCAGCACATAGGGGGCGCTCCTAATGACGGAGAGGACGACACCATCAGCAGCACATAGGGGGCGCTCCTAATGACTGAGAGGACGACACCATCAGCAGCACATAGGGGGCGCTCCTAATGACGGAGAGGACGACACCATCAGCAGCACATAGGGGGCGCTCCTAATGACGGAGAGGACGACACCATCAGCAGCACATAGGGGGCGCTCCTAATGACTGAGAGGACGACACCATCAGCAGCACATAGGGGGCGCTCCTAATGACGGAGAGGACGACACCATCAGCAGCACATAGGGGGCGCTCCTAATGACGGAGAGGACGACACCATCAGCAGCACATAGGGGGCGCTCCTAATGACGGAGAGGACGACACCATCAGCAGCACATAGGGGGCACTCCTAACGACGGAGAGGACGACACCATCAGCAGCACATAGGGGGCGCTCCTAATGACGGAGAGGACGACACCATCAGCAGCACATAGGGGGCGCTCCTAACGACGGAGAGGACGACACCATCAGCAGCACATAGGGGGCGCTCCTAATGACGGAGAGGACGACACCATCAGCAGCACATAGGGGGCGCTCCTAATGACGGAGAGGACGACACCATCAGCAGCACATAGGGGGCGCTCCTAATGACGGAGAGGACGACACCATCAGCAGCACATAGGGGGCGCTCCTAATGACTGAGAGGACGACACCATCAGCAGCACATAGGGGGCGCTCCTAATGACGGAGAGGACGACACCATCAGCAGCACATAGGGGGCGCTCCTAATGACGGAGAGGACGACACCATCAGCAGCACATAGGGGGCGCTCCTAATGACGGAGAGGACGACACCATCAGCAGCACATAGGGGGCGCTCCTAATGACGGAGAGGACGACACCATCAGCAGCACATAGGGGGCGCTCCTAATGACGGAGAGGACGACACCATCAGCAGCACATAGGGGGCGCTCCTAATGACGGAGAGGACGACACCATCAGCAGCACATAGGGGGCGCTCCTAATGACGGAGAGGACGACACCATCAGCAGCACATAGGGGGCGCTCCTAATGACGGAGAGGACGACACCATCAGCAGCACATAGGGGGCGCTCCTAATGACGGAGAGGACGACACCATCAGCAGCACATAGGGGGCGCTCCTAATGACGGAGAGGACGACACCATCAGCAGCACATAGGGGGCGCTCCTAATGACGGTGAGGACGACACCATCAGCAGCACATAGGGGGCGCTCCTAATGACGGAGAGGACGACACCATCAGCAGCACATAGGGGGCTCTCCTAATGACGGAGAGGACGACACCATCAGCAGCACATAGGGGGCGCTCCTAATGACGGAGAGGACACCATCAGCAGCACATAGGGGGCGCTCCTAATGACGGAGAGGACGACACCATCAGCAGCACATAGGGGGCGCTCCTAATGACGGAGAGGACGACACCATCAGCAGCGCATAGGGGGCGCTCCTAATGACGGAGAGGACGACACCATCAGCAGCACATAGGGGGCGCTCCTAATGACGGAGAGGACGACACCATCAGCAGCACTAACCCCTTATGCCCAACGGGACATAGTTACATCACGGAGGTTCGAGTGTGAATGGCGCCGATCCCTGCTGCATGTAATACACAATGGTACCAAGAGAAACTACAGGACGAGTAAAAAATGATCCCGCGCACAACTAGCTCCACGGAAAAATTAACCCGTTATGGCGGCCAGAAAATTTCATTTTTTTCCAAAGATATATATTTGTAGTAAAAAGGAAAAAAAACAACAACAAACCCACAACTTTATGAAGTTGGTTTCGTCGGAAGCGTTCCGACCCACAAAATAATGTTGGGCCATTTTTTCTGCGGTGTGCTCAACATAAAAACAAGGCGACCCCCAAGATGGCAGAATTTTGGTTCTAAACGTTTCTCAGTAGAATTCATCCTGCAGTAAATGAGCCGCCAGGAAAGAGGCAGGAAGAGGAAAGAGGCAGGAAGAGGAAAGAGGCAGGAAGAGGAAAGAGGCAGGAAGAGGAAAGAGGCAGGAAGAGGAAAGAGGCAGGAAGAGGAAAGAGGCAGGAAGAGGAAAGAGGCAGGAAGAGGAAAGAGGCAGGAAGAGGAAAGAGGCAGGAAGAGGAAAGAGGCAGGAAGAGGAAAGAGGCAGGAAGAGGAAAGAGGCAGGAAGAGGAAAGAGGCAGGAAGAGGAAAGAGGCAGGAAGAGGAAAGAGGCAGGAAGAGGAAAAAAAGGGGTGGGGGGTGGGGGGTTATTAAGTGGTTGATGGCACTCCGCTACACAGATGTGTTACATTGAGAGGTAGAATAGCGCATCAATGTGGGATGATACACATGATTGGCTACAAGGCTTGAGGGATACAATGTATTTATAAGGAACAGACCTAATAAAAGGGCAGGAGGTGTTGTGTTGTATGTTAGGAGAACATTCATCTCCACAGAGATTCAAGCTTCAGAGCTGGGAGTTCTGTAGGAACTGTTTGGGTAAGAAGACAAGGAGAGAACAACAGAAAGGACATCATTGTAGGCATTTACTATAGGCCGCCTGGACAAGCAGAAGATATGGAGGAACTATATCTACATCAGATGGCCAAGCTCTGAAAGAAGCCCAACATTGTGATCATGGGAGATTTTACCCATCCAGACATTTGTTGGGAATCTCTCAGGTAAAAGTAATGGATCCAACAGATTCTTATCGGCTCTTGCTGACAACTTTATCTTCCAGAAGGTGGAAGGGAAAACAAGGGGGTCTGCTATCTTGGCCCTAATTCTTACCAACAGGGAGGGAATGGTTGAGGAAGTAAGGGTGGCTGGGACCTTAGGAGGCAGGGATCATGATAGCCTTGGGTGTCGGATAACAAGAGGAGGAAGACCTGAGAAGACTCAGACCTCAAGGTTGGATTTCAGAAAGGCAGATTTTACTGAACTCAGAAAGAGGGAAGAATCCAATGGCTGGATGTTCTTAAGGACAGAAATGTCCAAGAAGGTTGGGAAATATTGTGGAATGAGATTCTCAAAGCACAATCGTTACCAATCCCTAAAAGAAGGAAGAATGGGAAGCATTTAAAGAGACCCGGATGGATGAACACAGAACTTGTACACATGTAAAAGAGAAAGAAAAATATGTTTATCAAATGGGAAGGGGGGGAATATCTAAAGAAGAATATAATGGGGTCTGCAGAAACTGTAGGGCAAGGGTCAGAAAAGCTAAAGCTGATAATGAACTGAGGCTTGTAAGAGAGGCCAAAAGCAATAAAAAAGGATTTGGGGGTCAAAAGCAAAAGAAAAGTCAAAGATGCTATTGGATGCTTACAGGATGAAAATGGGGAATTGGTTAAGAATGATGCTGAGAAGGCCGAACTTTTAAATTCCTATTTTGTATCTGTTTTCTCTCAGAAAGTAGATGTAACATCAGCTGATCTTCCCTGTGCTATTGGGGGAATACAAGAATGCAGGCCATCTGTAAGCAGAGAGATGGTGAGGGAACACTTAGCTAACTTACATGAACTCAAGTCTCAAGGTCCAGATGAATTACATCCTAGGATACTAAAGGAAGCGGCAGAGGTAATTGCTAAACCACTCGACATAATCTGTGAATATTCCTGGAGAACAGAAGTCCAAGAAGGTTGGAAAAGGGCAAATGTTGTCCCTATCTTCAAGAAAGGGAAGAAGGTGGAACCAGGAAACTACCGGCCTGTGAGCCTGACTTCTATACCCGGAAAGATCCTTGAACAAATTATTAAACAGCATGTATGCAAGTACTTGGATGAGAATGGAGTAACTAACCAGAGCCAGCATGGGTTTGTAACAAACAAGTCATGCCAGCCGAATCTAATTTCCTTCTATGACAGAATCACCGACTGGGTTGATCAGGGAGATGCGGTGGATATAGTATATCTTGACTTTAGTAAAGCATTTGACAAAGTATCTCATACCACACTTATTGAAAAAGTGACCAAATCTGGAATTGACAAGGCAGCTGTTAGGTGGATTCACAACTGGCTGAGTGATCGTACTCAAAGAGTGGTCATAAATGGCTGCACATCCAAGTGGAAGAATGTAACAAGTGGGGACCACAAGGCTCTGTCCTAGGCCCAGTGTGGGTCAACATTGTTATAAATGATCTGGAGGAGGGAATTGATGGGAAACTGATCAAATGTGCCGACGACACAAAGCTAGGAGGGATAGCTTACACTAGGGAAGAGAGGGAGAGAGCATTCAAAAAGATCTAGAAAAGCTTGCACAGTGGTCGGCGACTAACAGAATGGTATTTAACAAGGAGAAATGCAAAGTCCTACATCTGGGCAAGAAAAATAAAAAGCACATACAGAATGGGAGGAATTGGGCTAAGCAGCAGCACATGTGAGAAAGACCTGGGTATACTAATAGATCATAGACTGAACATGAGTCAACAATGTGATGCAGCAAACAAAAAGGCAAACACAATTCTGGGATGTATTAAGAGAAGCATAGAGTCTAGATCACGTGAGGTCATTATCCCCCTCTACTCTTCCTTAGTCAGACCTCATCTGGAATACTGGGTCCCGTTCTGGGCTCCCCACTTTATACAAGACAGACAAACTGGAGCAAGTTCAGAGAAAAGTTACCAAGATGGTGAGCGGTCTGCAAATCATGTGCTATGAGGAACGGGTAAAGGATCTGGGAATGTTTAGCAGAAGAGAAGGCTGAGAGGAGACTTAATAGCTGTCTACAAATATCTGAAGGGCTGTCACAGTGCAGAGGGATCAGCCCTATTCTCATCTGTACAAGGAAAGACTAGAAGCAATGGGATGAAACTGAAAGGGAGGAGACACAGATTAGATATTAGACAGTGAGGGGATCAATGAGTGGAACAGGTTACCACGGGAGGTGGGGAGTTCTCCATCAATGGAAGTGTTCAGAGGCCGGACAGACATCTGTCTGGGATGATTTAGTGATCCTGCACTGAGCAGGGGGTTGGACCTGATGACTCCGGAGGTCCCGATGACCCAGGAGGTCCCTTCCAACTCTACCATTCTGTGATTCTATGATCATAAACGTATCCATCGGTATGACACAAAGCACAACGTCTCCGCAATCCTAACGATCCGTATGATAAGAGGGAACAAGCAACTTTTTGCCCCTTAAGCCTGGGGTCACACGGGACAAATTGCCAGCAGAATTCTCATGGAATGACCACCCCAAAATTCCATGAGAATTCTGCTGGAAAAGCGCAGCTTCAAACCACACAGCATTTTGCCGCGGTTTGCCGTCGTCATTCCGCCAATTTTTGTTATGGATTGTAAAGGTGACCCACCAGGTACAGAGGGCAGCAGGAGGTAGGTGCTCACCAGTCCTAACAGCCCGGCACTTTCAGGGCGAGGTCTCGTTGATTTGGAGCACTTAAAGAGAAGGCACTGTCCGCCGCAATAGGCGCTCCTATTCATGTGGTGCCACTCGTCCCGCCGGCGGCTGCGATGGACACTTGCCGGTATGCAGCATGTTAGAGAAGTGTCTGTCACTGAGGGCGGGCTAGCGGCGCCCCATGAATGTTGGGGACTCGTCTCTTGCCGCCCTCAGCGAGGATGGACCGTTCTCTTTAACCCCTCAAGGACACAACCAGATTTGGTACTTAAAGATGTGGCCATTTTTGGAGATTTTTTCTTCCTAGCTTTTCGGAAGCCATAGCTTATTTCCCCGTAATAGAGGAGACCAAGAGCCCAGCGGCCCCCATAATACTAACATGGAAGAACAACCAGGACTCTTCCTAGAGCCACCGACCACCAGAAGAGTCTTGTAAGAGAGGTGACCAAGAGCCCAGCGGCCCCCATAATACTAACATGGAAGAACAACCAGGACTCTTCCTAGAGCCACCGACTACCAGAAGAGTCTTGTAAGAGAGGTGACCAAGAGCCCAGCGGCCCCCATAATACTAACATGGAAGAACAACCAGGACTCTTCCTAGAGCCACCGACCCCCAAACTAAGGGGGAGAAGAGTCTTGTAGGAGAGGAGACCAAGAGCCCAGCGGCCCCCATAATACTAACCTGGAAGAACAACCAGGACTCTTCCTAGAGCCACCGACCCCCAAACTAAGGGGAGAAGGGTCTTGTAAGAGAGGTGACCAAGAGCCCAGCGGCCTCCATAATACATGGAAGAACCACCAGGACTAGAGATGAGGGAGTATACTCGCTAAGGCACATTACTCTAGCGAATAGTGCCTTAGCCGAGTATCTCCCCGCTCGTCTCTAAAGATTCGGGGGCCGGCGCCGGTGACAGGTGAGTTGCGGCGGGGAGGAGAGAGATCTCCCCTCCGTTCCTCCCCGCTCTCCCCCACCACTCCCCGAATCTTTAGAGACGAGCAGGGATATACTCGGCTAAGGCACTACTTGCTCATCTCTAACCAGGACTCTTCTGAAGCCGCCGACCCACCAAACTCAGGGGAGAAGGGTCTTGTAAGAGAGGAGACCAAGAGCCCAGCGGCCCCCATAATACCTACATGGAAAAGGAACAACCAGGACTCTTCCTAGAGCCGCCGACCCCCAAACTAAGGGGGAGAAGGGTCTTGTAAGAGAGGAGACCAAGAACACAACAGTCACTCCGGCTGAGATCCAAAGATCCTGTGTTCAGATGGGAGAAATTTCCAGAAGGTCGACCACCCCTGCATCCTCCACCAATCTGGACTTTATGGCAGCAGGGCCCAAAAAAAAGTCTTCTCAGTAAGATACATTAAAGCCCCCTGAAGTTGCCAAAAAGACCCTCGGACTGCAAGAAAGATTCTCGGCTCTGATGGCACCAAGATGGAAGCCTTTTCTCTGTAGAAACCAGGCGCCGCTCATCACCTGTACAACACCATTCCTACAGTGACACCTGGTGGTGGAGCATCATGCTGGGGAAGGGGAGACCGGTCAGGGTGGATGGAAACCAGGCGCCACTCATCACCGGCCCAAAAACATCCCTACAGTGACACCTGGTGGTGGTGGACCATCATGCTGGGGGAGGGGAGACCGGTCAGGGTGGGTGGAAAGCTGAATAGAACAGAGTAAAGAGATTATGACAACCTGATCCAGAGCACAAGGGACCTCAGACCGGGCAGAAGGGTCACCTTCCAACAAGACAATGACCCTAAGACCCCAGCCAAAACCACACAGGAAGGGGGACAACTCTGTGAATGTCCTTGAGGGGCCGGCCAGAGCCCTGAACCCAATGAAGCATCTCTGGAGAGACCTGACAATGGCTGTCCACAGACGGCCCCCATCCAACCTGACAGAGGGCGGAAAAGCCACAACATGTAAGACAGTGAGAGGATCTGAAGACTTTCTTAAGCCTTTGTTTGTCCTCCCTCATTAGGGAGCCTACTACATGCAGGATGGAATCCTCCAGTAATTAAGGGGTTAAATGGATTATCCTACAGCCGGTGTGTCGGTCCTCATCCCCCCATAAATCACATCAATCGTCTTACCTGACCTGAAGTGAGATGTGGATTTGTGGTCTCCGATGACGAGACGCCCCGTGTGTTCTCTCTGAAAATGAAAAGCAACTTAGAAGCGGATTCCACGGAGTAAAAGTTTTTATCACCTCCTAGATGGGGGCGGGCGGGGGATGAAACTTACAGAAGCCACTGGAACGAAGAAGACCCCAAATCTACAGGACCCCATCACTCCTGACGTTCCACATTATATGACTGGGCCAACTTCTCTTTAACCCTTTCACTGACAAGGATCTATGCAATAGGCCACGATGCCATGACTGCTGTGATCAGAATATGGAGCTCAGATCTCAGCGTCATGTTGAAGCCCAAAATTCAAGCTTTTGGTTACCCTCTGAAGGCGGCATCCCCACCCGACAATATATGGGGTTGAAGACTGAAATTTGTCACAATAGCCAAAGGGTTAATGCGAGCGCTGTGAAACTATTCTGCTACACTTGTCATTCAAGGATTAACACAACAGTCTTACAGCTGCCGAGGCCGGCGCCATTCCTGCGAGTGGGAGAGTTTGACCATTCCCTGCAGACCATACTGAGTCATTGTGTCCTCTGATCACTACAATATAATGTATTCATTCGTATTACTTTTGTAGGATGTTACTTTTTACAGTAAGATGGTGTAACGTCGGGCGTTGTCCACATGCGAGGGCGCAAAGCGATAGAAAAGTTTATTCTCCCGTCACATACAAAAATGGTGACGTTTTGGGTGTTGTCCACTTATGATTGACCCTTATAGACCTTGTTCCACGTTTTGCAATAAAACCCCTTGTGAGTGGTCCGCTTATTTTAGAAGGGCTCTGAAACACTTGATTGCTCCATGTTGTGTTCTTCTCTGGTGCATCGTTAAGACAAAATCGAGCCTACCTGGTTGATGGGGCTTCGATACCTTTGAGTTTCACCTGAATTAAGGGATTACTCCAACATTTTTGGTGGAGGATGCGGGCAGGTGGAATGTTCTAAGCACCGTCAAGGTCTCTGGACGGCAGACACCAGGCAAACATAAGTCCACACGGTGAAGTAAGACCATTGTTTCTTAGACGGTAATTTAACATGGGATGAAGTGGCTGTTATGATCCTGGGTGCATTAAAGACATACTGCTAGAACAAGGAGAAATCACCTTTGTCTAGTGAATCTCTGTGTTGTTCTGTGGTCAAGAGAGAGATTTTGAATAACCTGCAGTGAATGAATGTAACACATTGTGAGATTGATCTGTGTTGGATAGATGTCCATTATGTTGAAGGATTTAAGGCCCATTTAGACAACGATTATAACTCAAAAGCAGTCTTTTGAGTGAAAATCATTGTGTCTAAATGTGCCCATCTTTCAGTTTTCAGTTCTGCTTGAAATCCATTGTACAGCAAAACAGCTGATAAGCAGGACCACACGCTGTGTTCTGCCCACAGAGAGCTGATTACAACGGATTACTTTTGCTCTGATCTGCTGGCGGGGCTGATAGCTGAGACAATGTTATCAGGAAACAGCGTGAGCTCCTGGCAGCTCACAGGCTGCAACTTGGTACAAATAGGCATTAGTGCGAAGTAGAAGTTTATGCAAAATGATCACTCAAAAGCCATCTTTTGAGCGATCATCTCTGCAGTGTAAACGCACCCTCAATCCGATACTGGTATTACTTGTGTGGCTTTGTTAGAGAGTTGTTGTAGATCAGATAAAGGGCTACCAGACCACCAGATTGTTGTAGTTGGAGTCTAACTAACCGGTTAAGACTTTTGGGAGTGTCCGTTACTTATTTCACATTGCAGGATTCTGGATTAATGGATTAAAATACTTTGAGGAAGTTTTTGTAAAGTATATTATTCAGGGAACGATATTTGTAGCTGCAGCCAGAAACCAAAGAATGAAAGAATTGAGCAGCCAGTAAGGGATTTTGTGCAGGGAGTACGATGTTGGGCAAAGACACAGCTAGATAGGAGCCCTGTGACGCTGGACCACATCGCACAAAAGAAAGGAGGAACTGCAACGGACTTTTACACCAGAGTACAGATTGCATGGCTGGACAAATCGGTAAATCCTCTGCTGCTCATTTCTAGATGGGCTACATGGACCCCTCTGGAAGGCAGCGGTTCAGGACAGATCTGAGGCCAAGATGATGACAGCTAGTGACTTACTGACGAGTCTGCCCTTACAGAAGGGCACCCCCATCTTGTTCATTCTCACACACAATATTACTGGTGTGCGTTACCGCAGGGCGCAGCCAACAGTTTTGCAAAATTGGGTACCAAAACACCCCAGGGCTTCAGTATGTTGAGGATTTGCTCCAGTGTTGCGGTTTTGTTGCAGTGTTTACAAGAGTCTATCGGTCTGTTGCAATTTGTTGCTGAAAATGGTTGCAAGGCATCCAAGTCCAAACTAGGGCAGTGAACCCACACTGGTGTTTCTGGGTTACTGCATTGCACAAGGCACTAGACGTCACTACTGACCGTACAGGTCGTTCAGGCTGTCCCTCTTCCCAGAAACCCCTGGGAGCTACGTACCTTTCTGGCCTCCAGCCTTTTACAACCTCTCCAGGACTGACTGGCACTTCCAAAATTTGAATTGTGTGTTGAAGCCCAGCAATGCTTTAGGGACCTGATCTATGTTGCCTCGGCACCGGCTGCTGGACTTCCCAATAATGCTGTGCCCTTTACCTTACTCTCTCATGACCTGCAGGACATGCACAAGGTGTACTTAGCCAGATGCATGGTGGGAAGAGTAGACCAGCAACTCCTCAGTCAGCCAACTTGGATTCTGTGATCCTCCCATTGCAGTGTTTTTTGGAGATGGACCCAGATACCATGTATGCAGCGGTAACCAACGAGGCGATTGTACAGAAACCACTCCTGCTCAGTGGCCCAGCTAACTGAAGCGCGTCGCCCGGCTGAAGGGAAGACAACATCTACACCGATTCGAGGTGCGCTCCTGGAATCACATGCAGTTATGCATCTTTTTGGTGTAGTAGATATTGTGTTGGGACATCAGGTAAACCAATCCGGAAGGCAGAAGCATCTGTTGTACAAGGCTTTAGATCTTCCCAAACAGGCGGTCGTCTCCTTGGTGTGCGCCTGGACCTTGATGACAACTCATGAAGCCCTAGGGAACCGGAGAGCAGCGGCCCGACTCCCCTGAATGAGGGCACCGCTGTAAACCTGGTTGCTCCTGAACCGGCCGTGGAGATCTCACGGGCGTCCGTTTTGCAGGGACAAGTCTTAAAGTGGAAAAAAAGAGGAGCGGAACAAAAAGGGTGCAGATAGGAGGGGAGTCTGCAGGATTGGTAGTCACCTGTGCCTCGCCCACTCTATGATGCCACATTTGAGCTACTAACCAACTCACCAGAGCAGGTAATGTGTGGCCACTTCTGTTGGATTGCCCCAGGGTACAACAGTGCTGCCACCAGGTTTCTGCAGAGATGCATGACTTGCACCCAACAACCCAAGCAAAGTAGCCAGAAGTAGCTCCTCGCTGTTACTCCAAGGCCAGACCACCCGCCACAGCGACTGCAGACCGGCTGCAACTGCCTAAGGTAGGTGTGTGGGACTGTGTGCCAGTTTGCATAGACCTCTTCTCAGGTTGGCCGGAGGTGTGGCCTGTGAAAAACGCAACAGCTAAGAGATTGCTTAACGAACTAATTTGTAAATATGGAGTACCAGAAGTCACAGAAAGCGATGGACGTAGATTCTACTGACCGGATACTTCAGAAGAGCCTACAGGGGCTGGGGAGTCACCCACTGAGTAGTGGTGGGGCAAGATGGAGATCAGAGGAGGGGCGGAGATCAGAGGAGGGGCGGGGCGAGCGCTACGGCGGCCGGAGAGCAGAGGAGGGGCGGGGCGAGCGCTACGGCGGCCGGAGACCAGAGGAGGGGCGGGGCGAGCGCTACGGCGGCCGGAGACCAGAGGAGGGGCGGGGCGAGCGCTACGGCGGCCGGAGACCAGAGGAGGGGCGGGGCGAGCGCTACGGCGGCCGGAGACCAGAGGAGGGGCGGGGCGAGCGCTACGGCGGCCGGAGACCAGAGGAGGGGCGGGGCGAGCCCTACGGCGGCCGCAGACCAGAGGAGGGGCGGGGCGAGCGCTACGGCGGCCGCAGACCAGAGGAGGGGCGGGGCGAGCGCTACGGCGGCCGGAGATCAGAGGAGGGGCGGGGCGAGCCCTACGGCGGCCGCAGATCAGAGGAGGGGCGGGGCGAGCGCTACGGCGGCCGGAGACCAGAGGAGGGGCGGGGCGAGCGCTACGGCGGCCGGAGACCAGAGGAGGGGCGGGGCGAGCGCTACGGCGGGCGGAGACCAGAGGAGGGGAGGGGCGAGCGCTACGGCGGGCGGAGACCAGAGGAGGGGAGGGGCGAGCGCTACGGCGGGCGGAGACCAGAGGAGGGGAGGGGCGAGCGCTACGGCGGGCGGAGACCAGAGGAGGGGAGGGGCGAGCGCTACGGCGGGCGGAGACCAGAGGAGGGGAGGGGCGAGCGCTACGGCGGGCGGAGACCAGAGGAGGGGAGGGGCGAGCGCTACGGCGGGCGGAGACCAGAGGAGGGGAGGGGCGAGCGCTACGGCGGGCGGAGACCAGAGGAGGGGAGGGGCGAGCGCTACGGCGGGCGGAGACCAGAGGAGGGGAGGGGCGAGCGCTACGGCGGGCGGAGACCAGAGGAGGGGAGGGGCGAGCGCTACGGCGGGCGGAGACCAGAGGAGGGGAGGGGCGAGCGCTACGGCGGGCGGAGACCAGAGGAGGGGAGGGGCGAGCGCTACGGCGGGCGGAGACCAGAGGAGGGGAGGGGCGAGCGCTACGGCGGGCGGAGACCAGAGGAGGGGAGGGGCGAGCGCTACGGCGGGCGGAGACCAGAGGAGGGGAGGGGCGAGCGCTACGGCGGGCGGAGATCAGAGGGGGGGAGGGGCGAACGCTACGGCGGGGGCGGAGACCAGAGGGGGGGAGGGGCGAGCGCTACGGCGGGGGCGGAGACCAGAGGAGGGGAGGGGCGAACGCTACGGCGGCCGGAGACCAGAGGAGGGGAGGGGCGAACGCTACGGCGGCCGGAGACCAGAGGAGGGGAGGGGCGAACGCTACGGCGGCCGGAGACCAGAGGAGGGGAGGGGCGAACGCTACGGCGGCCGGAGACCAGAGGAGGGGAGGGGCGAACGCTACGGCGGCCGGAGACCAGAGGAGGGGAGGGGCGAACGCTACGGCGGCCGGAGACCAGAGGAGGGGAGGGGCGAACGCTACGGCGGCCGGAGACCAGAGGAGGGGAGGGGCGAACGCTACGGCGGCCGGAGACCAGAGGAGGGGCGAGCGCTACGGCGGCCGGAGACCAGAGGAGGGGCGAGCGCTACGGCGGCCGGAGACCAGAGGAGGGGCGAGCGCTACGGCGGCCGGAGATCAGAGGAGGGGCGAGCGCTACGGCGGCCGGAGATCAGAGGAGGGGCGAACGCTACGGCGGCCGGAGATCAGAGGAGGGGCGAACGCTACGGCGGCCGGAGATCAGAGGAGGGGCGAACGCTACGGCGGCCGGAGATCAGAGGAGGGGCGAACGCTACGGCGGCCGGAGATCAGAGGAGGGGCGAACGCTACGGCGGCCGGAGATCAGAGGAGGGGCGAACGCTACGGCGGCCGGAGATCAGAGGAGGGGAGGGGCGAACGCTACGGCGGCCGGAGATCAGAGGAGGGGAGGGGCGAGCGCTACGGCGGCCGGAGATCAGGCCAGGATCCCCGCCCCCACTCACCTTACCCGCCCCCATCAGTCGCAGGAACTTCTGCTTCCGCTCCTCGTTGCCGAGATCCGCGCCTTCCCAGCTGCCGCCGCCGTCCGCCTGCAGGGGAGAAGACACAGATGAGCGCTGGACATACACAGCAGACAGCGCCCCCCAGCGGCTCCGCGGTCACCTCGCTCTCCGGGCTCCGGCCGCCTCTCTTGTGACCCCGCCGCGGCTCCTCGTCCTCCGTCTGTCGGCTCATCACTCCTGCTCTCCGCTCCATCCGCTCCGCGCACAGGATGTTGGGACTGCAGTGATCACGTGCTTCCTGTCAGCGCTGAAACTACATTTCCCGTCATCCTTCCATGCGCGCATGCGCAGCCAACGCACAGCGGTTACCTAAGTGACTTGCAGGCGCCACTTATCTCATCCAGCGTTCTAGACCCCTAGATGCATCTGATCCAATCAGTGTCACATCCCACCAGCACAGCGGGGGCCACAAGAGCTTACAGTCTATGAGGAGGGAATAGGGGGACACAAGAGCTTACAGTCTATGAGGAGGGAATAGGGGGGACACAAAAGCTTACAGTCTATGAGGAGGAAATAGGGGGGACACAAGAGCTTACAGTCTATGAGGAGGAAATAGGGGGGACACAAGAGCTTACAGTCTATGGGGAGGAAATAGGAGGGACACAAGAGCTTACAGTCTATGAGGAATAGGGGGACACAAGAGCTTACAGTCTATGAGGAGGAAATAGGAGGGACACAAGAGCTTACAGTCTATGAGGAGAGAATAGGGGGGCACAAGAGCTTACAGTCTATGGGGAGGGAATAGGGGGACAGAAGAGCTTAAAGTCTATGAGGAGGAAATAGGGGGACACAAGAGCTTACAGTCTATGAGGAGGAAATAGGAGGGATACAAGAGCTTACAGTCTATGAGGAATAGGGGGACACAAGAGCTTACAGTCTATGAGGAGGAAATAGGAGGGACACAAGAGCTTACAGTCTATGAGGAGGAAATAGGAGGGACACAAGAGCTTACAGTCTATGGGGAGGAAATAGGGGAGCACAAGAGCTTACAGTCTATGAGGAGGAAATAGGAGGGACACAAGAGCTTACAGTCTATGAGGAGGAAATAGGAGGGACACAAGAGCTTACAGTCTATGAGAAAATAGGGGGGACACAAGAGCTTACAGTCTATGAGAAAATAGGGGGGACTCAAGAGCTTACAGTCTATGAGGAGGGAATAGGGGGGACACAAGAGCTTACAGTCTATGAGGAGGAAATAGGAGGGACACAAGAGCTTACAGTCTATGGGGAGGAAATAGGGGGACACAAGAGCTTACAGTCTATGAGGAATAGGGGGACACAAGAGCTTACAGTCTATGAGGAGGAAATAGGGGGACACAAGAGGTTACAGTCTATGGGGAGGAAATAGGGGGGGGACACAAGAGCTTACAGTCTATGAGGAGGGAATAGGGGGGCACAAGAGCTTACAGTCTATGAGGAGGAAATAGGGGGGACACAAGAGCTTACAGTCTATGAGGAGAAAATAGGGGGACACAAGAGCTTACAGTCTATGAGGAGGGAATAGGGGGGCACAAGAGCTTACAGTCTATGGGGAGGAAATAGGGGGACACAAGAGCTTACAGTCTATGGGGAGGGAATAGGGGGGACACAAGAGCTTACAGTCTATGAGGAGGGAATAGGGGGGACACAAGAGCTTACAGTCTATGAGGAGGAAATAGGGGGGACACAAGAGCTTACAGTCTATGAGTAGGAAATAGGGGGGACACAAGAGCTTACAGTCTATGGGGAGGAAATAGGAGGGACACAAGAGCTTACAGTCTATGAGGAATAGGGGGACACAAGAGCTTACAGTCTATGAGGAGGAAATAGGAGGGACACAAGAGCTTACAGTCTATGGGGAGGAAATAGGAGGGACACAAGAGCTTACAGTCTATGGGGAGGGAATAGGGGGACACAAGAGCTTACAGTCTGTGAGGAGGGAATAGGGGGGACACAAGAGCTTACAGTCTATGAGGAGGAAATAGGGGGACACAAGAGCTTACAGTCTATGAGGAGGAAATACGGGGACACAAGAGCTTACAGTCTATGAGGAGGAAATAGGAGGGACACAAGAGCTTACAGTCTATGAGGAATAGGGGGACACAAGAGCTTACAGTCTATGAGGAGGAAATAGGAGGGACACAAGAGCTTACAGTCTATGAGAAAATAGGGGGGACACAAGAGCTTACAGTCTATGAGAAAATAGGGGGGACACAAGAGCTTACAGTCTATGGGGAGGGAATAGGAGGGACACAAGAGCTTACAGTCTATGAGGAGGAAATAGGAGGGACACAAGAGCTTACAGTCTATGAGAAAATAGGGGGGACACAAGAGCTTACAGTCTATGAGAAAATAGGGGGGACACAAGAGCTTACAGTCTATGAGGAGGGAATAGGGGGGACACAAGAGCTTACAGTCTATGAGGAGGAAATAGGAGGGACACAAGAGCTTACAGTCTATGGGGAGGAAATAGGGGGACACAAGAGCTTACAGTCTATGAGGAATAGGGGGACACAAGAGCTTACAGTCTATGAGGAGGAAATAGGGGGGACACAAGAGCTTACAGTCTATGAGGAGGATATAGGGGGACACAAGAGCTTACAGTCTATGAGGAGGAAATAGGGGGACACAAGAGCTTACAGTCTATGAGGAGGAAATAGGGGGGACACAAGAGCTTACAGTCTATGAGGAGGAAATAGGGGGAATACAAGAGCTTACAGTCTATGGGGAGGAAATAGGAGGGACACAAGAGCTTACAGTCTATGAGGAGGGAATAGGGGGAATACAAGAGCTTACAGTCTATGGGGAGGAAATAGGAGGGACACAAGAGCTTACAGTCTATGAGGAGGGAATAGGGGGAATACAAGAGCTTTCAGTCTATGGGGAGGAAATAGGGGGGACACAAAAGCTTACAGTCTATGAGGAGGGAATAGGGGGACACAAGAGCTTACAGTCTATGGGGAGGAAATAGGGGGGACACAAAAGCTTACAGTCTATGAGGAGGAAATAGGGGGACACAAGAGCTTACAGTCTATGAGGAGGAAATAGGGGGACACAAGAGCTTACAGTCTATGAGGAGGAAATAGGGGGGACACAAGAGCTTACAGTCTATGAGGAGGAAATAGGGGGACACAAGAGCTTACAGTCTATAAGAAGGGAATAGGGGGGCACAACAGCTTACAGTCTATGAGGAGGAAATAGGGGGGACACAAGAGCTTACAGTCTATGAGGAGGAAATAGGGGGACACAAGAGCTTACAGTCTATGAGGAGGAAATAGGGGGACACAAGAGCTTACAGTCTATGAGGAGGAAATAGGGGGGACACAAGAGCTTACAGTCTATGAGGAGGAAATAGGGGGACACAAGAGCTTACAGTCTATGGGGAGGAAATAGGGGGGGGGGACACAAGAGCTTACAGTCTATGAGGAGGGAATAGGGGGGCACAAGAGCTTACAGTCTATGAGGAGGAAATAGGGGGGACACAAGAGCTTACAGTCTATGAGGAGGAAATAGGGGGACACAAGAGCTTACAGTCTATGAGGAGGAAATAGGGGGGACACAAGAGCTTACAGTCTATGAGGAGGAAATAGGGGGACACAAGAGCTTACAGTCTATGAGGAAATAGGGGGACACAAGAGCTTACAGTCTATGAGGAGGGAATAGGAGGGACACAAGAGCTTACAGTCTATGAGGAGGAAATAGGAGGGACACAAGAGCTTACAGTCTATGAGGAGGGAATAGGGGGAATACAAGAGCTTACAGTCTATGGGGAGGAAATAGGGGGACACAAGAGCTTACAGTCTATGAGGAGGGAATAGAAGGGACACAAGAGCTTACAGTCTATGAGGAGGAAATAGGGGGGAGGGGACACAAGAGCTTACAGTCTATGAGGAGGGAATAGGGGGGGACACAAGAGCTTACAGTCTATGAGGAGGAAATAGGGGGCACAAGAGCTTACAGTCTATGAGGAGGAAATAGGGGGGACACAAGAGCTTACAGTCTATGGGGACGGAATAGGGGGGCACAAGAGCTTACAGTCTATGAGGAGGGAATAGGGGGACACAAGAGCTTACAGTCTATGAGGAGGAAATAGGGGGGCACAAGAGGTTACAGTGTATGAGGAAATAGGGGGGACACAAAAGCTTACAGTCTATAAGGAGGGAATAGGGGGACACAAGAGCTTACAGTCTATAGGGAGGAAATAGGGGGGACACAAGAGCTTACAGTCTATGAGGAGGGAATAGGGGGGCACAAGAGCTTACAGTCTATAAGAGGGAAATAGGGGGACACAAGAGCTTACAGTCTATGGGGAGGAAATAGGGGACACAAGAGCTTACAGTCTATAAGGAGGAAATAGGGGGGACACAAGAGCTTACAGTCTATGAGGAGGGAATAGGGGGGCACAAGAGCTTACAGTCTATGAGGAGGGAATAGGGGGACACAAGAGCTTACAGTCTATGAGGAGGAAATAGGGGGGACACAAGAGCTTACAGTCTATGAGGAGGAAACAGGGGGGACACAAGAGCTTACAGTCTATGAGGAAATAGGGGGAACACAAGAGCTTACAGTCTATGAGGGGAAAATAAGGGACACAAGAGCTTACAGTCTATGAGGAGGAAATAGGGGGGACACAAGAGCTTACAGTCTATGAGGAGGGAATAGGGGGGACACAAGAGCTTACAGTCTATGGGGAGGGAATAGGGGGGACACAAGAGCTTACAGTCTATGAGGAGGGAATAGGGGGACACAAGAGCTTACAGTCTATGAGGAGGGAATAGGGGGACACAAGAGCTTACAGTCTATGAGGAGGAAATAGGTGGGACACAAGAGCTTACGGTATATGAGAGGGAAATAGGGAGGATACAAGAGCTTACAGTCTATAAGAGGGAAATAGGGGGACACAAGAGCTTACAGTCTATGGGGAGGAAATAGGGGGACACAAGAGCTTACAGTATATGAGGAGGGAATAGGGGGGACAAGAGCTTACAGTCTATGGGGAGGAAATAGGGAGGACACAAGAGCTTACAGTCTATAAGAGGGAAATAGGGGGGACACAAGAGCTTATAGTCTATGAGGAGGAAATAGGGGGGACACAAGAGCTTACAGTCTATGGGGAGGGAATAAGGGGACACAAAAGCTTACAGTCTATGGCGAGGAAATAGGGGGACACAAGAGCTTACAGTCTATGAGGAGGGAATAGGGGGGGACAAGACCTTACAGTCTATGAGGAGGGAATAGGGGGACACAAGAGCTTACAGTCTATGAGTAGGGAATAGGAGGGACACAAGAGCTTACAGTCTATGAGGAGGAAATAGGGGGGACACAAGAGCTTACAGTCTATGAGGAGGGAATAGGGGGGGACAAGACCTTACAGTATATGAGGAGGGAATAGGGGGGCACAAGAGATTACAGTCTATGGGGAGGGAATAGGAGGGACACAAGAGCTTACAGTCTATGAGGAGGGAATAGGGGGGGACAAGACCTTACAATCTATGAGGAGGGAATAGGGGGGCACAAGAGCTTACAGTCTATAAGAGGGAAATAGGGGGACACAAGAGCTTACAGTCTATGGGGAGGGAATAGGGGGACACAAGAGCTTACAGTCTATGAGGAGGAAATAGGGGGGACACAAGAGCTTACAGTCTATAAGAGGGAAATAGGGGGACACAAGAGCTTACAGTCTATGGGGAGGAAATAGGGGGGACACAAGAGCTTACAGTCTATGAGGAGGAAATAGGAGGGACACAAGAGCTTACAGTCTATGAGGAGGGAATAGGTGGGACACAAGAGCTTACAGTCTATGAGAAGGAAATAGGGGGACACAAGAGCTTACAGTCTATGGGGAAATAGCGGGACACAAGAGCTTACAGTCTATGAGGAGGACATAGGGGGACACAAGAGCTTACAGTTTATGGGGAAATAGGGGGACACAAGAGCTTACAATCTATGAGTAGGAAATAGGGGGACACAAGAGCTTACAGTCTATGAGGAGGAAATAGGGGGGGGGGGACACAAGAGCTTACAGTCTATGAGGAGGAAATAGGGGGACACAAGAGCTTACAGTCTATGGGGAGGGAATAGGGGGGACACAAGAGCTTACAGTCTATGAGGAGGAAATAGGGGGGACACAAGAGCTTATAGTCTATAAGGAGGAAATAGGGGGACACAAGAGCTTACAGTCTATGAGGAGGAACTAGAGGGACACAAGAGCTTACAGTCTATGGGGAGGAACAAGCGGGACACAAGAGCTTACAGTCTATGGGGAGGAACAAGCGGGACACAAGAGCTTACAGTCTATGAGGAAATAGGGGGAAACAAGATCTTACAGTCTATGAGGAGGGAATAGGGGGGACACAAGAACTTACAGTCTATGGGGAGGGAATAGGGGGGCACAAGAGCTTACAGTCTGTGAGGAGGAAATAGGGGGGAAGGGACACAAGAGCTTACAGTCTATGAGGAGGAAATGGGGACACAAGAACTTACAGTCTATGAGGAGGAAATAGGGGGGAAACAAGAGCTTACAGTCTATGAGGAGGGAATAGGAGGGACACAAGAGCTTACAGTCTATGAGGAGGAAATAGGGGGGACACAAGAGCTTACAGTCTATGGGGAGGGAATAGGGGGGACACAAGAGCTTACAGTCTATGAGGAGGGAATAGGAGGGACACAAGAGCTTACAGTCTATGAGGAGGAAATAGGGGGGGACACAAGAGCTTACAGTCTATGAGGAGGAAATAGGGGGGACACAAGAGCTTACAGTCTATGAGGAGGAAATAGGTGGGACACAAGAGCTTACAGTCTATGGGGAGGGAATAGGAGGGACACAAGAGCTTACAGTCTATGAGGAAATAGGAGGGACACAAGAGCTTACAGTCTATGAGGAGGGAATAGGAGGGACACAAGAGCTTACAGTGTATGGGGAGGGAATAGGGGGGACACAAGAGCTTACACTCTATGAGGAGGAACTAGAGGGACACAAGAGCTTACAGTCTATGAGGAGGAACTAGAGGGACACAAGAGCTTACAGTCTATGAGGAGGGAATAGGGGGACACAAGAGCTTACAGTCTATGAGGAGGGAATAGGGGGACACAAGAGCTTACAGTCTATGGGGAGGGAATAGGGGGGCACAAGAGCTTACAGTTTATGAGGAGGAAATAGGGGGGAGGGGACACAAGAGCTTACAGTCTATGAGGAGGGAATAGGGGGGGACACAAGAGCTTACAGTCTATGAGGAGGAAATAGGGGAGACACAAGAGCTTACAGTCTATGAGGGGCAAATAGGGGGAACACAAGAGCTTACAGTCTATGAGGAGGAAATAGGGGGACACAAGAGCTTACAGTCTATGAGGAGGGAATAGGAGGGACACAAGAGCTTACAGTCTATGAGGGGTAAATAGGGGGACACAAGAGCTTACAGTCTATGGGGAGGAAATAGGGGGACACAAGAGCTTGCAGTCTATGGGGAGGGAATAGGGGGGACACAAGAGCTTACAGTCTATGGGGAGGGAATAGGGGGACACAAGAGCTTACAGTCTATGAGGAGGAAATAGGGGGGAAGGGACACAAGAGCTTACAGTCTATGAGGAGGAAATGAGGACACAAGAGCTTACAGTCTATGAGGAGGAAATAGGGGTGAGGGGACACAAGAGCTTACAGTCTATGAGGAGGGAATAGGGGGGGACACAAGAGGTTACAGTCTATGAGGAGGAAATAGGGGGGACACAAGAGCTAACAGTCTATGGGGAGGGAATAGGGGGGACACAAGAGCTTACAGTCTATGAGGAGGAACTAGAGGGACACAAGAGCTTACAGTCTATGAGGAGGACCTAGAGGGACACAAGAGCTTACAGTCTATGTGGAGGAACAAGCGGGACACAAGAGCTTACAGTCTATGAGGAGGGAATAGGGGGAAACAAGATCTTATAGTCTATGAGGAGGGAATAGGGGGACACAAGAGCTTACAGTCTATGGGGGGGAAATAGGGGGGGACACAAGAGCTTACAGTCTATGAGGAGGAAATAGGGGGGACACAAGAGCTTACAGTCTATGGGGAAGGAATAGGGGGGCACAAGAGCTTACAGTTTATGAGGAGGAAATAGGGGGGGACACAAGAGCTTACAGTCTATGAGGAGGAAATAGGGGGGACACAAGAGCTTACAGTCTACGAGGGGCAAATAGGGGGAACACAAGAGCTTACAGTCTATGAGGAAATAGGGGGACACAAGAGCTTACAGTCTATGAGGAGGGAATAGGAGGGACACAAGAGCTTACAGTCTATGGGGAGGGAATAGAAGGGACACAAGAGCTTACAGTCTATGAGGAGGAAATAGGGGGGAGGGGACACAAGAGCTTACAGTCTATGAGGAGGGAATAGGGGGGGACACAAGAGCTTACAGTCTATGAGGGGTAAATAGGGGGACACAAGAGCTTACAGTCTATGGGGAGGGAATAGGGGGGGACACAAGAGGTTACAGTCTATGGGGAGGGAATAGGGGGGACACAAGAGCTTACAGTCTATGAGGAGGGAATAGAAGGGACACAAGAGCTTACAGTCTATGAGGAGGAAATAGGGGGGAGGGGACACAAGAGCTTACAGTCTATGAGGAGGGAATAGGGGGGGACAGAAGAGCTTACAGTCTATGAGGAGGAAATAGGGGGGACACAAGAGCTTACCGTCTATGAGGGGCAAATAGGGGGAACACAAGAGCTTACAGTCTATGAGGAAATAGGGGGACACAAGAGCTTACAGTCTATGAGGAGGGAATAGGAGGGACACAAGAGCTTACAGTCTATGAGGGGTAAATAGGGGGACACAAGAGCTTACAGTCTATGGGGAGGGAATAGGGGGACACAAGAGCTTACAGTCTATGAGGAGGAAATAGGGGGACACAAGAGCTTACAGTCTATGGGGGGGAAATAGGAGGACACAAGAGCTTACAGTCTATGAGGGGGAAATAGGGGGACACAAGAGCTTACAGTCTATGAGGAGGGAATAGGGGAGCACAAGAGCTTACAGTCTATGAGGAGGAAATAGGGGGGACACAAGAGCTTACAGTCTATGAGGAGGAAATAGGGGGGGGACAAGAGCTTACAGTCTATGAGGGGGAAATAGGGGGTCACAAGAGCTTACAGTCTATGAGGAGGGAATAGGGGAGCACAAGAGCTTACATTCTATGAGAAGGGAATAGGGGGGACACAAGAGCTTACAGTCTATGAGGAGGAAATAGGGGGGACACAAGAGCTTACAGTCTATGAGGGGGAAATAGGGGGACACAAGAGCTTACAGTCTACGGAGAAGAAATAGGGGGACACAAGAGCTTACAGTCTATGAGGAGGAAATAGGGGGACACAAGAGCTTACAGTCTATGAGGAGGAAATAGGGGGGACACAAGAGCTTACAGTCTATGGGGAGGAACAAGGGGGACACAAGAGCTTACAGTCTATAAGAGGGAAAAAGGGAGACACAAGAGCTTACAGTCTATGAGGAGGAAATAAGGGGGACACAAGAGCTTACAGTCTATGAGGAGGAAATAGGGGGACACAAGAGCTTACAGTCTATGGGGAGGAAATAGGGGGACACAAGAGCTTACAGTCTATGGGGAGGAAATAGGGGGGCACAAGAGCTTACAGTCTATGAGGAGGGAATAGGGGAGCACAAGAGCTTACAGTCTATGAGGAGGAAATAGGGGGGACACAAGAGCTTACAGTCTATGAGGAGCAAATGGGGGGGACAAGAGCTTACAGTCTATGGGGAGGAAATAGGGGGACACAAGAGCTTACAGTCTATGAGGAGGAAATAGGGGGGAAACAAGAGCTTACAGTCTAAGAGGAGGGAATAGGGGGGACACAGGAGCTTACAGTCTATGAGGAGGAAATAGGGGGACCCAAGAGCTTACAGTCTATGGGGAGGAAATAGGGGGACACAAGAGCTTACAGTCTATGGCGAGGGAATAGTGGGGGGCACAAGAGCTTACAGTCTATAAGAGGGAAATAGGGGACACAAGAGCTTACAGTCTATGAGGAGGAAATAGGGGGGGGACAAGAGCTTACAGTCTATGGGGAGGAAATAGGGTGACACAAGAGCTTACAGTCTATGAGGAAATAGGGAGGACAGAAGAGCTTACAGTCTATGAGGGGGAAATAGGGGGACACAAGAGCTTACAGTCTATGAGGAGGAAATAGGGGGACACAAGAGCTTACAGTCTATGGGGAGGAAATAGGGGGACACAAGAGCTTACAGTCTATGAGGAGGAATTTAGGGGGACACAAGAGCTTACAGTCTATAGGGAGGGAATAGGAAGGACACAAGAGCTTACAGTCTATGATGAGGAAATAGAGGGGACACAAGAGCTTACAGTCTATGGGGAGGGAATAGAGGGGACATGAGCTTACAGTCTATGAGGAGGAACTAGGAGGGACATAAGAGCATACAGTCTATGAGAAGAAAATAGGGGGACACAAGAGCTTACAGTCTATAGGGAGGGAATAGGGGGGACACAAGAGCTTACAGTCTATGAGGAGGGAATAGGGGGACACAAGAGCTTACAGTCTATGGGGAATAGGGGACACAAGAGCTTACAGTCAAGGAGGAGGAAATAGGGGGACACAAGAGCTTACAGTCTATGGGGAATAGGGGACACAAGAGCTTACAGTCTATGAGGATGAAATAGGGGGACACAAGAGCTTACAGTCTATGAGGAGGAAATAGGGGGGACACAAGAGCTTACAGTCCATGGGGAGGGAATAGGGGGGACACAAGAGCTTACAGTCTATGAGAAGAAAATAGGGGGACACAAGAGCTTACAGTCTATGAGAAGAAAATAGGGGGACACAAGAGCTTACAGTCTACGGGGAGGAAATAGGGGAGACACAAGAGCTTACAGTCAACGAGGAGGAAATAGGGGGACACAAGAGCTTACAGTCTATGAGGAAATATGGGGACACAAGAGCTTACAGTCTATGAGGAGGAAATGGGGGGGGCAATAGATTATAGTCTATGAGGAGGAAATAGGGGGTACACAAGAGCTTACAGTCTATGAGGAGAAAAAAAGGGGGACACAGGAGCTTATAGTCTATGAGGAGGAAATAGGGGGACACAAGAGCTTACAGTCTATGGGGAGGATTTGGGGGGACAAAAGAGCTTACAGTCTATGAGGAAATAGGGGGGGACAAGAGCTTACAGTCTATGAGGAAATGGGGGGGACACAAGAGCTTACAGTCTATGAGAGGGAAATAGGGGGACACAAGAGCTTATAGTCTATAAGGAGGAAATAGGAGGACACAAGAGCTTACAGTCTTTGAGGAGGAACTAGAGGGACACAAGAGCTTACAGTCTATGAGGAGGAACTAGAGGGACACAAGAGCTTACAGTCCATGGGGAGGAACAAGCGGGACACAAGAGCTTACAGTCTATGAGGAAATAGGGGGAAACAAGATCTTACAGTCTATGAGGAGGGAATAGGGGGGACACAAGAGCTTACAGTCTATGGGGAGGGAATAGGGGGGCACAAGAGCTTACAGTCTGTGAGGAGGAAATAGGGGGGAAGGGACACAAGAGCTTACAGTCTATGAGGAGGAAATGGGGACACAAGAGCTTACAGTCTATGGGGAGGGAATAGGGGGGACACAAGAGCTTACAGTCTATGAGGAGGAAATAGGGGGGACACAAGAGCTTACAGTATATGAGGGGGAAATAGGGGGACACAAGAGCTTACAGTCTATGGGGAGGAAATAGGGGGACACAAGAGCTTACAATCTATGGAGAGGAAATAGGGGGACACAAGAGCTTACAGTCTATGAGGAAATAGGGGGAAACAAGATCTTACAGTCTATGAGGAGGGAATAGGGGGGACACAAGAACTTACAGTCTATGGGGAGGGAATAGGGGGGCACAAGAGCTTACAGTCTATGAGGAGGAAATGGGGACACAAGAACTTACAGTCTATGAGGAGGAAATAGGGGGGAAACAAGAGCTTACAGTCTATGAGGAGGGAATAGGAGGGACACAAGAGCTTACAGTCTATGAGGAGGAAATAGGGGGGACACAAGAGCTTACAGTCTATGGGGAGGGAATAGGGGGGACACAAGAGCTTACAGTCTATGAGGAGGGAATAGGAGGGACACAAGAGCTTACAGTCTATGAGGAGGAAATAGGGGGGGACACAAGAGGTTACAGTCTATGAGGAGGAAATAGGGGGGACACAAGAGCTTACAGTCTATGAGGAGGAAATAGGGGGGACACAAGAGCTTACAGTCTATGGGGAGGGAATAGGAGGGACACAAGAGCTTACAGTCTATGAGGAAATAGGAGGGACACAAGAGCTTACAGTCTATGAGGAGGGAATAGGAGGGACACAAGAGCTTACAGTCTATGAGGAGGAAATAGGGGGGACACAAGAGCTTACAGTCTATGGGGAGGGAATAGGAGGGACACAAGAGCTTACAGTCTATGAGGAAATAGGAGGGACACAAGAGCTTACAGTGTATGGGGAGGGAATAGGGGGGACACAAGAGCTTACACTCTATGAGGAGGAACTAGAGGGACACAAGAGCTTACACTCTATGAGGAGGAACTAGAGGGACACAAGAGCTTACAGTCTATGAGGAGGGAATAGGGGGACACAAGAGCTTACAGTCTATGAGGAGGGAATAGGGGGACACAAGAGCTTACTGTCTATGAGGAGGGAATAGGGGGAAACAAGATCTTACAGTCTATGAGGAGGGAATAGGGGGGACACAAGAGCTTACAGTCTATGGGGAGGGAATAGGGGGGCACAAGAGCTTACAGTTTATGAGGAGGAAATAGGGGGGAGGGGACACAAGAGCTTACAGTCTATGAGGAGGGAATAGGGGGGGACACAAGAGCTTACAGTCTATGAGGAGGAAATAGGGGGGACACAAGAGCTTACAGTCTATGAGGGGCAAATAGGGGGAACACAAGAGCTTACAGTCTATGAGGAGGAAATAGGGGGACACAAGAGCTTACAGTCTATGAGGAGGGAATAGGAGGGACACAAGAGCTTACAGTCTATGAGGGGTAAATAGGGGGACACAAGAGCTTACAGTCTATGGGGAGGAAATAGGGGGACACAAGAGCTTGCAGTCTATGGGGAGGGAATAGGGGGGACACAAGAGCTTACAGTCTATGGGGAGGGAATAGGGGGACACAAGAGCTTACAATCTATGAGGAGGAAATAGGGGGGACACAAGAGCTTACAGTCTATGAGGAGGAAATAGGGGGGAAGGGACACAAGAGCTTACAGTCTATGAGGAGGAAATGGGGACACAAGAGCTTACAGTCTATGGGGAGGGAATAGGGGGGACACAAGAGCTTACAGTCTATGAGGAGGGAATAGGAGGGACACAAGAGCTTACAGTCTATGAGGAGGAAATAGGGGTGAGGGGACACAAGAGCTTACAGTCTATGAGGAGGGAATAGGGGGGGGACACAAGAGGTTACAGTCTATGAGGAGGAAATAGGGGGGACACAAGAGCTAACAGTCTATGGGGAGGGAATAGGGGGGACACAAGAGCTTACAGTCTATGAGGAGGAACTAGAGGGACACAAGAGCTTACAGTCTATGAGGAGGACCTAGAGGGACACAAGAGCTTACAGTCTATGTGGAGGAACAAGCGGGACACAAGAGCTTACAGTCTATGAGGAGGGAATAGGGGGAAACAAGATCTTACAGTCTATGAGGAGGGAATAGGGGGACACAAGAGCTTACAGTCTATGGGGAAATGGGGGGACAGAAGAGCTTACAGTCTATGGGGAAGGAATAGGGGGGCACAAGAGCTTACAGTTTATGAGGAGGAAATAGGGGGGGACACAAGAGCTTACAGTCTATGAGGAGGAAATAGGGGGGACACAAGAGCTTACAGTCTACGAGGGGCAAATAGGGGGAACACAAGAGCTTACAGTCTATGAGGAGGAAATAGGGGGGACACAAGAGCTTACAGTCTATGAGGAGGAAATAGGGGGGGGACAAGAGCTTACAGTCTATGAGGGGGAAATAGGGGGACACAAGAGCTTACAGTCTATGGAGAGGAAATAGGGGGACACAAGAGCTTACAGTCTATGAGGAGGGAATAGGGGGGACACAAGAGCTTACAGTCTATGAGGAGGAAATAGGGGGGACACAAGAGCTTACAGTCTATGAGGAGGAAATAGGGGGGGGACAAGAGCTTACAGTCTATGAGGGGGAAATAGGGGGACACAAGAGCTTACAGTCTATGGAGAGGAAATAGGGGGACACAAGAGCTTACAGTCTATGCGGAGGAAATAGGGGGACACAAGAGCTTACAGTCTATGAGGAGGGAATAGGAGGGACACAAGAGCTTACAGTCTATGAGGGGTAAATAGGGGGACACAAGAGCTTACAGTCTATGGGGAGGGAATAGGGGGACACAAGAGCTTACAGTCTATGAGGAGGAAATAGGGGGACACAAGAGCTTACAGTCTATGGGGGGGAAATAGGAGGACACAAGAGCTTACAGTCTATGAGTGGGAAATAGGGGGGCACAACAGCTTACAGTCTATGAGGAGGGAATAGGGGGTCACAAGAGCTTACAGTCTATGAGGAGGGAATAGGGGAGCACAAGAGCTTACAGTCTATGAGGAGGGAATAGGGGGGACACAAGAGCTTACAGTCTATGAGGGGGAAATAGGGGGACACAAGAGCTTACAGTCTATGAGGGGGAAATAGGGGGACACAAGAGCTTACAGTCTATGGAGAGGAAATAGGGGGACACAAGAGCTTACAGTCTATGCGGAGGAAATGGGGGACACAAGAGCTTACAGTCTATGGGGAGGAAATAGGGGGGCACAAGAGCTTACAGTCTATGAGGAGGGAATAGGGGAGCACAAGAGCTTACAGTCTATGAGGAGGAAATAGGGGGGACACAAGAGCTTACAGTCTATGAGGAGCAAATGGGGGGGACAAGAGCTTACAGTCTATGGGGAGGAAATAGGGGGACACAAGAGCTTACAGTCTATAGGGAGGGAATAGGGGGACACAAGAGCTTACAGTCTATGAGGAGGAAATAGGGGGGAAACAAGAGCTTACAGTCTATGAGGAGGAAATAGGGGGACCCAAGAGCTTACAGTCTATGGGGAGGAAATAGGGGGACACAAGAGCTTACAGTCTATGGGGAGGGAATAGTGGGGGGCACAAGAGCTTACAGTCTATAAGAGGGAAATAGGGGACACAAGAGCTTACAGTCTATGAGGATGAAATAGGGGGGACACAAGAGCTTACAGTCTATGGGGAGGGAATAGGGGGGCACAAGAGCTTACAGTCTATGGGGAGGAAATAGGGGGGACACAAGAGCTTACAGTCTATGGGGAGGAAATAGGGTGACACAAGAGCTTACAGTCTATGAGGAAATAGGGAGGACAGAAGAGCTTACAGTCTATGAGGGGGAAATAGGGGGACACAAGAGCTTACAGTCTATGAGGAGGAAATAGGGGGACACAAGAGCTTACAGTCTATGGGGAGGAAATAGGGGGACACAAGAGCTTACAGTCTATGAGGAGGAAATAGGGGGACACAAGAGCTTACAGTCTATGGGGAGGAAATAGGGGAGACACAAGAGCTTACAGTCTATGAGGAGGAAATAGAGGGGACACAAGAGCTTACAGTCTATGATGAGGAAATAGAGGGGACACAAGAGCTTACAGTCTATGGGGAGGGAATAGGGGGGGACAAGAGCTTACAGTCTATGAGGAGGAACTAGGAGGGACATAAGAGCATACAGTCTATGAGAAGAAAATAGGGGGACACAAGAGCTTACAGTCTATAGGGAGGGAATAGGGGGGACACAAGAGCTTACAGTCTATGAGGAGGGAATAGGGGGACACAAGAGCTTACAGTCTATGGGGAATAGGGGACACAAGAGCTTACAGTCAAGGAGGAGGAAATAGGGGGACACAAGAGCTTACAGTCTATGGGGAATAGGGGACACAAGAGCTTACAGTCTATGAGGATGAAATAGGGGGACACAAGAGCTTACAGTCCATGGGGAGGGAATAGGGGGGACACAAGAGCTTACAGTCTATGAGAAGAAAATAGGGGGACACAAGAGCTTACAGTCTATGAGAAGAAAATAGGGGGACACAAGAGCTTACAGTCTACGGGGAGGAAATAGGGGAGACACAAGAGCTTACAGTCTACGAGGAGGAAATAGGGGGACACAAGAGCTTACAGTCTATGAGGAAATATGGGGACACAAGAGCTTACAGTCTATGAGGAGGAAATGGGGGGGGCAATAGATTATAGTCTATTAGGAGGAAATAGGGGGTACACAAGAGCTTTCAGTCTATGAGGAAATAGGGGGACACAAGAGCTTACAGTCTATGGGGAGGATTTGGGGGGACAAAAGAGCTTACAGTCTATGAGGAAATAGGGGGGGACAAGAGCTTACAGTCTATGAGGAAATGGGGGGGGACACAAGAGCTTACAGTCTATGAGAGGGAAATAGGGGGGACATAAGAGCTTACAGTCTTTGAGGAGGAACTAGAGGGACACAAGAGCTTACAGTCTATGAGGAGGAACTAGAGGGACACAAGAGCTTACAGTCCATGGGGAGGAACAAGCGGGACACAAGAGCTTACAGTCTATGAGGAAATAGGGGGAAACAAGATCTTACAGTCTATGGGGAGGGAATAGGGGGGCACAAGAGCTTACAGTCTGTGAGGAGGAAATAGGGGGGAAGGGACACAAGAGCTTACAGTCTATGAGGAGGAAATGGGGACACAAGAGCTTACAGTCTATGGGGAGGGAATAGGGGGGACACAAGAGCTTACAGTCTATGAGGAGGGAATGGGGGGACACAAGAGCTTACAGTCTATGAGGAGGAAATAGGGGTGAGGGGACACAAGAGCTTACAGTCTATGAGGAGGACCTAGAGGGACACAAGAGCTTACAGTCTATGTGGAGGAACAAGCGGGACACAAGAGCTTACAGTCTATGAGGAGGGAATAGGGGGAAACAAGATCTTACAGTCTATGAGGAGGAAATAGGGGTGAGGGGACACAAGAGCTTACAGTCTATGAGGAGGGAATAGGGGGGACACAAGAGCTTACAGTCTATGGGGAGGGAATAGGGGGGACACAAGAGCTTACAGTCTATGAGGAGGGAATGGGGGGACACAAGAGCTTACAGTCTATGAGGAGGACCTAGAGGGACACAAGAGCTTACAGTCTATGTGGAGGAACAAGCGGGACACAAGAGCTTACAGTCTATGAGGAGGGAATAGGGGGGGACACAAGAGCTTACAGTCTATGGGGAAGGAATAGGGGGGCACAAGAGCTTACAGTTTATGAGGAGGAAATAGGGGGGAGGGGACACAAGAGCTTACAGTCTATGAGGAGGGAATAGGGGGGGGACACAAGAGCTTACAGTCTATGAGGAGGAAATAGGGGGGACACAAGAGCTTACAGTCTATGAGGGGCAAATAGGGGGAACACAAGAGCTTACAGTCTATGAGGAGGAAATAGGGGGACACAAGAGCTTACAGTCTATGAGGAGGGAATAGGAGGGACACAAGAGCTTACAGTCTATGAGGAGGGAATAGGGGGGCACAAGATCTTACAGTCTATAAGGAGGAAATAGGGGGGCACAAGAGCTTACAGTCTATGGGGAGGAAATAGGGGGACACAAGAGCTTGCAGTCTATGGGGAGGGAATAGCGGGGACACAAGAGCTTACAGTCTATGAGGAGGGAATAGAAGGGACACAAGAGCTTACAGTCTATGAGGGGTAAATAGGGGGGACACAAGAGCTTACAGTCTATGGGGAGGGAATAGGGGGACACAAGAGCTTACAGTCTATGAGGAGGAAATAGGGGGACACAAGAGCTTACAGTCTATGGGGGGGAAATAGGGGGACACAAGAGCTTACAGTCTATGAGGAGGGAATAGGGGAGCACAAGAGCTTACAGTCTATGAGGAGGAAATAGGGGGACACAAGAGCTTACAGTCTATGAGGGGGAAATAGGGGGGCACAAGAGCTTACAGTCTATGAGGAGGGAATAGGGGAGCACAAGAGCTTACAGTCTATGAGGAGGGAATAGGGGGGACACAAAAGCTTACAGTCTATGAGGAGGAAATAGGGGGGACACAAGAGCTTACAGTCTATGAGGAGGAAATAGGGGGGGGGGACAAGAGCTTACAGTCTATGAGGGGGAAATAGGGGGGCACAAGAGCTTACAGTCTATGATGAGGGAATAGGGGAGCACAAGAGCTTACAGTCTATGAGAAGGGAATAGGGGGGACACAAGAGCTTACAGTCTATGAGGAGGAAATAGGGGGGACACAAGAGCTTACAGTCTATGAGGGGGAAATAGGGGGACACAAGAGCTTACAGTCTATGGGGAGGAAATAGGGGGACACAAGAGCTTACAATCTATGGAGAGGAAATAGGGGGACACAAGAGCTTACAGTCTATGAGGAAATAGGGGGAAACAAGATCTTACAGTCTATGAGGAGGGAATAGGGGGGACACAAGAACTTACAGTCTATGGGGAGGGAATAGGGGGGCACAAGAGCTTACAGTCTGTGAGGAGGAAATAGGGGGGAAGGGACACAAGAGCTTACAGTCTATGAGGAGGAAATGGGGACACAAGAACTTACAGTCTATGAGGAGGAAATAGGGGGGAAACAAGAGCTTACAGTCTATGAGGAGGGAATAGGAGGGACACAAGAGCTTACAGTCTATGAGGAGGAAATAGGGGGGACACAAGAGCTTACAGTCTATGGGGAGGGAATAGGGGGGACACAAGAGCTTACAGTCTATGAGGAGGGAATAGGAGGGACACAAGAGCTTACAGTCTATGAGGAGGAAATAGGGGGGGACACAAGAGGTTACAGTCTATGAGGAGGAAATAGGGGGGACACAAGAGCTTACAGTCTATGAGGAGGAAATAGGGGGGACACAAGAGCTTACAGTCTATGGGGAGGGAATAGGAGGGACACAAGAGCTTACAGTCTATGAGGAAATAGGAGGGACACAAGAGCTTACAGTCTATGAGGAGGGAATAGGAGGGACACAAGAGCTTACAGTCTATGAGGAGGAAATAGGGGGGACACAAGAGCTTACAGTCTATGGGGAGGGAATAGGAGGGACACAAGAGCTTACAGTCTATGAGGAAATAGGAGGGACACAAGAGCTTACAGTCTATGAGGAGGGAATAGGGGGACACAAGAGCTTACACTCTATGAGGAGGAACTAGAGGGACACAAGAGCTTACAGTCTATGAGGAGGAACTAGAGGGACACAAGAGCTTACAGTCTATGAGGAGGGAATAGGAGGGACACAAGAGCTTACAGTCTATGAGGGGTAAATAGGGGGACACAAGAGCTTACAGTCTATGAGGAGGGAATAGGGGGACACAAGAGCTTACAGTCTATGAGGAGGGAATAGGGGGACACAAGAGCTTACTGTCTATGAGGAGGGAATAGGGGGAAACAAGATCTTACAGTCTATGAGGAGGGAATAGGGGGGACACAAGAGCTTACAGTCTATGGGGAGGGAATAGGGGGGCACAAGAGCTTACAGTTTATGAGGAGGAAATAGGGGGGAGGGGACACAAGAGCTTACAGTCTATGAGGAGGGAATAGGGGGGGACACAAGAGCTTACAGTCTATGAGGAGGAAATAGGGGGGACACAAGAGCTTACAGTCTATGAGGGGCAAATAGGGGGAACACAAGAGCTTACAGTCTATGAGGAGGAAATAGGGGGACACAAGAGCTTACAGTCTATGAGGAGGGAATAGGAGGGACACAAGAGCTTACAGTCTATGAGGGGTAAATAGGGGGACACAAGAGCTTACAGTCTATGGGGAGGAAATAGGGGGACACAAGAGCTTGCAGTCTATGGGGAGGGAATAGGGGGGACACAAGAGCTTACAGTCTATGGGGAGGGAATAGGGGGACACAAGAGCTTACAATCTATGAGGAGGAAATAGGGGGGACACAAGAGCTTACAGTCTATGAGGAGGAAATAGGGGGGAAGGGACACAAGAGCTTACAGTCTATGAGGAGGAAATGGGGACACAAGAGCTTACAGTCTATGGGGAGGGAATAGGGGGGACACAAGAGCTTACAGTCTATGAGGAGGGAATAGGAGGGACACAAGAGCTTACAGTCTATGAGGAGGAAATAGGGGTGAGGGGACACAAGAGCTTACAGTCTATGAGGAGGGAATAGGGGGGGACACAAGAGGTTACAGTCTATGAGGAGGAAATAGGGGGGACACAAGAGCTAACAGTCTATGGGGAGGGAATAGGGGGGAAACAAGAGCTTACAGTCTATGAGGAGGAACTAGAGGGACACAAGAGCTTACAGTCTATGAGGAGGACCTAGAGGGACACAAGAGCTTACAGTCTATGTGGAGGAACAAGCGGGACACAAGAGCTTACAGTCTATGAGGAGGGAATAGGGGGAAACAAGATCTTACAGTCTATGAGGAGGGAATAGGGGGACACAAGAGCTTACAGTCTATGGGGAAATAGGGGGGACAGAAGAGCTTACAGTCTATGGGGAAGGAATAGGGGGGCACAAGAGCTTACAGTTTATGAGGAGGAAATAGGGGGGGACACAAGAGCTTACAGTCTATGAGGAGGAAATAGGGGGGACACAAGAGCTTACAGTCTACGAGGGGCAAATAGGGGGAACACAAGAGCTTACAGTCTATGAGGAAATAGGGGGACACAAGAGCTTACAGTCTATGAGGAGGGAATAGGAGGGACACAAGAGCTTACAGTCTAAGAGGGGTAAATAGGGGGACACAAGAGCTTACAGTCTATGGGGAGGAAATAGGGGGACACAAGAGCTTGCAGTCTATGGGGAGGGAATAGGGGGGACACAAGAGCTTACAGTCTATGAGGAGGGAATAGAAGGGACACAAGAGCTTACAGTCTATGAGGAGGAAATAGGGGGGAGGGGACACAAGAGCTTACAGTCTATGAGGAGGGAATAGGGGGGGACACAAGAGCTTACAGTCTATGAGGAGGAAATAGGGGGGACACAAGAGCTTACCGTCTATGAGGGGCAAATAGGGGGAACACAAGAGCTTACAGTCTATGAGGAAATAGGGGGACACAAGAGCTTACAGTCTATGAGGAGGGAATAGGAGGGACACAAGAGCTTACAGTCTATGAGGGGTAAATAGGGGGACACAAGAGCTTACAGTCTATGGGGAGGGAATAGGGGGACACAAGAGCTTACAGTCTATGAGGAGGAAATAGGGGGACACAAGAGCTTACAGTCTATGGGGGGGAAATAGGAGGACACAAGAGCTTACAGTCTATGAGGGGGAAATAGGGGGGCACAAGAGCTTACAGTCTATGAGGAGGGAATAGGGGGACACAAGAGCTTACAGTCTATGAGAAGAAAATAGGGGGACACAAGAGCTTACAGTCTATGAGGAGGGAATAGGGGGGACACAAGAGCTTACAGTCTATGAGGAGGAAATAGGGGGGACACAAGAGCTTACAGTCTATGAGGAGGAAATAGGGGGGGGACAAGAGCTTACAGTCTATGAGGGGGAAATAGGGGGTCACAAGAGCTTACAGTCTATGAGGAGGGAATAGGGGAGCACAAGAGCTTACAGTCTATGAGAAGGGAATAGGGGGGACACAAGAGCTTACAGTCTATGAGGAGGAAATAGGGGGGACACAAGAGCTTACAGTCTATGAGGGGGAAATAGGGGGACACAAGAGCTTACAGTCTATGGAGAGGAAATAGGGGGACACAAGAGCTTACAGTCTATGAGGAGGAAATAGGGGGACACAAGAGCTTACAGTCTATGAGGAGGAAATAGGGGGGACACAAGAGCTTACAGTCTATGGGGAGGAACAAGGGGGACACAAGAGCTTACAGTCTATAAGAGGGAAAAAGGGAGACACAAGAGCTTACAGTCTATGAGGAGGAAATAAGGGGGACACAAGAGCTTACAGTCTATGAGGAGGAAATAGGGGGACACAAGAGCTTACAGTCTATGGGGAGGAAATAGGGGGACACAAGAGCTTACAGTCTATGCGGAGGAAATGGGGGACACAAGAGCTTAAAGTCTATGGGGAGGAAATAGGGGGGCACAAGAGCTTACAGTCTATGAGGAGGGAATAGGGGAGCACAAGAGCTTACAGTCTATGAGGAGGAAATAGGGGGGACACAAGAGCTTACAGTCTATGAGGAGCAAATGGGGGGGACAAGAGCTTACAGTCTATGGGGAGGAAATAGGGGGACACAAGAGCTTACAGTCTATGAGGAGGAAATAGGGGGGAAACAAGAGCTTACAGTCTAAGAGGAGGGAATAGGGGGGACACAGGAGCTTACAGTCTATGAGGAGGAAATAGGGGGACCCAAGAGCTTACAGTCTATGGGGAGGAAATAGGGGGACACAAGAGCTTACAGTCTATGGGGAGGGAATAGTGGGGGGCACAAGAGCTTACAGTCTATAAGAGGGAAATAGGGGACACAAGAGCTTACAGTCTATGGGGAGGGAATAGGGGGGCACAAGAGCTTACAGTCTATGGGGAGGAAATAGGGGGGACACAAGAGCTTACAGTCTATGGGGAGGAAATAGGGTGACACAAGAGCTTACAGTCTATGAGGAAATAGGGAGGACAGAAGAGCTTACAGTCTATGAGGGGGAAATAGGGGGACACAAGAGCTTACAGTCTATGAGGAGGAAATAGGGGGACACAAGAGCTTACAGTCTATGGGGAGGAAATAGGGGGACACAAGAGCTTACAGTATATGAGGAGGAAATAGGGGGACACAAGAGCTTACAGTCTATAGGGAGGGAATAGGAAGGACACAAGAGCTTACAGTCTATGATGAGGAAATAGAGGGGACACAAGAGCTTACAGTCTATGGGGAGGGAATAGGGGGACATGAGCTTACAGTCTATGAGGAGGAAATAGGGGGACACAAGAGCTTACAGTCTATAGGGAGGGAATAGGGGGGACACAAGAGCTTACAGTCTATGAGGAGGGAATAGGGGGACACAAGAGCTTACAGTCTATGGGGAATAGGGGACACAAGAGCTTACAGTCAAGGAGGAGGAAATAGGGGGACACAAGAGCTTACAGTCTATGGGGAATAGGGGACACAAGAGCTTACAGTCTATGAGGATGAAATAGGGGGACACAAGAGCTTACAGTCTATGAGGAGGAAATAGGGGGGACACAAGAGCTTACAGTCCATGGGGAGGGAATAGGGGGACACAAGAGCTTACAGTATATGAGAAGAAAATAGGGGGACACAAGAGCTTACAGTCTATGAGAAGAAAATAGGGGGACACAAGAGCTTACAGTCTACGGGGAGGAAATAGGGGAGACACAAGAGCTTACAGTCTACGAGGAGGAAATAGGGGGACACAAGAGCTTACAGTCTATGAGGAAATATGGGGACACAAGAGCTTACAGTCTATGAGGAGGAAATGGGGGGGGCAATAGATTATAGTCTATGAGGAGGAAAAAAGGGGGACACAGGAGCTTATAGTCTATGAGGAGGAAATTGGGGGAACACAAGAGCTTTCAGTCTATGAGGAAATAGGGGGACACAAGAGCTTACAGTCTATGGGGAGGATTTGGGGGGACAAAAGAGCTTACAGTCTATGAGGAAATAGGGGGGGACAAGAGCTTACAGTCTATGAGGAAATGGGGGGGGGACACAAGAGCTTACAGTCTATGAGAGGGAAATAGGGGGACACAAGAGCTTATAGTCTATAAGGAGGAAATAGGGGGACACAAGAGCTTACAGTCTTTGAGGAGGAACTAGAGGGACACAAGAGCTTACAGTCTATGAGGAGGAACTAGAGGGACACAAGAGCTTACAGTCCATGGGGAGGAACAAGCGGGACACAAGAGCTTACAGTCTATGAGGAAATAGGGGGAAACAAGATCTTACAGTCTATGAGGAGGGAATAGGGGGACACAAGAGCTTACAGTCTATGGGGAGGGAATAGGGGGGCACAAGAGCTTACAGTCTGTGAGGAGGAAATAGGGGGGAAGGGACACAAGAGCTTACAGTCTATGAGGAGGAAATGGGGACACAAGAGCTTACAGTCTATGGGGAGGGAATAGGGGGGACACAAGAGCTTACAGTCTATGAGGAGGGAATAGGAGGGACACAAGAGCTTACAGTCTATGAGGAGGAAATAGGGGTGAGGGGACACAAGAGCTTACAGTCTATGAGGAGGGAATAGGGGGGACACAAGAGCTTACAGTCTATGGGGAGGGAATAGGGGGGACACAAGAGCTTACAGTCTATGAGGAGGAACTAGAGGGACACAAGAGCTTACAGTCTATGTGGAGGAACAAGCGGGACACAAGAGCTTACAGTCTATGAGGAGGGAATAGGGGGAAACAAGATCTAACAGTCTATGAGGAGGGAATAGGGGGGACACAAGAGCTTACAGTCTATGGGGAAGGAATAGGGGGGCACAAGAGCTTACAGTTTATGAGGAGGAAATAGGGGGGGACACAAGAGCTTACAGTCTATGAGGAGGGAATAGGGGGGGACACAAGAGCTTACAGTCTATGAGGAGGAAATAGGGGGGACACAAGAGCTTACAGTCTATGAGGGGCAAATAGGGGGAACACAAGAGCTTACAGTCTATGAGGAGGGAATAGGGGGGGACACAAGAGCTTACAGTCTATGAGGAGGAAATAGGGGGGACACAAGAGCTTACAGTCTATGAGGGGCAAATAGGGGGAACACAAGAGCTTACAGTCTATGAGGAAATAGGGGGACACAAGAGCTTACAGTCTATGAGGAGGGAATAGGAGGGACACAAGAGCTTACAGTCTATGAGGGGTAAATAGGGGGACACAAGAGCTTACAGTCTATGGGGAGGAAATAGGGGGACACAAGAGCTTGCAGTCTATGGGGAGGGAATAGGGGGGACACAAGAGCTTACAGTCTATGAGGAGGGAATAGAAGGGACACAAGAGCTTACAGTCTATGAGGAGGAAATAGGGGGGACACAAGAGCTTACAGTCTATGAGGGGTAAATAAGGGGGACACAAGAGCTTACAGTCTATGGGGAGGGAATAGGGGGACACAAGAGCTTACAGTCTATGAGGAGGAAATAGGGGGACACAAGAGCTTACAGTCTATGGGGGGGAAATAGGGGGGCACAAGAGCTTACAGTCTATGAGGAGGGAATAGGGGAGCACAAGAGCTTACAGTCTATGAGGAGGGAATAGGGGGGACACAAAAGCTTACAGTCTATGAGGAGGAAATAGGGGGGACACAAGAGCTTACAGTCTATGAGGAGGAAATAGGGGGGGGGGGACAAGAGCTTACAGTCTATCAGGGGGAAATAGGGGGGCACAAGAGCTTACAGTCTATGAGGAGGGAATAGGGGAGCACAAGAGCTTACAGTCTATGAGAAGGGAATAGGGGGGACACAAGAGCTTACAGTCTATGAGGAGGAAATAGGGGGGACACAAGAGCTTACAGTCTATGAGGGGGAAATAGGGGGACACAAGAGCTTACAGTCTATGGGGAGGAAATAGGGGGACACAAGAGCTTACAGTCTATGGAGAGGAAATAGGGGGACACAAGAGCTTACTGTCTATGAGGAGGAAAAAGGGGGACACAAGAGCTTACAGTCTATGAGGAGGAAATAGGGGGGACACAAGAGCTTACAGTCTATGGGGAGGAACAAGGGGGACACAAGAGCTTACAGTCTATGAGGAGGAAAAAGGGGGACACAAGAGCTTACAGTCTATGAGGAGGAAATAGGGGGGACACAAGAGCTTACAGTCTATGGGGAGGAACAAGGGGGACACAAGAGCTTACAATCTATGGGGGGGAACAAGGGGGACACAAGAGCTTACAGTCTATGGGGAGGAACAAGGGGGACACAAGAGCTTACAGTCTATAAGAGGGAAAAAGGGAGACACAAGAGCTTACAGTCTATGAGGAGGAAATAAGGGGGACACAAGAGCTTACAGTCTATGAGGAGGAAATAGGGGGACACAAGAGCTTACAGTCTATGGGGAGGAAATAGGGGGACACAAGAGCTTACAGTCTATGCGGAGGAAATGGGGGACACAAGAGCTTACAGTCTATGGGGAGGAAATAGGGGGGCACAAGAGCTTACAGTCTATGAGGAGGGAATAGGGGAGCACAAGAGCTTACAGTCTATGAGGAGGAAATAGGGGGGACACAAGAGCTTACAGTCTATGAGGAGCAAATGGGGGGGACAAGAGCTTACAGTCTATGGGGAGGGAATAGGGGGACACAAGAGCTTACAGTCTATGAGGAGGAAATAGGGGGGACACAAGAGCTTACAGTCTAAAAGGAGGGAATAGGGGGGACACAGGAGCTTACAGTCTATGAGGAGGAAATAGGGGGACCCAAGAGCTTACAGTCTATGGGGAGGAAATAGGGGGACACAAGAGCTTACAGTCTATGGGGAGGGAATAGTGGGGGGCACAAGAGCTTACAGTCTTAAAGAGGGAAATAGGGGACACAAGAGCTTACAGTCTATGAGGAGGAAATAGGGGGGACACAAGAGCTTACAGTCTATGGGGAGGAAATAGGGTGACACAAGAGCTTACAGTCTATGAGGAGGAAAAAGGGGGACACAAGAGCTTACAGTCTATAGGGAGGGAATAGGAAGGACACAAGAGCTTACAGTCTATGATGAGGAAATAGAGGGGACACAAGAGCTTACAGTCTATGGGGAGGGAATAGGGGGACATGAGCTTACAGTCTATGAGGAGGCACTAGGAGGGACATAAGAGCATACAGTCTATGAGAAGAAAATAGGGGGACACAAGAGCTTACAGTCTATAGGGAGGGAATAGGGGGGACACAAGAGCTTACAGTCTATGAGGAGGGAATAGGGGGACACAAGAGCTTACAGTCTATGGGGAATAGGGGACACAAGAGCTTACAGTCAAGGAGGAGGAAATAGGGGGACACAAGAGCTTACAGTCTATGGGGAATAGGGGACACAAGAGCTTACAGTCCATGAGGGAATAGGGGGACACAAGAGCTTACAGTCTATGAGGAGGAAATAGGGGGGACACAAGAGCTTACAGTCTATAAGGAGGAAATAGGGGGGACACAAGAGCTTACAGTCCATGGGGAGGGAATAGGGGGGACACAAGAGCTTACAGTCTATGAGAAGAAAATAGGGGGACACAAGAGCTTACAGTCTATGAGAAGAAAATAGGGGGACACAAGAGCTTACAGTCTACGGGGAGGAAATAGGGGAGACACAAGAGCTTACAGTCTACGAGGAGGAAATAGGGGGACACAAGAGCTTACAGTCTATGACGAAATATGGGGACACAAGAGCTTACAGTCTATGAGGAGGAAATGGGGGGGGGCAATAGATTATAGTCTATGAGGAGGAAATAGGGGGTACACAAGAGCTTACAGTCTATGAGGAGAAAAAAAGGGGGACACAGGAGCTTATAGTCTATGAGGAGGAAATTGGGGGGACACAAGAGCTTACAGTCTATGAGGAGAAAATAGGGGGAACACAAGAGCTTTCAGTCTATGAGGAAATAGGGGGACACAAGAGCTTACAGTCTATGAGGAAATAGGGGGGGACAAGAGCTTACAGTCTATGAGGAAATGTGGGGGGACACAAGAGCTTACAGTCTATGAGAGGGAAATAGGGAGACACAAGAGCTTACAGTCTATGGGGAGGAAATAGGGGGACAAAAGAGCTTACAGTCTATGAGGAAATAGGGGGACACAAGAGCTTACAGTCTATAAGAGGGAAATAGGGGGACACAAGAGCTTACAGTCTATGAGGAGGGAATAGGAGGGACACAAGAGCTTACAGTCTATGAGGAGGGAATAGAGAGGACACAAGAGCTTACAGTCTATGAGGAGGAAATAGGGGGGACACAAGAGCTTACAATCTATGATGAGGAAATAGGGGGACACAAGAGCTTACAGTCTATGGGGAGGAATTAGGCGGGACACAAGAGCTTACAGTCTATGAGGAGGGAATAGGGGGACACAAGAGCTTACTGTCTATGGGGAGTAAATAGGGGGACACAAGAGCTTACAGTCTATGGGGAGGAAATATGCGAGACACAAGAGCTTACAGTCTATGAGGGAATAGGGGGACACAAGAGCTTACAGTCTATGGGGAGGGAATAGGAGGGACCCAAGAGTTTACAGTCTATGAGGGGTAAATAGGGGGACACAAGAGCTTACAGTCTATAAGGAGCAAATAGGAGGGACACAAGAGCTTACAGTCTATGAGGGGGTAAATAGGGGGACACAAGAGCTTACAGTCTATGGGGAGGAAATAGGGGGGGGAACAAGCTTACAGTCTATGACAAGAAACTAGGAGGGACACAAGAGCTTACAGTCTGTGAGGAGCAAATAGGGGGGACACAAGAGCTTACAGCATATGAGGAGCAAATAGGGGGGACACAAGAGCTTACAGTCTATGAGGTGGAAAGAGGGGGGGCACAAGAGCTTACAGTCTATGAGGAGGGAATAGGGGGACACAAGAGCTCACAGTCTATGAGGAGGGAATAGGGGGACACAAGAGCTTACAGTCTATGGGGAGGAAATAGGGGACACAAGAGCTTACAGTCTCTAAGGAGGAAATAGGGGGACACAAGAGCTTACAGTCTATGAGGAGGGAATAGGAGGGACACAAGAGCTTACAGTCTATAAGGAGGAAATAGGGGGACACAAGAGCTTACAGTCTATGAGGAGGAAATAGGGGGGACACAAGAGCTTACAGTCTATAAGGAGGAAATAGGGGGACACGAGCTTACAGTCTATGAGGAGGGAATAGGAGGGACACAAGAGCTTACAGTCTACGGGGAGGAAATAGGGGGGACACAAGAGCTTACAGTCTACGGGGAGGAAATAGGGGAGACACAAGATCTTACAGTCTATGAGGAAATAGGGGGGACACAAGAGCTTACAGTCTATAAGGAGGAAATAGGGGGGACACAAGAGCTTACAGTCTATGAGGAGGGAATAGGAGGGACACAAGAGCTTACAGTCTATAAAGAGGAAATAGGGGGACACAAGAGCTTACAGTCTATGAGGAGGGAATAGGGGGACACAAGAGCTTACAGTCTATGGGGAGGAACTAGGGGGGTACAAGAGCTTACAGTCTATGAGGAGGAAATAGGGGGGACACAAGAGCTTACAGTCTATGGGGAGGAAATAGGGGGCACTAGAGCTTACAGTCTATGAGGAGGAAATGGGGGACACAAGAGCTTACAGTCTATGAGGTGGAAACAGGGGGGACACAGCATCTTACAGTCTATGGGGAGGAAATATGCGGGACACAAGAGCTTACAGTCTATGGGGAGGAAATAGGGGGGACACAACATCCTACAGTCTAGGAGGAGGAACTAGGGGGACACAAGAGCTTACAGTCTATGAGGAGGGAATAGGGGGACACAAGAGCTTACAGTCTATGGGGAGGGAATAGGGGACACAAGAGCTTACAGTCTATGAGGAGGGAATAGGGGGGACACAAGAGCTTACAGTCTATGGGGAGGAAATAGGGGGCACTAGAGCTTACAGTCTATGAGGAGGAAATGGGGGACACAAGAGCTTACAGTCTATGAGGTGGAAACAAGGGGGACACAGCATCTTACAGTCTATGGGGAGGAAATATGCGGGACACAAGAGCTTACAGTCTATGGGGAGGGAATAGGGGGGACACAACATCCTACAGTCTAGGAGGAGGAACTAGGGGGACACAAGAGCTTACAGTCTATGAGGAGGGAATAGGGGGACACAAGAGCTTACAGTCTATGGGGAGGAAATAGGAGGGACACAAGAGCTTACAGTCTATGGGGAGGAAATAGGGGGGACACAACATCCTACAGTCTAGGAGGAGGAACTAGGGGGACACAAGAGCTTACAGTCTATGAGGAGGGAATAGGGGGACACAAGAGCTTACAGTTTATGAGGAGGGAATAGGGGGACACAAGAGCTTACAGTCTATGAGGAGGAAATAGAGGGGACACAAGAGCTTACAGTCTATGAGGAGGGAATAGGGGGGACACAAGAGCTTACAGTCTATGAGGAGGGAATAGGGGGACACAAGAGCTTACAGTTTATGAGGAGGGAATAGGGGGACACAAGAGCTTACAGTCTATGAGGAGGAAATAGAGGGGACACAAGAGCTTACAGTCTATGAGGAGGGAATAGGGGGACACAAGAGCTTACAGTCTATGAGGAGGGAATAGGGGGACACAAGAGCTTACAGTCTATGAGGAAAGAATAGGGGGACACAAGAGCTTACAGTCTATGAGGAGGGAATATGAGGGACACAAGAGCTTACAGTCTACGGGGAGGAAATAGGGGGGACACAAGAGCTTACAGTCTATGAGGAGGGAATAGGGGGACACAAGAGCTTACAGTCTATGAGGAGGGAATAGGAGGGACACAAGAGCTTACAGTCTACGGGGAGGAAATAGGGGGGACACAAGAGCTTACAGTCTATGAGGAAATAGGGGACACAAGAGCTTACAGTCTATAAGGAGGAAATAGGGGGACACAAGAGCTTACAGTCTATAAGGAGGAACTAGGGGGGACACAAGAGCTTACAGTCTATGAGGAGGGAATAGTTGGGCACAAGAGCTTACAGTCTATGGGGAGGAAATAGGGGGACACAAGAGCTTACAGTCTATAAAGAGGAAATAGGGGGACACAAGAGCTTACAGTCTATGAGGAGGAAATAGGGGGACACAAGAGCTTACAGTCTATGGGGAAATACGGGGGACAGAAGAGCTTACAGTCTATGGGGAAATAGGGGGGACAGAAGAGCTTACAGTCTATGGGGAGGAAATGGGGGGACACAAGAGCTAACAGTCTATGGGGAGGAAATATGCGAGACACAAGAGCTTACAGTCTTTGGGGAAATAGGGGGGACAGAAGAGCTTGCAGTCTATGGGGAGGAAATGGGGGAGACACAAGAGCTTTAGTCTACGAGGACATTGGAAGACACAAGAGCTTACAGTCTATGAGGAGGAAATAGGGGGGGACACAAGAGCTTACAGTCTATGGGGAACTAGGGGGACACAAGAGCTTACAGTCTATGGGGAGGAAATAGGGGGGACACAAGAGCTTACAGTCTATGAGGAGGAAATAGGGGGGGACACAAGAGCTTACAGTCTATGAGGAGGAAATAGGGGGACACAAGAGCTTACAGTCTATAGGGAGGGAATAGGGGGGACACAAGAGCTTACAGTCTATGAGGAAATATGGGGACACAAGAGCTTACAGTCTATAAGGAGAAAATGGGGGGGACACAAGAGCTTATAGTCTATGAGGAGGAAATTGGGGGGACACAAGAGCTTACAGTCTATGAGGAGAAAATAGGGGGGACACAAGAGCTTATAGTCTATGAGGAGAAAATAGGGGGGACACAAGAGCTTATAGTCTATGAGGAGGAAATAGGGGGGACACAAGAGCTTACAGGCTATGAGGGGCAAATAGGGGGAACACAAGAGCTTACAGTCTATGAGGGGCAAATAGGGGGGGACACAAGAGCTTATAGTCTATGAGGAGTAAAAAAGGGGGACACAAGAGCTTACAGTCTATGGGGAAATAGGGGGGGACACAAGAGCTTACAGTCTATGAGGAGGGAATAGGAGGGACACAAGAGCTTACATTCTATGAGGAGCAAATAGGGGGACACAAGAGCTTACAGTCTATGAGGAAATAGGGGGGGACAAGAGCTTACAGTCTATGAGGAGGGAATAGGGGGACACAAGAGCTTACAGTCTATGAGGAGGGAATAGAGGGACACAAGAGCTTACAGTCTATGAGGAGGGAATAGGAGGGACACAAGAGCTTACAGTCTATGAGGAGGAAAATAGGGGGACAAAAGAGCTTACAGTCTATGAGGAGGGAATAGGGGGACACAAGAGCTTACAGTCTATGGGGAGGAAATAGGGGGACACAAGAGCTTACAGTCTATGAGGAGGAAATAGGGGGACACAAGAGCTTACAGTCTATGAGGAGGGAATAGGGGGATACAAGAGCTTACAGTCTATGAGGAGGGAATAGAGGGACACAAGAGCTTACAGTCTATGAGGAGGGAATAGGAGGGACACAAGAGCTTACAATCTATGAGGAAATGGGGGGGGGGACAAGAGCTTACAGTCTATGAGGAAATAGGGGGACACAAGAGCTTACAGTCTATAAGAGGGAAATAGGGGGACACAAGAGCTTACAGTCTATAAAGAGGAAATAGGGGGGACACAAGAGCTTACAATCTATGAGGAGGAAATAGGGGGGGACACAAGAGCTTACAGTCTATGGGGAGGAATTAGGCGGGACACAAGAGCTTACAGTCTATGAGGAAATAGAGGGACACAAGAGCTTACAGTCTATGAGGAGGAAATTGGGGGGGGGGGGACAAGAGCCTACAGTCTATGAGGAGGAACTAGGGGGACACAAGAGCTTACAGTCTATAAGTAGGAAATAGGGGGACAGAAAAGCTTACAGTCTATGAGGAAATGGAGGGACACAAGAGCTTACAGTCTATGGGGAGGAAATAGGGGGACACAAGAGCTTACAATCTATGAGGAGGAAATGGGGGGACACAAGAGCTTACAGTCTATGAGGAGGAACTAGGGGGGACATAAGAGCTTACAGTCTATGAGGTGGAAATAGGGGGACACAAGAGCTTACAGTCTATGAGGAGGAAATAGGGGGACACAAGAGCTTACAGTCTATGAGGAAATGGGGGGACACAAGAGCTTACAGTCTATGAGGAGGAAATAGGGGGGCACAAGAGCTTACAGTCTATGAGGAGGGAATAGGGGGGCACAAGAGCTTACAGTCTATGGGGAGGAAATAGGGGGGCACAAGAGCTTACAGTCTATAAGGAGGAAATAGGGGGGACACAAGAACTTACAGTCTATAAGGAGGAAATAGGGGGGACACAAGAGCTTACAGTCTATGAGCAGAGAATAGGGGGGCACAAGAGCTTACAGTCTATGAGGAGGGAACAGGAGGGACACAAGAGCTTACAGTCTATGGGGAAATAGGGAGGACAGAAGAGCTTACAGTCTATGAGGGGGAAATAGGGGGACACAAGAGCTTACAGTCTATGAGGAGGAAATAGGGGGACACAAGAGCTTACAGTCTATGGGGAGGGAATAGGGGGGACACAAGAGCTTACAGTCTATGGGGAGGAAATTGGGGTGGGACACAAGAGGTTACAGTCTATGGGGAAATAGGGGGGACAGAAGAGCTTACAGTCTATGGGGAAGAAATGGGGGGGACACAAGAGCTTATAGTCTATGAGGAGGAAATAGGGGGGACACAAGAGCTTACAGTCTATGGGGAGGAAATAGGGGGACACAAGAGCTTACAGTCTATGGGGAAATAGCGGGACACAAGAGCTTACAGTCCATGGGGAGCAAATAGGGGGGACACAAGAGCTTACAGTCTATAAGAGGGAAATAGGGGGACACAAGAGCTTACAGTCTATGGGGAGGAAATAGGGGGGACACAAGAGCTTACAGTCTATGAGGAGGAAATAGGGGGAACACAAGAGCTTACAGTCTATGAGGAGGAAATAGGGGGACACAAGAGCTTACAGTCTATGAGGAGGAAATAGGGGGGACACAAGAGCTTACAGTCTATGAGGAAATAGTTGACACAAGAGCTTACACTCTATGAGGAAATAGGGGGAACACAAGAGCTTACAGTCCATGAGGAGGAAATAGGGGGGACACAAGAGCTTACAGTCTATGAGGAGGGAATAGGGGGACACAAGAGCTTACAGTCTATGAGGAAATAGGGGGAATACAAAAGCTTACAGTCTATGAGGAAATAGGGGGGACACAAGAGCTTACAGTCTATGAGGAGGGAATAGGGGGACACAAGAGCTTACAGTCTATGAGGAATAGGGGGACACAAGAGCTTACAGTCTATGAGGAGGAAATAGGGGGAACACAAGAGCTTACAGTCTATGAGGAGGAAATAGTAGAACACAAGAGCTTACAGTCTATGGGGAGGAAATAGGGGGACACAAGAGCTTACAGTCTATGAGGAGGAAATAGGGGGAACACAAGAGCTTACAGTCTATGAGGAGGAAATAGGGGGAACACAAGAGCTTATAGTCTATGGGGAGGATATAGGTGGGGGACGCGAGAGCTTCCAGTCTATGGTGGAGGAAATAGGGGGGACACAAGAGCTTACAGTCTACGAGGAGGGCATAGGGGGGACACAAGAGCTTACAGTCTATGGGGAGGAAATAGAGGGCACAAGATCTTACAGTCTATCAGGACGAATAGGGGGACACAAGAGCTTACAATCTACGAGGAAATAGGGGGGACACGACAGCTTACAATCTACGAGGAATAGGGGGGACACGAGAGCTTACAGTCTATAAGGAGGAAATAGGGGGGACACAAGAGCTTACAGTCTATGAGGGAATAAGGGGACACAAGAGCTTACAGTCTATGAGGGAATAAGGGGACACAAGAGCTTACAGTCTATAAGGAGGAAATAGGGGGACACAAGAGCTTACAGTCTATGGGGAGGAATAGGGGGGGGGGGACACAAGAGCTTACAGTCTATGAGGAGGAATAGGGGGACACAAGAGCTTTCAGTCTATGGGGAGGAAATAGAGGGGACACAAGAGCTTACAGTCTATGAGGAAATAGGGGGAACACAAGAGCTTACAGTCTATGGGGAGGAAATAGGGGGACACAAGAGCTTACAGTCTATGAGGAGGGAATAGGGGGACACAAGAGCTTACTGTCTATGGGGAGGGAATAGGGGGGACACAAGGGCTTACAGTCTATGAGGAAATAGGGGGAACACAAGAGCTTACAGTCTATGGGGAAGGAAAAAAGGGTGACACAAGAGCTTACAGTCTATGAGGAGGGAATAGGAGGGACACAAGAGCTTACAGTCTATGAGGAAATAGGGGGACACAAGAGCTTACAGTCTATGAGGAAATAGGGGGGACCCAAGAGCTTACAGTCTATGAGGAGGAAATAGGGGGACACAAGAGCTTACAGTCTATGAGGAGGAAATAGGGGGACACAAGAGCTTACAGTCTATGAGGAGGAATTAGGGGGGGACAAGAGCTTTCAGTCTACGAGAAAATACGGGGGATACAAGAGCTTACAGTCTATGAGAAAATAGGGGGGACACAAGAGCTTACAGTCTATGAGGAGGGAATAGGGGGGGCACAAGAGCTTACAGTCTATGAGAAAATAGGGGACACAAGAGCTTACAGTCTATGGGGAGGAAATAGGGGGACACAAGAGCTTACAGTCTATGAGCAGGGAATAGGGGGACACAAGAGCTTACAGTCTATGAGAAAATAGGGGGGACACAAGAGCTTACAGTCTATGGGGAGGAAATAGGGGGACACAAGAGCTTACAGTCTATGAGGAAGAAATAGGGGGGACACAAGAGCTTACAGTCTATGGGGAGGGAATAGGGGGACACAAGAGCTTACAGTCTATGAGGAGGAAATAGTGGGAACACAAGAGCTTACTGTCTATGACAAGAAACTAGAAGGGACACAAGAGCTTACAGTCTATGAGGAGGAAATAGGGGGACACAAGAGCTTACAGTCTATAAGAGGGAAATAGGGGACACAAGAGCTTACAGTCTATGAGGGGGAAATAGGGGGGGACACAAGAGCTTACAGTCTATGAGGAGGAAATAGGGGGACACAAGAGCTTACAGTCTATAGGGAGGGAATAGGGGGGACACAAGAGCTTACAGTCTATGAGGAAATATGGGGACACAAGAGCTTACAGTCTATAAGGAGAAAATGGGGGGGACACAAGAGCTTATAGTCTATGAGGAGGAAATTGGGGGGACACAAGAGCTTACAGTCTATGAGGAGAAAATAGGGGGGACACAAGAGCTTATAGTCTATGAGGAGAAAATAGGGGGGACACAAGAGCTTATAGTCTATGAGGAGGAAATAGGGGGGACACAAGAGCTTACAGGCTATGAGGGGCAAATAGGGGGAACACAAGAGCTTACAGTCTATGAGGGGCAAATAGGGGGGGACACAAGAGCTTATAGTCTATGAGGAGTAAAAAAGGGGGACACAAGAGCTTACAGTCTATGGGGAAATAGGGGGGGACACAAGAGCTTACAGTCTATGGGGAGGAAATAGGGGGGAAGGGACACAAGAGCTTACAGTCTATGAGGAGGAAATGGGGACACAAGAGCTTACAGTCTATGAGGAGGGAATAGGGGGGCACAAGAGCTTACAGTCTATGAGGAGGGAATAGGAGGGACACAAGAGCTTACATTCTATGAGGAGCAAATAGGGGGACACAAGAGCTTACAGTCTATGAGGAAATAGGGGGGGACAAGAGCTTACAGTCTATGAGGAGGGAATAGGGGGACACAAGAGCTTACAGTCTATGAGGAGGGAATAGAGGGACACAAGAGCTTACAGTCTATGAGGAGGGAATAGGAGGGACACAAGAGCTTACAGTCTATGAGGAGGAAATAGGGGGACAAAAGAGCTTACAGTCTATGAGGAGGAAATAGGGGGACACAAGAGCTTACAGTCTATGAGGAGGGAATAGGGGGATACAAGAGCTTACAGTCTATGAGGAGGGAATAGAGGGACACAAGAGCTTACAGTCTATGAGGAGGGAATAGGAGGGACACAAGAGCTTACAATCTATGAGGAAATGGGGGGGGGGACAAGAGCTTACAGTCTATGAGGAAATAGGGGGACACAAGAGCTTACAGTCTATAAGAGGGAAATAGGGGGACACAAGAGCTTACAGTCTATAAAGAGGAAATAGGGGGGACACAAGAGCTTACAATCTATGAGGAGGAAATAGGGGGGGACACAAGAGCTTACAGTCTATGGGGAGGAATTAGGCGGGACACAAGAGCTTACAGTCTATGGGGAGTAAATTGGGGTACACAAGAGCTTACAGTCTATGAGGAGGAAATTGGGGGGGGGGGGGACAAGAGCCTACAGTCTATGAGGAGGAACTAGGGGGACAGAAAAGCTTACAGTCTATGAGGAAATGGAGGGACACAAGAGCTTACAGTCTATGGGGAGGAAATAGGGGGACACAAGAGCTTATAGTCTATGAGGAGGAAATAGGGGGGACACAAGAGCTTACAGGCTATGAGGGGCAAATAGGGGGAACACAAGAGCTTACAGTCTATGAGGGGCAAATGGGGGGGACACAAGAGCTTATAGTCTATGAGGAGTAAAAAAGGGGGACACAAGAGCTTACAGTCTATGGGGAAATAGGGGGGGACACAAGAGCTTACAGTCTATGAGGAGGGAATAGGAGGGACACAAGAGCTTACATTCTATGAGGAGCAAATAGGAGGGACACAAGAGCTTACAGTCTATGAGGAAATAGGGGGGGACAAGAGCTTACAGTCTATGAGGAGGGAATAGGGGGACACAAGAGCTTACAGTCTATGAGGAGGGAATAGAGGGACACAAGAGCTTACAGTCTATGAGGAGGGAATAGGAGGGACACTAGAGCTTACAGTCTATGAGGAGGAAATAGGGGGACAAAAGAGCTTACAGTCTATGAGGAGGGAATAGGGGGACACAAGAGCTTACAGTCTATGGGGAGGAAATAGGGGGACAAAAGAGCTTACAGTCTATGAGGAGGAAATAGGGGGACACAAGAGCTTACAGTTTAAGAGGAGGGAATAGGGGGATACAAGAGCTTACAGTCTATGAGGAGGGAATAGAGGGACACAAGAGCTTACAGTCTATGAGGAGGGCATAGGAGGGACACAAGAGCTTACAATCTATGAGGAAATGGGGGGGGGACAAGAGCTTACAGTCTATGAGGAAATAGGGGGACACAAGAGCTTACAGTCTATAAGAGGGAAATAGGGGGACACAAGAGCTTACAGTCTATAAAGAGGAAATAGGGGGGACACAAGAGCTTACAATCTATGAGGAGGAAATAGGGGGGGACACAAGAGCTTACAGTCTATGGGGAGGAATTAGGCGGGACACAAGAGCTTACAGTCTATGAGGAAATAGAGGGACACAAGAGCTTACAGTCTATGGGGAGTAAATTGGGGTACACAAGAGCTTACAGTCTATGAGGAGGAAATTGGGGGGGGGGACAAGAGCCTACAGTCTATGAGGAGGAACTAGGGGGACACAAGAGCTTACAGTCTATAAGTAGGAAATAGGGGGACAGAAAAGCTTACAGTCTATGAGGAAATGGAGGGACACAAGAGCTTACAGTCTATGGGGAGGAAATAGGGGGACACAAGAGCTTACAATCTATGAGGAGGAAATGGGGGGACACAAGAGCTTACAGTCTATGAGGAGGAACTAGGGGGGACATAAGAGCTTACAGTCTATGAGGAGGGAATAGGGGGACACAAGAGCTTACAGTCTATGAGGAGGAAATAGGGGGACACAAGAGCTTACAGTCTATGAGGAAATGGGGGGACACAAGAGCTTACAGTCTATGAGGAGGGAATAGGAGGGACACATGAGCTTACAGTCTATGAGGAGGGAATAGGGGGACACAAGAGCTTACAGTCTATGGGGAGGGAATAGGGGGACACAAGAGCTTACAGTCTATAAGGAGGAAATAGGGGGGACACAAGAACTTACAGTCTGTAAGGAGGAAATAGGGGGGACACAAGAGCTTACAGTCTATGGGGAGGGAATAGGGGGACACAAGAGCTTACAGTCTATAAGGAGGAAATAGGGGGGACACAAGAACTTACAGTCTATAAGGAGGAAATAGGGGGGACACAAGAGCTTACAGTCTATGAGCAGAGAATAGGGGGGCACAAGAGCTTACAGTCTATGAGGAGGGAACAGGAGGGACACAAGAGCTTACAGTCTATGGGGAAATAGGGAGGACAGAAGAGCTTACAGTCTATGAGGGGGAAATAGGGGGACACAAGAGCTTACAGTCTATGAGGAGGAAATAGGGGGACACAAGAGCTTACAGTCTATGGGGAGGAAATGGGGGGGGACACAAGAGGTTACAGTCTATGGGGAAATAGGGGGGACAGAAGAGCTTACAGTCTATGGGGAAGAAATGGGGGGGACACAAGAGCTTATAGTCTATGAGGAGAAAATAGGGGGGACACAAGAGCTTACAGTCTATGGGGAGGAAATAGGGGGACACAAGAGCTTACAGTCTATGGGGAAATAGCGGGACACAAGAGCTTACAGTCCATGGGGAGCAAATAGGGGGGACACAAGAGCTTACAGTCTATAAGAGGGAAATAGGGGGACACAAGAGCTTACAGTCTATGGGGAGGAAATAGGGGGGACACAAGAGCTTACAGTCTATGAGGAGGAAATAGGGGGACACAAGAGCTTACAGTCTATGGGGAGTAAATAGGAGGACACAAGAGCTTACAGTCTATGAGGAGGAATTAGGGGGGGACAAGAGCTTTCAGTCTACGAGAAAATACGGGGGATACAAGAGCTTACAGTCTATGAGAAAATAGGGGGGACACAAGAGCTTACAGTCTATGAGGAGGGAATAGGGGGGCACAAGAGCTTACAGTCTATGAGAAAATAGGGGAGATACAAGAGCTTACAATCTATGAGAAAATAGGGGGGATACAAGAGCTTACAGTCTATGAGGAGGGAATAGGGGGACACAAGAGCTTACAGTCTATGAGAAAATAGGGGGGTTACAAGAGCTTACAGTCTATGAGAAAATAGGGGGGACACAAGAGCTTACAGTCTATGGGGAGGAAATAGGGGGACACAAGAGCTTACAGTCTATGAGGAAGAAATAGGGGGGACACAAGAGCTTACAGTCTATGGGGAGGTAATAGGGGGACACAAGAGCTTACAGTCTATGAGGAGGAAATAGTGGGAACACAAGAGCTTACTGTCTATGACAAGAAACTAGAAGGGACACAAGAGCTTACAGTCTATGAGGAGGAAATAGGGGGACACAAGAGCTTACAGTCTATAAGAGGGAAATAGGGGACACAAGAGCTTACAGTCTATGAGGGGGAAATAGGGGACACAAGAGCTTACAGTCTATGAGAAAATAGGGGGACACATGAGCTTACAGTCTATGAGGAAATAGGGGGGACACAAGAGCTTACAGTCTATGAGGAAATAGAGGGACACAAGAGCTTACAGTCTATGAGGAAATAGGGGGACACAAGAGCTTATAGTCTATGAGGAGGAAATAGGAGGGACATAAGAGCTTACAGTCTATGAAGAGGGAATAGGGGGGACACAAGAGCTTACAGTCTATGGAGAGGGAATGGGGGGGACACAAGAGCTTACAATCTATGAGGAGGAAATAGGGGGGACACAAGAGCTTACAATCTATGAGGAGGAAATAGGGGGGACACAGGAGCTTACAGTCTATGAGGAGGGAATAGGGGGGACACGAGCTTACAGTCTATGAGGAGGAAGTAGGGGGGACACAAGAGCTTACAATCTATGAGGAGGAAATAGGGGGGACAAGAGCTTACAGTCTATGAGGAGGAAGTAGGGGGGACACAAGAGCTTACAATCTATGAGGAGGGAATAGGGGGAACACAAGAGCTTACAATCTATGAGGAGGAAATAGGGGGGACACAGGAGCTTACAGTCTATGAGGAGGAAATAGGGGGGACACAAGAGCTTACAGTCTATGAGGGGGAAATAGGGGACACAAGAGCTAACAGTCTATGAGGAAATAGGGGGGACATAAGGGCTTACAATCTATGAGGAGGAAATAGGGGGGGTCATGAGCTTACAGTCTATGAGGAAAAAGAGGGACACAAGAGCTTACAATCTATGAGGAGGAAATAGGGGGGACACAAGAGCTTACAGTCTATGAAGAGGGAATAGGGGAGGACAAGATCTTACAGTCTATGGAGACGCAATGGGGGGACACAAGAGCTTACAATCTATTAGGAGGAAATAGGGGGGACACAAGAGCTTACAGTCTATGAAGAGGGAATAGGGGGGGACAAGATCTTACAGTCTATGGAGACGCAATGGGGGGACACAAGAGCTTACAATCTATGAGGAGGGAATAGGGGGGCACAAGAGCTTACAGTCTATGGGGAGGGAATAGGGGGGAAACAAGAGCTTACAATCTATGAGGAGGAAATAGGGGGGATACAAGAGCTTACAGTCTATGAGGAGGGAATAGGGGGGACACAAGAGCTTACAGTCTATGAGGAGGAAATAAGGGACACAAGAGCTTACAGTCTATGGGGAGGAAATAGGGGGGACAAGAGCTTACAGTCTATGAGGAGGGAATAGGGGGGGCACAAGAGCTTACAGTCTATGAGGAAATAGGGGGACACAAGAGCTTACAGTCTATGAGGAAATAGGGGGGACAAGAGCTTACAGTCTATGAGGAGGAAATAGGGGGACACAAGAGCTTACAGTCTATAAGGAGGGAATAGGGGGGACACAAGAGCTTACAGTCTATGAGGAGGGAATAGGGGGACACAAGAGCTTACAGTCTATGGGGAGGAAATAGGGGGGACACAAGAGCTTACAGTCTATGAGGAGGGAATAGGGGGACACAAGAGCTTACAGTCTATGGTGAGGAATTAGGCGAGACACAAGAACTTACAGTCTATGAGGAAATAGAGGGACACAAGAGCTTACAGTCTATGGGGAGAAAATAGGGGGGACACAAGAGCTTACAGTCTATGGTGAGGAATTAGGCGGGACACAAGAGCTTACAGTCTATGAGGAAATAGAGGGACACAAGAGCTTACAGTCTATGGGGAGTAAATATGGTGGACACAAGAGCTTACAGTTCATGAGGAAATAGGGGAACACAAGAGCTTACAGTCTATGAGGAAATAGGGGGGCACAAGAGCTTACAGTCTATGAGGAGGGAATAGGGGTACACAAGAGCTTACAGTCTATGGGGAGTAAATATGGTGGACACAAGAGCTTACAGTTCATGAGGAAATAGGGGGACACAAGAGCTTACAGTCTATAGGGAGGAAATTGGGGGGATACAAGAGCCTACAGTCTATGAGAAAATAGGGGGGATACAAGAGCTTACAGTCTATGAGAAAATAGGGGGGATACAAGAGCTTACAGTCTATAAGGAGGAAATAGGGGGACACAAGAGCTTACAGTCTATGAGGAGGAATTAGGAGGACACAAGCTTACAGTCTATGAGGAGGAAATAGGGGGACACAAGAGCTTACAGTCTATGAGGGGGAAATAGGGGGACACAAGAGCTTACAGTCTATAAGGAGGAAATAGGGGGGACACAAGAGCTTACAGTCTATGAGGGGCAAATAGGGGGACACAAGAGCTTACAGTCTATAAGGAGGAAATAGGGGGGACACAAGAGCTTACAGTCTATGAGGAGGGAATAGGAGGGACACAAGAGCTTACAATCTATGAGGAGGGAATAGGGAGGCACAAGAGCTTACAGTCTATGGGGAGGAAATAGGGGGGCACAAGAGCTTACAGTCTATGAGGAAATACGGGGACACAAGAGCTTACAGTCTATGGGGAAATAGGGGGACACAAGAACTTACAGTCTATGAGGAGGAAATAGGAGGGACACAAGAGCTTACAGTCTATGAGGGAATAGGGGGACACAAGAGCTTACAATCTGTGAGAAGGAAATGGGGGACACAAGAGCTTACAGTCTATGAGGAGGAAATAGGAGGGACACAAGAGCTTACAGTCTATGAGGAAATAGGGGGACACAAGAGCTTACAGTCTATGGGGAGGAAATAGGTGGGCACAAGAGCTTACAGTCTATGGGGAGGAAATAGGGGGTGGCACAAGAGCTTACAGTCTATAAGGAGGAAATAGGGTGACACAAGAGCTTACAGTCTATGAGGAGGAAATAGGGGGGGGGGGACACAAGAGCTTACAGTCTATGGGGAGGGAATAGGAGGGACCCAAGAGTTTACAGTCTATAAGGTAGAACTAGGAAGGACACAAGAGCTTACAGTCTATCGGGAAATAGGGGACACAAGAGCTTACAGTCTACGAGGACATTGGAAGACACAAGAGCTTACAATCGATGCAGGTCTATGAAGAAATAGGGGGACACAAGAGCTTACAGTCTATGAGGAGGAAATAGGGGGGACACAAGAGCTTACAGTCTATGAGGAGGGAATAGAGAGGACACAAGAGCTTACAGTCTATGAGGAGGAAATAGGGGACACAAGAGCTTACAGTCTATGAGGAGGAAATAGGGGGACACAAGAGCTTACAGTCTACGGGGAGGAAATAGGGGAGACACAAGAGCTTACAGTCTATGAGGAGGAAATAGGGGGACAAAAGAGCTTACAGTCTATGATGAAATAGGGGGGATACAAGAGCTTACAGTCTATGAGGAGGAAATAGGGGGACAAAAGAGCTTACAGTCTATGATGAAATAGGGGGGATACAAGAGCTTACAGTCTATGAGGAGGGAATAGGGGGACACAAGAGCTTACAGTCTATGAGGGGGAAATAGGGGGACAAAAGAGCTTACAGTCTATGAGGAAATAGGGGGGGATACAAGAGCTTACAGTCTATGGGGAGGAAATAGGGGGACACAAGAGCTTACAGTCTATGGGGAGGAAATAGGGGGGGGGACACAAGAGCTTACAGTCTATGAGGGGGAAATAGGGGGACAAAAGAGCTTACAGTCTATGAGGAAATAGGGGGGATACAAGAGCTTACAGTCTATGGGGAGGAAATAGGGGGGCACAAGAGCTTACAGTCTATGAGGAAATAGGGGGACACATGAGCTTACAGTCTATGAGGAGGAAATAGGAGGGACACAAGAGCTTACAGTCTATGAGGGAATAGGGGGACACAAGAGCTTACAATCTATGAGGAGGAAATGGGGGACACAAGAGCTTACAGTCTATGAGGAGGAAATAGGGGACACAAGAGCTTACAGTCTATGAGGAGGAAATAGGGGACACAAGAGCTTACAGTCTATGAGGAGGAAATAGGGAACACAAGAGTTTACAGTCTATGAGGAGGAAATAGGGGGACAAAAGAGCTTACAGTCTATGATGAAATAGGGGGGATACAAGAGCTTACAGTCTATGAGGAGGGAATAGGGGGACACAAGAGCTTACAGTCTATGAGGAGGAAATAGGGGGACAAAAGAGCTTACAGTCTATGAGGAAATAGGGGGGATACAAGAGCTTACAGTCTATGGGGAGGAAATAGGGGGACACAAGAGCTTACAGTCTATGGGGAGGAAATAGGGGGGGGGGACACAAGAGCTTACAGTCTATGAGGGGGAAATAGGGGGACAAAAGAGCTTACAGTCTATGGGGAGGAAATAGGGGGGATACAAGAGCTTACAGTCTATGGGGAGGAAATAGGGGGACACAAGAGCTTACAGTCTATGGGGAGGAAATAGGGGGGGGGGACACAAGAGCTTACAGTCTATGAGGGGGAAATAGGGGGACAAAAGAGCTTACAGTCTATGAGGAAATAGGGGGGATACAAGAGCTTACAGTCTATGGGGAGGAAATAGGGGGGCACAAGAGCTTACAGTCTATGAGGAAATAGGGGGACACAAGAGCTTACAGTCTATGGGGAAATAGGGGGACACAAGAGCTTACAGTCTATGAGGAGGAAATAGGAGGGACACAAGAGCTTACAGTCTATGAGGGAATAGGGGGACACAAGAGCTTACAATCTATGAGGAGGAAATGGGGGACACAAGAGCTTACAGTCTATGAGGAGGAAATAGGAGGGACACAAGAGCTTACAGTCTATAAGGAAATAGGGGGACACAAGAGCTTACAGTCTATGGGGAGGAAATAGGTGGGCACAAGAGCTTACAGTCTATGGGGAGGGAATAGGGGGTGGCACAAGAGCTTACAGTCTATGAGGAGGAAATAGGGGGGACACAAGAGTTTACAGTCTATGAGGAGGGAATAGGAGGGACCCAAGAGCTTACAGTCTATAAGGAAATAGGGGGACACAAGAGCTTACAGTCTATGGGGAGGAAATAGGGGGGACACAAGAGCTTACAGTCTATGAGGAGGAAATAGGGGGACATAAGAGCTTACAGTCTATGGGGAGGAATATGCGGGACACAAGAGCTTACAGTCTATCGGGAAATAGGGGACACAAGAGCTTACAGTCTACGAGGACATTGGAAGACACAAGAGCTTACAATCGATGCAGGTCTATGAAGAAATAAAGGGACACAAGAGCTTACTGTCTATGAGGAGGGAATAGAGAGGACACAAGAGCTTACAGTCTATGAGGAGGAAATAGGGGGACAAAAGAGCTTACAGTCTATGAGGAAATAGGGGGGCACAAGAGCTTACAGTCTATGGGGAGGAAATAGGGGGACACAAGAGCTTACAGTCTATGAGGAGGAAATAGGAGGACACAAGAGCTTACAGTCTATGGGAAAGAAATAGGGGGACACAAGAGCTTACAGTCTATGAGGAAATAGGGGACACAAGAGCTTACAGTCTATGAGGAAATAGGGGGGACACAAGAGCTTACAGTCTATGAGGAAATAGGGGACACAAGAGCTTACAGTCTGTGAGGAGGAAATAGGGGGGCCACAAGAGCTTACAGTCTATGGGGAGGAAATAGGGGGGACAAAAGAGCTTACAGTCTATGATGAAATAGGGGGACACAAGAGCTTACAGTCTATGAGGAGGGAATAGGGGGACACAAGAGCTTACAGTCTATAGGGAGGGAATAGGGGGGACACAAGAGCTTACAGTCTTTGAGAAAATATCGTGAACATAAGAGCATACAGTGTATGAGGAAATAGGGGACACAAGAGCTTACAGTCTATAGAAACAAAGTGGACACAATAGAGGGAACACAAGACCTTGCAGTCTATGGGGGGGAATAGGGGGGACACGAGCTTACAGTCTATGAGGAGTAACTAGGAGGGACAGAAGAGCTTATAGTCAGTGAGAAGGAAATAGGGGGGCTCAAGAGCTTACAGTCTATGCGGAGGAAATAGCGGGGACAAGAGAGCTTTACAGTCTATGGGGAGGAACAAGCGGGACACAAGAGCTTACAGTCTATGAGAAGAAAATAGGGGGGACTCAAGAGCTTACAGTCTATAAGGAGGAACTAGAAGAGACACAACATCCTACAGTCTATGAGGAGAAAATAGGGGGACACAAGAGCTTACAGTCTATGAGGAGAAAATAGGGGGACACAAGAGCTTACAGTCTATGGGGAGGAAATAGGGGGGACTCAAGAGCTTACAGTCTATGGGGAGGAACTAGAAGAGACACAACATCCTACAGTCTATGAGGAGGAAATAGGGGGACACAAGAGCTTACAGTCTATGAGTAGGAACTAGGAGGGACACAAGAGCTTACACTCTATAGAAATAAAGTGGACACAATAGAGGGAACATAAGAGCTTACAGTCTATGGGGGGGGGGAATAGGGGGAACATGAGCTTACAGTCTATGAGAAGGAAATAAGGGAGACACAAGAGCTTACAGTCTATAGAAATAAAAAAATAAAGTGGACACGAGAGGGAACACAAGAGTTTACAGTCTATGGGGGGGCGGGAAATAGGGGGGACATAGGAGCTTACAGTTTATGAGAAGGGACTAGGAGGGACGCAAGATCTTACAGTCAATGAGGAGGAAATGGGGGGGACACAAGAGCGGTATTCTTGTATCTTGTCACCACCAGGCTTAGGTGAAGGGAACGCCCAGAGCTTCTTATTGGCAGCCACAAATCCCTCCCCCCACCCCCACTGCTGTGCCCAGAGCTCTGTGCTGGCTGCTGATTGGCTGCTTTTATACACACCTTCAGCTGGTGGAGACCTGAAAGGCTTTACACAGGGAGGGAGTTCCCTCTGTGTCACTGGGCAGTCTTGGCAACAGGACGCCAAATACAGGCGTCCAGCTCTGCCAACGACTAAATCAATAGTGTACAAAAAAAAAGTTATTTTTAATTTTTTTAAAATTTTGCTCTTCTTTCCCCTATTTTCATGAAGCGCATTAAACATTTTAGCTAAACCCCACATATGTGATATCACCGCTGATCCCCTTTTAGATGGGATTTTCAGCTGTGGGTCTCGCGGCGGCATGATGCTATGGATTTACGCCACGGGAAAAAATCGCGGCATGCTGTATGTTAGCGCATTTTTCCACCGCATGAGGCCTCCATTTATATAGTATTAAAGGAGACCTCCCGGACAATGTAGAAAAACGAGCGTTTTTCCGCAATCGCTGCAATCCCCGCTGGCGATCGCAGAATAACACGCGTTATTCCGCGGTCACCGGGAGGTTTCCACTAATACTGTATTAATGGAGACCTCACGTCACGGAATAACACGGTAGAATAGAACATGCCACGCTTTCTTTTCCGTGGTGTAAATCTGCAGCGGAATCACACTTTTGGGCACTGAGCTATTAGGTTCAATAGAACTTAATAGCAGCGTTTTTCCAACCGCGCAATTATGCCGCGTGAACCGTGGCAGAAATCTAGCTGTGGGCATTAACCCTTAGGTTTAATACAACCTAATAGCGGCGGGATAACGCCACGGATTTCTGCCCCGTGAAACATGGCAGGAATCCATCCATGGGGATTATAAGGCCCCTGTCCACGGGAGCAGGGGGGAGAACTGAGAGGTCTGACAGATAGGCTCACTGCCGAGAATCGCAGCAAATCGCAGCCTGCCACAATGTGAATACCACAAACAGAGAACCGCTATGTATCTCTGCTCATGGACAGTGGGCTGCGCTTTCCATAGTTAAGTCTATGAAAAGCGGTCACAGCACTACCCGCGCCCGGATTAGTGCTGTGGATAACGCAGTGACATATTACCCGTGGACAGGAGCTATAGGCCACCTGCAGACGGCCGGGTCGGACCCAACCCGAGCCCCTGCCGGGACCAGCGCGGCACTCACCTGCTCCTGTGGCTCTGGCTCTAGGATGTGCCGGCTGCCGGCCAGACGGCGCATGCACAGAGCAGAGCCAGGGCTCCGGGAGAGACATTTCTGTGTGGGCCTCTGCAACCAGTAGAAGAATTTTAGTACACACACACAAAAAAAGAGGCAAAGTGCTTTTTTGAGGGCTGCTGTGGGGGACACTATTACTACTGAGGCCACTGGGGCGGCACTATTACTACTGAGGGCCACTGTGTGGGTCACTATTACTACTGAGGGTTACTTTGGGGGACACTATTACTACTGAGGCCACTGGGGCGGCACTATTACTACTGAGGGCCACTGTGTGGGTCACTATTACTACTGAGGGTTACTTTGGGGGACACTATTACTACTGAGGCCACTGGGGGGGGACGCTGTTACTACTGATGCAACTGCGGGGGATACTATTGCTACTGTGGCCACTTTAGGGGTCATTATAACTACTAAATGCTCTGTGGAGGTCACTAATACTACTGAGGGTTACTGTGGGAGTCACTATTACTACTGGGGGCCATTGTGGAGGACACTATTACTACTGAGGGCCACTGCCTTGGTCACTGTTGCTATTGAGGGCCACTGTGTGGGTTACTATTACTACTGCAGACACTGTGGGGGTCATAGTTACTACTGAGGGCCACTGTGGAGGTCACTATTATTACTGGGGCCATGGTGAGAGTCATTATTCCTACTCAGGGCCACTATGAGAGTCACTATTATTCCTAGGGGCCACAGTAAGGGTCACTATTTCAACTGAGTGCTACTGTAGGGAACACTACTACTACTGAGTGCCACTGTTGGGGATACCATTACTACTGATGACCACTTTGGGGGGTCACTATTACTACTGATGGCTGCTGTGGGGGACACTATTACTACTGGGTCCACTGTGGGGGACACTACTGCTACTGAGGCCACTGTGGGTGTCACTATTACCACTGTGGGCTGCTGTGGGGGACACCAATACTACTGAGGGCCACTTTGTGGGTCACTACTACTAATTAGGGCCACTTTGCGGGACACTACTACTACTGAGGGCTAAGGTGGGAGACAGTATTGCTTCTGAGGCCACTGTGTGGGACAGTATTACTACTGAGCGCCACTGTGGGGGATACGATTACTACTGTTGGCTACCATAGGGGTCACCGTTACTACTGGTGTCACTTTGAGGCTCACTGTTACTACTGAGGGCTACTGTAGGGGTCATTATTACTACTGGAGCCACTGTGGGGGTCACTATTACTATGGGGGACACTATTACTACTGAGGGTGACTGTAGGACACAATATTACTACTTAGGCGACTGTGGGGGACACTATTACTACTGAAGGCGACTGTGAGGGACACTATTACTGCTGAGGCCACTTTGTCGATCACAATTACTACAGCAGACACTGTGTGGGTCACAGTTACTACTGAGGGCCCCTGTGGGTGGTCACTATTACTACTGGGGCCACTGTGAGAGACAATATTACTATTCAGGGCCATTGTGAGGGTCACTGTTACTACTAGGGCCACTGTGGGGGACACTATTACTACTGAGGGCCAAAATATGGGTCACTATTACTACTGGGACCAGTGTAGGGGTCACTATTACTACTGAGGGCCAAAATATGGGTCACTCTTACTACTGGGACCAGTGTGGGGTACACTATTGCTACTGAGGCCACTGTGAGGTCAGCATTCCAACTGAGTGCCACTGTGGGGGATGCTATTACTACTGAAGGGTAGTGAAAGGGATACTATTACTACTAAGGGGCCACTTTGGGGGTCACCATTACTACTGGGGTCACTTTGGGAGTCACTGTTACTAATGAGGGCCACTGTGAGGGTAGCTATTACTAGAAAGGACTACTGTGGGGGTAACTATTACTGTGGGGTTCACTATTACTACTGGGGCCACTGTGGGGTTCAATCTTAAAACCGAGGGCTACTGTGGGGGATACTATTACTACTGAGGGTGACTGTGGAACACAATATTACTACTGAGGCAAATGTGGGGGACAGTATTTCTACTGTGGGCTCCCTTTTGGGGACACTTTTGCTACTGGGGCCACTGTGGGGGTCACAATTACTACTGCGGCTGCTGTGGGAGACACTATTACTACTGAGGACCACTGTGGGGGAAAGTATAACTACTTATGCCACTGTGGGGGTCACTGTCACTACTAGAGCCACTGTGGGGGCAACTATAACTACTGATGGCTACTACGGCGGACACTATTGCTGAGGCCATTGTGGGGGTCACTATTACTACTGGAGTCATTGTTGGGGAAACTATTATTACTGAGGGTCACTGTGGGGGACACGATTAATACTGAGGGCTACTTTGGAGTATACTATTACTACTGAGGAATACTTTAGGGGACACTTTTACTACTGAGTCCACTGTGGGGGACACGATTACTACTGAGGAGTAATCAAGGAGAACAATGGAATAACTCCTCACCAGCATGGGTTCATGAGGGGGCGATCATGTCAGACCAATCTGATCAGCTTCTACCATGAAGTAAGCTCTAGGCTGGACCTGGGAGAGTCTATTGATCTCGTATATCTGGACTTCTCTAAAGCATTTGACACCGTGCCGCATAATAGGCTAATATATAAAATGAGAAGCTCGGATTGGGTGAAAACGTGTGTAATTGGGTTAAGAATTGGCTCAATGATAGAAAGCAGAGGGTGGCAATAAATGGTTCGTACTCTGATTGGGCCCCCGTCGCTAGTGGGGGCCACAGGGTTCAATATAAGGCCCCATTCTGTTCAATATATTTATCAACGACCTGATAGAGGGGCTGCACAGTAAAATATTAATATATACAAAATTATACAAGATAATTAATGCAACGGAGGACAATGTGCGGCTACAAACGGACCGAGATAAGCCGGGGGCTTGGTGGGGAAAATGGCAAATGAAAAATATTCAATGTGGATAAATGTAAGGTTCTGCACATGGGCAGGAGAAACGGGTGTCACCAATATACACTAAATGGGGTACTGCTAGGGAAAAGGGAGATGGAAAAAGACCTGAAGGTATAAGTGGACTGTAGACTTAACTGGAGTAACCAATGCCAGTCAGCTGCTGCAAAAGCTAATACAGTCTTGGGGTGCATTAAAAGAGGTATAGGGGTGAGGGATGAGAACATTATCCCCCCACTATATAAGGCACTAGTCAGGCCCCACATGGAATACTGCGTACAGTTCTGGTCACCGGGGCTCAGGAAAGATGTTACAGTGCTGGAGGGGTTCAAAGAAGGACAACTAAACTAATACATGGAATGAGAGGACTGGAATACCCAGAGAGGCACCAAAACTGTGATTATTCACCCCGGAATAAAAATGGCTAAGGGGCGACCAAATAACTCTGTATAAATACATGAGGGGACGATACAAGGATCTCTCCCATGATCTGTTTATACCCAGGACTGCGACGGTAACAAGAGGGCATCCGCTACGTCTAGAGGAAAGCAGGTTTCATCACCAACACAGAAAAGGGTTCTTTACTGTAAGAGCAGCGAGAACTCTCTGCCTGAGGACGTGGTGATGACAAAATCCATAGAGTTTAAAAGGGGACTTGATGTCTTTCTGGAGCGGAAGGATATTACAGGATATAAATCTTAGGTTAATTGTTAATCTGGGTATACAGGCAGGTAGGAACTATTAGAGGTTGGTCCAGGGATTAGTCTGATTGCCATTAGGAAGTGGGGAAGGAATTTTTTCCCCAAAAGGGCTAATTGGCTTCTGCTCTTGGTTTTTTTTTTGCCCTTCTCTGGATCAACAACACAGGAGGATAAAACAGGCTGAACTAGATGGACAATGTCTTCATTCGGCCTTACAAACTATGTTACTATGTTACTGAGGGCTAAGGTGGGGGTCACTATTACTACTAAGGGCAACTGTGGGGGACACTATTACTAATAAGGGCAACTGTAGGGGACACTATTACTACTGCGTGCCACTGTGGGGGACACTATTACTACTGGAGCCACTGTGGAGGTCACTGTTGCTACTGAGGACTAAGGTGCGGGACACTATTGCTACTGCGGCCACTGTGGGGGTCACTATTACTACTGAGTGCTACTGTGAGGGAAACGATTACTACTTAGGGCTACTGTGGGGTACACTATTACTACTATAGCCACTGTGGGGGACGCTTGCTACTGTGGCCACTAAGGGGGTCACTGTAGCTACTTAGAGCACTGTGGGGCTCACTATAGCTACTACTGAGGGCCACTATGGGGGTCACTATTACTACTGGGGCCATTGTGGGGGACAGTATTACTACAGAGGGCCACTGTGTTGGTCACTGTTACTATTGATAGCACTATGTGGGTCCATATCACTACTGCAAACACTGTGTGTGTCATTGGTTCTACTAAGGGCCATTGTGGGCGTAACTATTATTACTGGGACCACCGTGGGGGACACTTTTATCACTGAGGGCCACTGTGGTGGTCACTATTTCTACTGAGAGTTTCTGTGGGGGACATTATTACTACTGGGGCCACTGTGGGAGTCATTTTTACTACGGAGCCACAGTGGGGGACAATATTACTGCCAATGCCACTGTAGGGGAAACTATTACTACTGAAGGCCACTGTGGGGATCACTATTACTACTGATGGCTACTATGTAGGTCAGTATTACTACTGCGGGCTACTTTAAGGGACACTGTTACTACTGAGAACTACTTTGGCGGACACTATTACTACTGAGGGCCACTATGTGAGTCACTATTTCTACTGGGGCCAGTGTGGGGATGACTATTACTACTGAGGGCTACTGTTGGGGACACTATTGCTACTGAGGCAACTGTGGGTGTCACTAATACCACTGAGAGGTGCTGTGGGGGACACTATTATTGCTGAGGCCACTGGCAGGGGGCACTAAAACTACTGAGGTCCACTGTGTGGGACACTATTACTGCTGAGGGACACTATTACAACGGAAGGCTACTGTGTGGGACATTAATTACTTCTGAGGGCCACTGTAGGGGACACTATTACTACTGAGTGCCACTGTGGGGGACACTATTTCTACTAAAGGCCACTGTGGGAGTCACTAGGTCTGCTGAGGGCCACTATGTGGGTCAGTATTACTTTTGCAGCCACTTTGGGGTCACTATTCATACTGAGTGCCACTGTGGGGGTCACTGTTACTACTGGGGCCACTGTGGGGGACAAGATTAATACTGAGGGCTACTTTGAGGGACACTGTTACTACTGAGAACTATTTTGGGGGACACTATTGCTACTGAGGCCACTGTGAGGGTCACTATCACTAGTGAGAGCTACTGTGGGGGACACTTTTACTACTGTGGCCACTGTAGTGGACACTATTACTACCGTGTGCCACTGTGGGAGACACTATTACTACTAGGGTCACTGTGGGGCCATTATTCCAACTGACAGATACTGTAGGGGATGGTATTACTACTGCGTGGCACTGTGGGGGCCACTATTACTACCGGAGCAGCTGTGGAGGTCACTATTGGTACTGAGGACTAAGGTGGGGACACTATTACTACTGAGGCCACTGTGGGGGTCACTTTTACTACTCAGGGCTTCTGTGAGGGACACTATCTCTCCTAAAGCCACTGAAGGAAACACGATAACTACTGAGGGCCACCTTGGTGGACACTATTACTACTGGGGCCATTGTGGGGGCACTATTACCACTAAGGGCCACGATGTGGGTCACTGTTACTACTGAGGACCACTGTGGGGGCACTATTGCTACTTAGGGCCAATGTGGTGGTCACTATTACTACTGAGGGCTACTGTGGGGGTCATTTTTGCTACTAAGGCCACTGTGGGGAACACTATTACTTGCACTATTACTACTGGGGCAATTGTGGGGTTCACTATTACTACTGGGGCCATTGTGTGGTTCATTATTACTACTAAAGGCCACTGTGTGGGTCATTTTTACTACAGGGTCAACTGGGGGGGACACTATTACTACTGAGGGCCACTGTGTGGTTCACTATTACTACTGGGGCCACTGTGGTGGTGAATGTACTACAATGTACTACTCAGGGCCACTGTGGGGGTAGTTATTACTTCTGGGGCCACTGTGGGGGTCACTATTATTAATGATGTCTACTTTGGGGGTCACTATTGCTACTGCGGCCACTATGGGGGAAAATATTATTACTGATGCCACTGTGGGGAACACTATTACTACTGGAGCCACTGTGGGGTTAGCATTCCAACTGAGTGCCACTGTAAGGGAGACTATTGCGGCTGAGAGCCACTGTGCAGGTCACTATTGATACTGGGGCCATTAATAGTACCGCAACCACTGTGGGTGTCATTATTACTACTGTGGGGGGCACTATTACTACTAAGGGCCACTGTGGGGGGCACTATTACTACTGGGGCAACTGTGAGAGACACTATTACTACTCAGGGCCACTGTGAGGGTCACTATTACTACTGCGGACACTCTGGGGGTCACAGTTTCCACTGAGGGCCACTGTGGGGGTCACTATTACTACTGGGGCAACTGTGGGAATACACTATTACTACTCAGGGCCACTGTGAGGGTCACTCTTACTACTGTGGACACTACTTTGGGGGATACTATTGCTACTTAGGCCACTGTGAGGGTCACTATTACTACTGAGGCCTCTGTGGGGTTCACTATTACTACTGGAGCCACTGTGGGGCCAGTATTTTAACTGCGTGCCACTGTGGGGGACACTACTACTACTGGAGCCACTACAGAGGTCACTGTTGCTAATGAGGACTAAGGTGCGGTACACTATTGCTGCTGTGGCCACTGTGGGGGACACTATTACTACGGATACCACTGTGAGGGACACTATGACTACTAGGGCCACTGTGGGGTCAGTATTTCAACTGCATGCCAGTGTGGGGTACACTATTACTACTGGAGCCACTGTGGAGGTCACTGTTGCTACTGAGGACTAAGGTGCGGGGCACTATTGCTATTGTGGCCACTGTGGGGGTCACTATTACCACTGAGTGCTACTGTGTGGGACAGTGTCACTACTGAGACCACTGTGGGGGACACAATTACTACTGAGGGCTACTATTGGCTCACTATTACTACTGGGGCCACTGTGGTGGTGAATGTACTACTCAGGGCCACTGTGGGGGTAGTTATTACTTCTGGGGCCACTGTGGGGGTCACTATTATTACTAATGTCTACTTTGGGGGTCACTATTGCTACTGCGGCCACTATGGGGGAAAATATTATTACTGATGCCACTGTGGGGAACACTATTACTACTGGAGCCACTGTAGGGTCAGCATTCCAACTGAGTGCCACTATAAGGGAGACTATTGTGGCTGAGAGCCACTGTGCAGGTCACTATTGGTACTGGGGCCATTATTAGTACCGCAACCACTGTGGGTGTCATTATTACTACTGTGGGCCATCGTGGGGGTCATTGTTACTACTGGGGCGACTGTTGGGGGACACGATTACTACTGATGTCTACTTGGGGGAAACTATGACTACTGAGAGCTACTTTGGGAGACACTATTACTACTTAGGCCACTGTGGGGGTACCTATAACTACTGAGGGCTACTGTAGGGGACACTGTTACTACTGAGGGCCAATGTGGGGGTAAGTATTACTACTGAGGGCTACTGTGGGGGTCACTATAACTGCTGGGGCCACTGTGGAGGTCACTATTCCTACCAAGGGCTACTGTATGGGACAATATTACTACTGAGGGTGACTGTGGGACACAAAATTACTACTGAGGCAACTGTGAGAGACACTATTACTACTAATGCAACTATGTTGGTCACTATTACTACTGTGGACACTGTGGGGGGCACTATTACTACTAAGGGCTACTGTGGGGGGCACTATTACTACTGGGGCAACTGTGAGAGACACTATTACTACTCAGGGCCACTGTGAGGGTCACTATTACTACTGCGGACACTCTGGGGGTCACAGTTTCCACTGAGGGCCACTGTGGGGGTCACTATTACTACTGGGGCAACTGTGGGAATACACTATTACTACTCAGGGCCACTGTGAGGGTCACTCTTACTACTGTGGACACTACTTTGGGGGATACCATTGCAACTTAGGCCACTGTGAGGGTCACTATTACTACTGAGGCCTCTGTGGGGTTCACTATTACTACTGGAGCCACTGTGGGGCCAGTATTTTAACTGCATGCCACTGTGGGGGACACTACTACTACTGGTGCCACTACAGAGGTCACTGTTGCTAATGAGGACTAAGGTGCGGTACACTATTGCTGCTGTGGCCACTGTGGGGGACACTATTACTACGGATACCACTGTGGGGGACACTATGACTACTAGGGCCACTGTGGGGCCAGTATTTCAACTGCTTGCCAGTGTGGGGTACACTATTACTACTGGAGCCACTGTGGAGGTCACTGTTGCTACTGAGGACTAAGGCGCGGGGCACTATTGCTATTGTGGCCACTGTGGGGGTCACTATTACTACTGAGTGCTACTGTGTGGGACAGTGTCACTACTGAGGCCACTGTGGGTGACACGATTACTACTTAGGGCTACTGTGGGGTATACTATTACTTCTAAGGCCACTGTGGGGGACAATTGCTACTGTGGCCACTATGGGGGTCACTGTAGCTACTTAGTGCACTGTGGGGCTCACTATTGCTACTGAGAGCCACTGTGAGGGCCACTATTACTACTGGGGCGATTGTGGGGAACAGTATTACTACAGAGGGTCACTGTGTAGGTCACTGTTACTATTAAGGCCACTATGTGGGTCACTATTAGCACTGCAAACACTGTGGGTGTCATTGGTACTACTAATGGCCATTGTGGGGGTCACTATTACTACTGGGGCCACTGTGGGGGATACTTTTATCACTGAGGGACTCTGTTGTGGTTACTAATACTACTGAGGGTTTCTGTGGGGAACATTATTACTACTTGGGCCACTGTGGGGGTCATTTTTACTATGGAGCCACAGTGGGAGACAATATTACTACTAGAGATGAGTGAACCTACTTGGCCACGCGCCTTTTTCGCCCGAGCGCCGCGATTTTCGAGTACTTCCGTACTCGGGCGAAAAGATTCGAGGTGCGCCGTGGGTGAATGGGGGGTTGCAGCGGGGAGTGGGGGGGAGAGGGAGAGAGAGAGGGCTCCCCCCTGTTCCCCGCTGCTACCCCCGCTCCGCCACACCTCCCCCCGCCCCCCGGCACCCCCCGAATCTTTTCACCTTAGTACGGAAGTACTCGAAAATCGCGGTGCTCGAAACAAGTAGATTCGCTCATCTCTAATTACTACCGATCCCACTGTAGGGAAAACTATCACTACTAAAGGCCACTGTGGGGGGTCACTATTACTACTGAGGGTGACTGTAGGACACAATATTACTACTGAGGCTACTGTGGGGAACACTATTACTACTGAGGGCGACTGTTAGGGACACTATTACTGCTGAGGCCACTTTGTGGGTTCAATTACTACAGCGGACACTGTGGGGGTCTTAGTTACTACTGAGTGCCACTGTGGGTGGTCACTATTACTACTGGGGCCACTGTGAGAGACACTCTTACTATTCAGGGCCATTGTAAGGATCACTGTTACTACTAGGGCTACTGTGGGGGACACTATTGCTACTGAAGCCACTGTAAAGTCAGCATTCCAACAGAGTGCCACTGTGGTGGATGCTATTACTACTGAGGGGTAGTGGAGGGGTTACTATTACTACTCAGGGCCACTTTGGGGGACACTATTACTATTGAGGGCTAAGGTGGGGGACACTATTGCTGCAAAGGGTCACTGTGGGGGTCACCATTACTACTGACATCACTTTGGGAGTCACTGTTACTAATGAGGGCCACTGTGGGAGTAGCTATTACTAGAAAGGACTACTGTGGGGGTAACTATTACTACTGACGGCTACTGTGGGGTTCACTATTACTACTGGGGCCACTGTGGGGTTCAATCTTACAACCGAGGGTGACTATGGGGAATACTATTACTACTGAGGGTGACTGTGGGACACAATATTACTACTGAGGCAACTGTTGGGGACACTATTTCTACTGAGGGCTCCCTTTTGTGGACACTTTTGCTACTAGGGGCCACTGTGGGGGTCACAATTACTACTGCGGCAGCTGCGGGGGACACTATTACTACTGAGGGCCACTGTGGGCGAAAGCATAACTACTTATGCCACTGTGGGGGTCACTGTCACTACTGGAGCCACAATAACTACTGAGGGCTACTATGGGGGACACTATTACTAATGAGGGCCACTGTGGGGGTAGCAGTTACTAGAATGGACTACTGTGGGGGTCAATATTACTACTGGGGCCGCTGTGGGTTTCAATCTTACAACAGAGGGCTACTGTGGGGGATACTATTACTACTGAAGGTGACTGTGGGACACAATATTACTACTGAGGCAACGGTGGGGGACACAATTCATACTGAGGGCTACTTTGGGGTATACTATTACTACTGAGTGCTACTTTAAGAGACACTATAGCTACTGAGGCCACTGTGTGTGTCACTATTGCTACTGAGGGCAACAGTGGGGCACACTTTTACTATTGAGTCCACTGTAGGGGACACGATTACTACTGAGGGCTACTGTGTGGGACACTTTTACTATTTTGGGCCACTATGGTGTCACCATTACTACTGGGGTCACTTTGGGAGTCACTGTTACTATTGAGGGCCACTGTGGGGGTAGCTATTACTAGAAAGGACTACTGTTGGGGTAACTATTACTACTGAGGGCTACTGTGGGGGCCACTATTACTACTTGGGCCACTGTGGGGTTCAATCTTACAACCAAGGGCTACTGTGGGGGATACTATTACTGCTGAGGATGACTGTGGGACACAATATTACTACTGAGGCAACTGTGGGGGACACTATTTCTACGGAGGGCTCCTTTTTGGGGACACGTTTACTACTGGGGCCACTGTGGGGGTCACAATTACTACTGCGGCCGCTGTGAGGGACACTATTACTAGTCAAAGGCCACTGTGGGGGATAGTATAACTATTTAGGCCACTGTGGGTGTTACTGTCACTACTGGAGCCATTGTTGGGGCCACTATAACTACTGAGAGCTACTATGGGGGACATTATTGCTACTGAGGCCATTGTGGGGGTCACTATTACTACTGAAGTCATTGTTGGGGAAACTATTATTACTGAGGGTCACTGTGCGGGACAAGATTAATACTGAGGGCTACTTTGGGTTATACTATTACTACTGAGGGCTAACTTTAGGGGACACTATTGCTACTGAGGCCACTGTGAGGGTCACTATTGCTACTGAGGGCAACAGTGGGGCACACTTTTACTACTGGGTCCACTGTGGGGGACATGATTACTACTGAGGGCTACTGTGGGGGACACTATTACTACTGCGGCTACAGTGTGGTTCACTATTACTACTGGGGCCACTGTGGTGGACAATTTTACTACTTATTCCACTGTGGGGGACACTATTACTACTGGAGCCTCTGTTGGGTCAGCATTCCAACTGAGTGCCACTGTGGGGGACACTGTTACTACTGAGAGGTAGTCTAGGGATTACTTTTACTACTGGGATCACTTTGGGGGTCACTGTTACTACTAAGGGGCCCACTGTGGGGGGAGATTAATACTACTGAGGGCTACTGTGGGGGATACTATTACTACTGAGGCCACTGTGTGGGTCACTATTGCTACTAAGGGCCACTGTGGGGGAAAATATTACTACTGATGCCACTGTGGGGGACACTATTACTACTGGAGCCACTGTGCAGTTAGCATTCCAACTGAGTGCCACTGTAAGGGAGACTATTGCTGCTGAGAGCCATTGTGGAGGTCACTATTACTACTGGGGCCACTATTAGTACCGCGACCACTGTGGGTGTCATTAATACTACTATGGGCCACTGTGGGGGTCACTATTACTACTGAGGGCTAATGTGGGGGTAAGTATTACTATGGAGGGCTACTGTGAGGGTCACTATTACTGCTGGGGCCACTGTGGAGGTCACTATACCTACCGAGGGTGACTGTGGGACACAAAATTACTACTGAGGTAACTGTGGAGGACACTATTACTACAGAGGCGACTGTGAGGGACACTATTACTACTGATGCGAAGCTGTGGGTCACTATTACTACTGCGGACACTGTGGAGGTCACAGTTTCTACTGAGGGCGACTGTGGGGGTCAATATTACTACTGGGACAACTGTGAGAATACACTATTAAAACTCAGGGCCAATGTGAGGGTCACTCTTACTACTGTGGACACTGTGGGGTACATTTCTACTACTGAGGGCTATTGTGAGGCACTCTACAACTACTGAGGCCACTGTGTGTCACTATTACTACTGAGGGCCACTATTTGGGTCACTACTATTCCTGTGACCACTGTGGGGGTCACTATTACTACAGTGGGCCACATGGTGGGTCACTGTTACTACTGGGGCCACTGTGGGGGACACTACTACCACTGAAGGCTACTGTGAGGGACACTGTTACTACTGAGGCCACTGTGGGGGACAGGATTACTACTGAGGTCTACTTTGGGGAAAACTATTACTACTGTTGGAGGATACTATTGCTGCTTAGGCCACTGTGGGGGTCACTATTACTACTGAGGCCACTGTGGGGGTCATTTTTACTACGCAGCCACAGTGGCAGACACTATTACTACTAAGGGCCAATGTGGGGTTCACTATTTCTACTGATGCCACTGTGGGGGACACTATGACTACTGGGGCCACTGTGGGGCCAGTATTTCAACTGTGTGCCACTGTGGGGGACACTATTACTACTGGAGCCACTGCGAAGGTCACTGTTGCTAATGAGGACTAAGGTGCGGGACACTATTGCTACTGCGGCCACTGTGGGGGTCACTATTACTACTGAGTGCTACTGTGAAGGACAGTGTCATTACTGAGGCCACTGTGAGGGACATAATTACTACTTAGGGCTGCTGTGGGCTACACTATTACTACGATGGCCATTGTGGGGGACACTTGCTACTTGGGCCACTAAGGGGGTCACTGTAGTTACTTAGTGCACTGTGGGGCTCACTATTGCTACTGAGAGCCACTATGGGGTCACTATTACTACTGGGGCCATTGTGGGGGACAGTATTACTACTGGGGCCACCGTGAGGGACACTTTTATCACTGACGGACACTGTGGTGGTTAGTAATACTACTGAGGATTTCTGTGGGGGACGTTATTACTACTGGGGCCACTGTGGGGGTCATTTTTACTATGGAGTCACAGTGGGGGACAATATTACTGCCGATGTCACTGTAGGGGAAAAAAATACTACTGAAGGCCACTGTGGGGGTCACTATTACTACTGATGGCTACTATGTGGGTCAGTATTACTACTGCGGGCTACTTTGAGGGACACTGTTACTACTGAGAACTACTTTGGGGGACATTATTACTACTGAGGGCCACTATGTGAGTCACTATTACTACTAGGGCCAGTGTGGGGATCACTATTTTTACTGAGGGCTACTGTGGGAGACACTATTGCTACTGAGGCCACTGTGGGTGTCACTAATACCACTGAGAGCTGCTCTGGGGGACACTATTATTGCTGAGGCCACTGGGGGGCACTAATTCTGCCGAGGTCCACTGTGTGGGACAATATTACTGCTGAAGGCCACTTTGGGGCCCACTATTACAACTGAAGGCTACTGTGTGGGACACTAATTACTTCTGAGGGCCACTGTAGGGGACACTATTACTACTGAGTGCCACTGTGGGGGACACTATTTCTACTGAAGGCCACTGTGGGGATCACGATTACTGCTGAGGGCCACTATGTGGGTCAGTATTACTTTTGCAGCTACTTTCGGGGTTACTATTCCTACTGAGTGCCACTGTGGGGGACACTATTACTACTGAGGGCCACTTTGAGGGACACGATTACTACTGAGAACTACTTTGACACTGTGGGGGTCACTATCACTAGTGAGAGCTACTGTGGGGGACACTTTTACTACTGAGGCCTTTGTGGGCGACACTATTACTACTGGGGCCACTGTAGTGGACACTATTACTACTGTGTGACATTGTGGGAGACACTGTTACTACTGGGGTCACTGTGGGGCCAGTATTCCAACTGACAGATACTGTAGGGGGATGGTATTACTACTGCGCGCCACTGTGGGGGGCACTATTATTACTGGAGCAGCTGTGGAGGTCACTATTGGTACTGAGGACTAAGGTGGGGGACACTATTACTACTGAGGCCACTGTGGGGGTCACTTTTACTACTCAGGGCTTCTGCGAGGGACATTATCTCTCCTAAAGCCACTGTGGAAAACATGATAACTACTGAGGGCCACTGTGGTTGACACAATTACTACTGGGGCCATTGTGGGGGCACTATTACCACTTAGGCCCAGTGTGTGTCACTATTACTACTGCGGACACCCTGGGGGTCAGTGTTACTACTGAGGCCCACTGTGGTGGTCACTTTTGCGACTGGGGCCACTGTGGGGGACACTATTACTACTTAGGGCCAATGTGGTGGTCACTATTACTACTGGGGCCATTGTGGGGTTCACTATTACTACTGGGGCTATTGTGTGGTTCCTTATTACTACTGAAGGCCACTGTGCGGGTCATTTTTACAGCAGGGGCAACCCGGGGAAGACACTATTACTACTAAGGGCCACTGTGTGGTTCACTATTACTACTGTGGCTACTGTGGGGGACAGTATTACTACTGAGGCCTACGATTGGTTCACTATTACTACTGGGGCCACTGTGGTGGTGAAAGTACTACTCAGGGCATCTGTGGGGGTAGTTATTACTTCTGGGGCCACTGTGAGGGTCATTAATAATACTGAGTGCTGCACTGGTGGACACTATTACTACTGAGGCCACTGGGGGGACACTATTACTACTGAGGGTCACTGTGGGGTTACTATTACTACAGCGGCCGCTGTAGGGCTCACTATTACTACTGAGGACCACTGTGGGGGTCAATATTAGTACCGGTGCCACTGTGGAGGTCACTATTGCTACTGAGGGCTAAGGTGGGGGGCACTATTGCTAATGAGGCCATTGTGGGGGTCACAATTACTACTGAGTTGTACTGTGGGGGACACTATTACTACTGAGGGATACTGTGGGGGACACTATTACTACTGAGGGCCACTGTGGGGGACATTATTACTATTGGTACCACTGTGGGGGTCAATATTACTACTGACGCCACTGTGGAGGTCATTTTTGCTACTTATGGCTAAGCACTATTGCTAATGAGGCCACTGTAGAGGTCACAATTACTACTGAGTGCTACTGTGAGGGACACTATCACTACTTAGGTGACTGTGTGGGTCAGTGTTACTACTGAGGGCCACTGTGGTGGACACTATTACTGCTGATGACACTGTGGGGGACACTTTTGCTACTGTGGCCACTTTGGGCGTCATTGTAGCTACCTAGAGCCTTGTAGGGCTCACTATTGCTACTGAGAGCCACTGTAGGGGTCACTATTACTACTGGGGCCATTGTGGGGGCCAGTATTACTACAGAGGGGCACTGTGTGGGTCACTGTTACTACTGAGGGCCACTATGTGGGGGCAGTATTACTACTGCGTAGACTGTGGGTGTCACTGTTACTACTATGGGCCATTGTGGGGTCACTATTACTACTGGGGCCACTCTAGGGGACACTTTTACTACTGAGGACCACTGTATTGGTCACTATATCCACTTAGGGTTTCTGCAGGGGACATTATTACTACTGGGGCCATTGTGGGAGTCATTTTTACTACGGAGTCACTGTGGGGTTCACTATTACTACTAAGGGGCACTGTGGGAAACAATATTACTACTGATGCCACTGTAGGGGACACTTACTACTGAGGGCCACTGGAGGGGTCACTATTTCTACTGAGGACCACTATGTGGGTGAGTATTAAAACTGTGGCCACTTTGGGGGTCACTATTCCTACGGATTGCACTGTGGAGCTCACAGTTACAACTAGGGCCACTGTGGGGTCAGTATTACTACTGCGGGCTACTTTGAGGGACACTGTTACTACTGAGAACTTCTTTGGGGGACACTTTTACCACTGAGCACCACTATGTGGGTCACTATTACTACTGAAGCCAGTGTGGGGTTCACTATTACTATTGAGGGCTTCTGTGGGGGACACTATTGCTACTGAGGCCACTGTGGGTGTCATTTTTACTACAGGGGCCACTGTTGGAGACACTATTAATACTGAGGGCCACTGTATTGTTCACTATTACTGATGTGGCCACTGTGGGGGACAGTATTACTACTGAGGGCTACTATGGGTTCACTATTACTACTGGGGCCACTATAGGGGTGAATATACTACTCAGGGCCACTGTGGGGGTAGTTATTACTTCTGGGGCCACTGTGAGGGTCTTGCTGAGTGCTGCACTGGTGGACACTATTACTACTGAAGCCACTGGGGGGACAGTATTACTACTGAGGGCCACTGTGGGGTCACCATTACTATGGCGGCCACTGTGGGGTTCACTATTACTACTGAGGGTCACTGTGGGGGTCACTATTATTACTGATGTCTACTTTGGGGACACTATTGCTACTGAGGCCACTATGGGGGTCACTATTACTACGGAGGGCTACTGTAGGGGACACTATCACTACTGGGGCCACTGTAGGGACACAGTTTCTACTGAGAGCTACATTCGGGGACACTATTACTACTGAGGCCACTGTGTGGGTCACTGTTATTACTGAGGGCTACTGTTGGGAACACTATTTCTACTAATGCAACTATGGGGGACACTATTGCTACTGTGGCAACTATGGTGGTCAAAAGAATTACTAAGTGTACTGTGCGGGTCACTATTACTACTGAGGGCGCAGTGGGGGTCACTGCTGCTTTTTTAGGGCGTCTGTGAGGGTCACTATTACTACTACAGGGACTGTGGGGGTCACTGTTACTACTAAGTGCACTGAGGGTGTCACTTTTACTACTGAGGGGCCATTGTGGGGAACACTATTGCTACTGAGGGCACTATCGGGGACATTATTACTCAAGTGCACTGTGGCTGTCACTATTACTACCGAGGACCACTGTGGGTGTATCTATTACTGGGGCCATTGTGGGGGACAATATTACCAATCAGGCCACTGTGGGGGTCACTTTTACTACTAAAGTCTACTGTGGTGGTCAGTATAACTACTGAGGTCTACTGTGGGGGACACTATTACTACTAAAGACCACTGTAGGGGGCACTGTTACTACTGAGGGCTACTCTGGGGCACACCATTGCTACCGGGGCCACTGTGGGGGTAACTATTACTACTGGGGCCATTGTTGGGGACACTAATACTACTGAGGGCTCCTGTGAGGGACACTGTTACTAATGAGGCCACTGTGGGGGGTCAGGATTGCTACGGAGGTCTACTTTAGGTGAAGCTATTACTACTGAGGGCTACTTTGGGGGATACTATTCCTATTTGGCTACTGTGGGGGGGGGGGAAATATTACTACTGAGGCTACTATGGGGGTCATTTTTACTACCGAGCCACATAAGGGGACACTATTACCACTGAGGCCACTGTAGGGTCAGTATTCCATCTGAGTGCTACTGTAGGGGACACTACTACTCCTGAGGCCACTGTGGGGTACACGACTACTACTAAGGGCAACTGTGGCGGACACTATTACTACTGAGGACAAATGAGGAGGACGTTATTACTACTGAGGGCAACTGTAGGGGACATTATTACTTTTAGTGCCACTGTGGGGGACACTATTACTATTGGGGCCACTGTTGGGTCAGTATTCTAACTAAGTGCTACTGTAAGGGACACTATTACTATTGCATGCCACTGTGGGGGTCAATATTAGTACTTTTGCCACTGTGGAGGTCACTATTTCTACTGAGGGATAAGGTGGGGGGCACTTTTGCTAATGAGGCCACTGTGGGGGTCACAATTACTACTGAGTGCTACTGTGAGGGACACTATCACTACTAAGTCCACTGCGGGGGACACTATTACTACTGAGGGCAACTGTGACGGACACTATTACTACTGGGGCAATTGTGGAGGCACTATTACCACTTAGGGCCACTATGTGGGTCACTGTTACTACTGAGGGCAACTGTGTGTGTCACTGTTACTACTGCGGACACCCTGGGGGTCACTGTTACTACTGAGGCCCACTGTGTGGGAGGGTCACTTTTGTGACTGGGGCCACTGTGGGGCACACTATTACTACTTAGGGCCAATGTGGTGGTCACTATTACTACTGAGGGCTACTGTGAGGGTAATTTTTGCTACTAAGGCCACTGTGGGGGACACTATTATTACTGGGGCCATTGTGAGGTTCACTATTACTACTGGGGCCAGAGTGTGGTTCACTATTACTACTGAAGGCCACTGTGCGGGTCATTTTTACTACAGGGACAACTGGGGGGGACACTATTACTACTGAGGGCCACTGTGCGGTTCACTATTACTACTATGGCCACTGTGGGGGACAGTATTACTACTGAGGACTAGTATTGGATCACTATTATTACTGGGTCCACTGTGGTAGTGAAAGTACTACTCAGGGCCACTGTGGGGTAGTTATTACTTCTGGGGCCACTGTGAGGGTCATTATTAATACTGAGTGCTGCACTGGTGGACACTATTACTACTGAGGCCACTGGGGGGACACAATTCCTACTGGGGCCATTGTAGGGGATACTTTTACTACTGAGGGCCACTGTTGGGGTCACTATTACTACTGGGGCCACTATGGGGTCACTATTACTGCTTAGGGATTCTATCGAGCACACTATTACTACAGTGGGCCGCTGTGGGTGACACTATTACTACTACGACCTATGTGGGGGACAATATTACTGCTCAGGGCCACTGTGAAGCTCTCTATTACTACTGAGGGCCACTGTGGGGTCACTACGGTATTACTGCTGAGAGCCTCTTTGTGACTCACTATTACTACTGGGGCCATTGTGGGGGACACTGAATATACCGAGGGACACTGTGGGCGTTACTATTACTACGGAGTGCAGTGTGGGGGATGCTTTTAGTGCTGATGTCCACTATGTGGGTCACTATTACTACTGGGGCCACTGTGGTGGACACTATTACTTTTGAGGGCTACTTTGTGGGACACTATTGCTACTGAGGCCATTGTGGGAATTACTTTTACAACTGAGGGCTGCTGTGGGGGATACTATTACTACTGAGGCCACTGTGGGGGTCAATATTACTACTAATGGTTACTTTGGGGATAACTAGTCTAATGAGGGCTAAGGTGGTGGACACTATTGCTACTGAAGCTACTGTGGGGTTTACTATTATTACTGACGGCTACTGTGGGGTACTATATGACTGCTGAGGCCACTGTGGTGGACACGTTTACTACTAAGTGCTACTGTGGGGGACACTACTACTACTCTGGCCACTCTGTGGGTCACTATTTCTACTGAGGGAGACTGTGGTGGACACTATTACTACTGATGCCACTGTGAGGGGCAGTATTGGTACTGTGGCTAGCATGGGGGTCATTTTTACTACTGATTGCACTGTGGGCTCACTATTACTACTCAGGGCCACTGTGAGGGTCACTGTTACTACTGGGGCCACTGTGGGTTCTCTATTACTACTGCGGACACTGTAGGGAACTCTTTTACTAATGAGGGCACTGTGGTGGACACCATTACTACTGCAGACTACTGTGAGGAACACTATTACTACTGAGGCCACTGTGTGGGTCACAATTACTACTGAGGGCCACACTCTGGGTCACTGTTACTACTAGGGCAACTGTGGGGGGCACTATTATTACTGAGGGCAACTGTGAGGGACACTGATACCACTGAGGCCACTGTGGGGAACAAGATTACTGCTGAGGTCTACTTTGGGGGAAACTATTACTACTGAGGGCTACTTAGGGGGGAGACTTTTGCTATTTAGGCCACTCTGGGGTCCACTATTACTACTGAGGGCCACTGTGGGGGTCACTATTACTACTGGGGCCATTGTGGGGGATACTTTTACTACTGAGGGCCACTGTTGCGGTCACTATTACTCTGTGATGTCACTATTACTGCTAAGGTAAACTATTAGGCACACTATAACTACTGTGGGCCACTGTGGGTGACACTATTACTACTACAGCCTATGTGGAGGACAATATTACGAGTGATGCCACTGTGGGGGACACTATTACTACAGGGGCCACTGTGTGGGACAATATTACGAATCATGCCACTGTGGGGGACACTATTACTAATGGGGCCACCGTGGGGTCAGTATTCCATCTGAGTGCTAGTGTAAAGGACACTATTACTACTGAGGACAACTGTGGGGGGTCACTATTACTACTGAGGGCCACCGTATGGGTCAGTATTATTACTGCGGGACACTTTGGGGGTCACTATTCCTACTGAGTTCACTGTGGGTCTCACTGTTACTACTGAGAACTATTTTAGGGGTCACTATTACTACTGAGGGCTTAGGTGGGGGGACACTATTTCTACTGAGACCACTGTGGGGTCATAATTACTACTGAGGGCTACTGTGTGGGACACTATTACTTTTAAGGACCACTGTAGAGGACACTATTACTACTGAGTGCCACTGTGGGGGACACTATTACTTATGAGGGTTCCTGTGGGGGTAACTATTACTTCTTATGTTCACTATGTGGGTCAGTAGGACTACTGCGGCCACTTTAGAGTTACTTTTGCGACTAAGTGCCACTGTGGGTGTCACTGTTACTACTAGGGCCACTGTGGGGAACACCATTATTACTGGGGGGAACTTTGAGGGACACTTTACTACTGAGAACAATGTTGGGGGTCACTTTTGCTACTGAGGCCACTTTGGGGGTCACTGTTAACACTGAGGCCACTGTATGGTCCACTATGAATACTGATGCCACTGTGGGGGACACTATTACTACTGAGGGCCACTGTGGTGGTCACTATTTCTAATGAGGGCTTCTGTGGGGGTTAATATTACAACTGGGGCCACTGTGGGGGTTACTATTACTACTGAGGCCTCTTTGGGGGACACAATTACTACTGAGGGCAGCTGTGGGGGAGATTATTACTAATGAGGCCACTGTGGGGGACACTATTACTACTGAAGGCAACTGTGGGGTTCACTATTACTACTGACGGTCACTGTGCGGGACAATATTACTACTGGGGCCACTGTAGGGTCAGTATTCCAACTGAGTGCTACTGTATGGGGCACTATTACTACTGGGTGCCATTGTGGGGGACACCATTATTACTGGGGCAACTTTGAGGGACACTTTACTACTGAGAACAACGTTGGGGGTCACTATTGCTACTGAGGCCACTGTGGGGGTCACTATTACCACTGAGGCCTCTTTGGGTACAAGATTACAACTGAGGGCAACTGTGGAGGACACTCTTACTACTGAGACCACTGTATGGAACACTATGACTACTGAGGCCACTGTGGGGGGCACTATTACTACTTAGGGCAACTCTGGGGGTCACTATTGCTACTGAGGGCCACTGTGGGGGTCACTGTTTTTACTAGGGCCAATGTGGAGGACACTATTTCTACTTAAAGCTACTGTGAGGGACACTGTTAATACTGAGGCCACTGTGGGGGATACTATTACTACTGAGGACACTTTGGGAAACTCGATTACTACTAAGGGCAACTTGTGGGAAAGTTTTACTACTGAGCATGCTGTAAGGGTCACTATTACTACTTAGAGCCAGTGTGGGGGACAATATTATTACTGATGCCACTGTGGGCGACACTATTACATCTCAGGGCACTGTGGGGTCACTATTCCAACTGAGTGCTACTGTAGGGGACTATTTCTTTTACTTGCCACTGTGGGGGATACTTTTACTACTGAGAGCCACTGTGGGGTCACTATTACTACTGAGTGCCACTATGTGGGTCACTTACTACTGGGGCCACTGTGGGGGGCACTATTACTACTGAGGGCTACTGTGAGGGACACTATCACTACTGAGGCTACTGTGGGGGACACTATCACTACTGAGGGCTGCTTGGGGGAAACCATTACTGCTAGGGCCATTGTGTGGGTCACCTTTACTACTGAGGGCCATTGTGGATATACACTATTACTAATGGGGCCATTGTGGAGGACACTATTACTACTGAGGGACAATATGTGGGTCACTGTTACTATTGAGGGCTATTGTGTGGGTCACTGTTATTACTGCAGACACTTCAGGGGTGACTGTTACTGCTGAGGGCCACTGTAGTAGTCACTATTACTACTGAGGAATTCTGTGGGGGTCCTTTTTACCACAGGGGCTACTATAGGGGACACTATTACTACTGAGTGCCACTGTGTGGTTCACTATTACTACTGTGCCCACTGTTGGGGGTTAATGTTACTACTGAGGGCCACTGTGGGGGTAACTATTACTACTGGAGCCACTGTGAGGGTCACTATTAATACTAAGTACTGCTGTGGTGGACACCATTACTACTGAGGACACTGGGGGGATGCTGTTACTACTGAGGGCCACTCTGGGGGTCACTATTACTACTGCGGCCACTGTGAGGGACACTATTACTACTGAGGGCCACTGTGGTGGTAACTATTATTACTGATGTCTTCTTTGGGGGACACTATTGCTACTGAGGCCACTGTGGGGGTCACTATTACTACTGGGGCCACTGTGGGGACGCAGGTTCTACTGAGGGCTACATTCAGGGACACTATTACTACTGAGGCCATTGTGTGGGTCACTGTTACTAATGAGGGCCACTGTTGGGAACACTATTTCTACTGATGCAACTGTGGGGGACACTATTGCTACTGTGGCTACTATAGGGGTTAATATAACTACTGAATGTACTGTGAGGGTCACTATTATTACTGCAGGCACTGTGTGGGTCACTGTTGCTACTAAGTGCATTGAGGGGGTCACTTTTACTACTGAGGGCCACTTATGGGAAAACTATTGCTACTGAGGGCACTATAGGGGTCATTATTAGTACTGAGTGCAATGTGGAGGTCACTATTACTACTGAGGGCCACTGTGGGTGTATGTATTACTAATGGGGCCCCTGTGAGGTCACTTTTACCACTGAGGGCCACTGTGGTGGTCACTATTACTGCTGAGGGCTACTGTGGGGGACAGTATTACTTCCAAAGACCACTGTGGGTGACACTATTTTTACTGGGGCCACTGTGGGGGTCACGGTTTCTACTGAGTGCCACTATGGGGGCGGTATTACCACTGAGGGCTACTGTGGGGGACACTATTCCTAGACGGGGCCACTGTGGGGGTCACTATTACTACTGAGGGGTACTGTGGGGGATACAATTACTATTAATGGCTACTGTGGAGGACACTAGTGTTACCGAGGCGCCTGTGGGGGTCACTTACTACTGAGGGCTAGTGTGAGAGACACTACTAGTACTAAGGCGACTGCGGGGGACACGATTACTAGTGAGCTCTACTGTGGGGGACACTATTACTGCTAAAGACCACTGTGGGGGACAATATTACTACTAAGGGCTACTTTGGGGGACAGTATTACTACTGAAGACCACTGTGGGGATAACTATTAGTACTGAGGGCCACTGTGGAGGTCACTTTTACTGCTGAGGGACACTTAATGGGTTCCTTTTACTACTTGGGCCACTGTGGCGGTCACTATTAAAACTGAGGGCCACTGAGGGTGTCACTGAAGGCTTCTGTAAGAGACACTATTGCTACTGAGGCCACTGTGGGGTCACTATTATTACTGACGGTTACTGTGGGGGACAATACTACTACTGAGGGCTACAGTGGAGGACACTATTACTACTGAGACCATTCTGTGAGTCATTATTTATACTAAAGGCCATGTGGGGGACAGTATTACTACTGATCCCACTGTGGGGGGCACAATTGCTACTGAGGTCACGGTGGAGTACAATATTACTACTGAGGGATACTGTGGGGGACACTTTTGCTACAGGGGGCACTGTGGAGGTCACTATTACTTCTGGGGCCATTGTGGGGGACGCTAATACTACTGAGGGCCACTATCAGGGACAATATTACTACTGAGGGCCACTGTGGGGGACAGTATTACTACTGATGGCTACTGTAAGGGACGATGTTACTACTGAGGGCCACTGTGTGGGACACACTGTTACTAGTGCGGCCACTTTGGGTTCACTATTACTACTGAGGGCTACTGTTGGGAACACTATTACTACTGAGGGCCACTGTGGGGGACACTATTACTACTGAGGTGACTGTGGGGACACTATTACTACTGAGAGCTACTGTAGGAGACACAACTGCTACTGTGGCCACTGTGGGTGTCACTGTTACAACTGGGGCCATTGTGGGGGATAAAATTACTATTGGGGCCACTCTGTGGGTCACTATTACTACTGAGGGCCAATGTGGGGGACACTATTACTACTGATGCCACTGTGGGGGACGCTATTGCTACTGAAGGATCTTTGGGAGTCATAATTTTTTTGTGGCCATTGTGAGGGACACTGTTACTACTGAGGGCCACTGCGGGGGTCACTATTACTACTAGGGGCAAATGTGGGGGATACTGTTACTACTCAGGGCCACTGTGGGGTCACTATTACTGCTGAAGGCCACTATGTGCGTAACTATTACAGCTCGTGCCATTGCGGGTAATACTATTACTCTTGGGACCACTCTGTGGGGGTTACCATTACTACTGAGTTCACTGTGGGGGATGCTATTACTACTGATGGCAACTGTGGGGTACACTTTTATTACTGATGGCCACTGTGGGAGTCACTTTTACTACTGGGGCCACTTTGGGTTCACAATTAAAACTTAGGGCCACTGTGGGGGTCACTGTTACTTCTGAGGGTCCCTTTGAGGGACACTATTACTACTGAGGGGTACTGTGGGAGACACTATTGCTACTGAGGATCACTGTATGAGTAATTATTAATACTGAGGGCCGTGTGGGGGACAGTAATACTACTGATGCCACTTTGGGGGGCACAATTGCTACTGTGGCCTTTATGGGGGTCAATATTACTACTGATTGCACTGTGGGGGTCACTATTACTACTGAGGGCCACTGTGGGGGTTTCTGTTATTACTGATGACCAATGTGGGGGACACTATTTCTAGTAGGGCATTGTGCAGTCACTAGTACTACTTAGGGCAACTGTTGAGGACACTATTACATTTGCGACCACTCTGGGGGACACTATTACTACTGAGGGCTTTTGTGGGGTACACTATTGCTACTGGGGCTATTGTGGGTGTCATTATTACAACTGGGACCATTGCAGAGGACACTATTACTATTTGGGACACTTTATGGTTAACTATTAGAGATGAGCGGGCACGCTCGGATGAGGCAGTTACTCGAGCGAGCATCGCTCTTCTCGAGTAACTGCATTCTCGACCGAGCAGGCTCGGGGGACGGCTGGGGTGAGCAGGGGGGCGGCGGGGGGTAGTATTATTGCTCAGGGCCCCTGCCGCCCCCCCTTCCCCCTGAGCCTGCTTGGATGAGACTGCAGTTACTCGAGAAGAGCGATGCTCGCTCGAGTAACTGCCTTATCCGAGTGTGCTCGCTCATCTCTAGTCACTATTACTACTGGGGTTACACTATAACTACTGATGCCAGTTTGGGGGACAGTATTGCAACTGAAGGCACTATGGGGGTAATTAATTACTACTGAGGCCACTGTGTTGGACACTATTACTACTGACGGCAACTTTGGGGGTCACTATTACTACCAGGGCCATTGTGGAGTACACTGTTACTACTGAGGGCCACTGTTAGGGTCACTTTTACTACTGGGGCCACTGTGGGGTCACTATTACTGCTGAGGGCTACCGTGGGGCACACTAATGCTACTGAAGCCCCTGAGGGGGGACACTTTTACTTCTAAGAACAGTTTGGGGTTGTTATTACTACTACGGCCTCTGTGGGGGACAATATTACTGCTCAGGGCCACTGTGAAGGTCACTATTAATACTGGGGCCACTTTGGGGTCACTATTACTGCTCGGGGCCTCTATGTGGGTCACTGTTACTACTGGGGCCATTGTGGGTAACATTAAATGTACTAAGGGCCACTGTGGGGGTTACTATTACTATGGAGTGCACTGTGGGGGATGCTATTACTACTAAGGGCCATTGTGGGGGTCACTTTTAGTGCTGGGGGCCGCTATGTAGGTCACTATTACTACTGGGGCCACTGTGGGGGATAACATTACTACTGAGGGCCACTGTGAGGTCAGTATTACTACTGATCTCTACTTTGGGGGAAACTATTCTCTTGAGGGCTAAGGTGGGGTACACTATTACTACTGAGGGCCACTGTGGGTGTCACTTTTACTGCTGAGAGACACTATGTGGGTTGCTTTTACTACTGGGGCCACTGTGGGGGTCACTATTACTACTAAGGGCCACTGTGGGGGTCACTATTAATACTGGGGCCTCTGTGGGGGTCACTATTACTACAGAGGACCAATGTGAGAGTCACTATTACTACTGGAGTCACTGTTGGGGTCACTATTACTACTGGGGCCTCTGTGGGAGTTACTATTACTACTGAGGGCCACTGTGGGGGTCACTATTACTACTGAGGGCCACTGTGGGGGTCACTATTACTACTGGGGCCACTGTGGGGGGTCACTATTACTACTGGGGCCACTGTAGGGGTCACTATTACTACTGAGGGCCACTGTGGGGGTCACTATTACTACAGAGGGCCATTGTGGGGTTACTATTACTACTAAGGACATGGTGGGGGTCACTATTAGTACTGGGGCCTCTGTGGGGGGGGTCACTATTACTACTAGGGCCACTGTGGGGTCACTGTAACTACTAAGGGACACTGTGGGGGTCACTATTGCTACTGAGAGCTTCTGCGGGGTCACTATTTCTACTGCGGCTAGTGTGCGAGACACTACTATTGAAGGCTTCTGTGGGGGTTACTATTACTGCTGGGACCACCTTGGGGGACACTATTTCTTCTGGGGCCACTATGGGGGTGACTGTTACTACTGAGGGCTACTGTGGATAACACTATTACTACTGATATAAAAAGGCAAAAGACAATTAGAAAAAAACTCACGCTCTTAGGACAACTTAAAAATAATATCTCAGATTTTCCAAAGGACTAATGCTTGGGAAATAAATAATACTTATTTCGAAGGAGGGGGATCTGGTACCACAGAAGCCCCCTCCTAGTATCGACACTGTGTGTAGCAGTGGCGATAATCCTGTGGTATTCCGACCAGTATTGAAAAGGGGGCACTATTACGACTCAGGGCCAATGTGGGGGTCACTATTACTACTGGGGTTACTGTGGAGGTCACTATTACTACTGAGGCCACTGGGGGGGTCACTATTACTACTGAGGGCCACTGTGGGGGTCACTGTTACTACTGAGGGACACTTTGGGAGTCACTTTTACTACTGGGGAGACTGTGGTGGTCACTATTACTATTGGGGCCTCTGTGAGGTTTACATTTACTACTGTGGTCTCTGTGAGGGTCACTATTATTACAGAGGGCCACTGTCGGCGTCACTATTGCTACTGAGGGCACTGTGTTGGTCATTATTACTAAAGAGGGCCACTGTGGGGGTCAATATTACTACTGAAGCCACTGTGGGGGGTCACTATTACTTCTTGGGCCACTGTAGGGAGTAATTATTACTACTGTGGGTCACTCTGGGAGACACTATTTCTACTGAGGGCCACTGTGGTGGTCAAGATTACTACTGAGGCCAATGTGGGGATTATTATTACTACTGGGGCCTCTGTGGGGGTCACTGTTACTAGTGAACCCACTGTGAGGGTCAGTATTACTACTGGGGCGACTGTTGGGGGCACTATTACTACTGAGGTCTTTGTAGGGGGCACTATTACTACTGGGGCCACCGTGAGGGACACTATTATTACTGAGGACACTGTGGGAGACACTATTACTAATATTATAAAAAGGAAATTAGAAAAAAACTTCATGCTCTTAGGACAGCTTAAAGATAATATTTCAGATTTTCCAAAGGACTAATGCTTGGGAAATAAATAACACTTACATTGAAGGAGGGGGGTATGGTACCACAGAAGCCCCCTCCTAGTATCGACACTTCGTGTAGCAGTGGTGGTAATGCCGTGGCATTCCGACCAGTAGTGAATGGGGGTCACTATTACTACTAAGGACCAATGTGAGAGTCACTATTACTACTGGGGTCACTGTTGGGGTCACTATTACCACTGAGGCCCCTGTGTGGGTCACTATTACTACTGGGGCCTCTGTGGGAGTTACTATTACTACTGAGGGCCACTGTTGGGGTCACTTTACTACTAAGGGCCACTGTGGGGGTCACTATCACTACTGGGGCCTCTGTGGGGGTCACTATTACTACTGAGGGGCACTGTGGGGGTCACTATTACTATTGAGAACATGGTGGGGGTCACTATTACTACTGTGAGTCACTGTGGGAGTTATTATTACTATTGAGGGCCACTGTGGGGGTCACTATTACTACTGGGGCCTCTGTGTGGGGTCACTATTACTACTGAGGACATGGTGGGGGTCACTATTACTACTGAGGCCACTGTGGGGGTCACTATTACTACTGGGGCCACTGTAACGGTCACTATTACTACTGTGAGTCACTGTGGGAGTTATTATTACTATTGAAGGCCACTGTGGGGGTCACTATTACTACTGGGGTCTCTATGGGGGTTACTGTTACTACTGAGGCCACTGTGGGGGTCACTATTACTACCGAGGCCTCTGTTCTAGACTGCAGTTGAGGGGATGCTGATTATATAGTCATGTAGTAGACAGGATTTGAGGATAAGATGATCATGCAGTCATGTAGTAGACAGCAGGTGAGGAGGAGATGATCATACAGTCATGTAGTAGACAGGAGGTAAGGAGAAGATGATCATACAGACATGTAGTAGACAGGAGGTGACAAGTTGATCATATAGTCATGTAGTAGACAGGAGGTAAGGAGAAGATGATCATACAGTCATGTAGTAGACAGGAAGTGCAGAGATGATGATCATATAGTCATGTAGCAGATAGGAGGCGAGGAGACGCTGATTATATAGTCATGTAGTAGACAGAAGATGAGGAGAAGATGATCATACAGTCATGTAGTAGACAGGAGGTGAGGAGAAGATGATCATACAGTCATATAGTAGACAGAAGATGAGGAGAAGGTGATCATACAGTCATGTAGTAGACAGGAGGTGAGGAGAAGATGATCATATAGTCATGTAGTAGACAGGAGATGAGGAGAAGATGATCATACAGTCATGTAGTAGACAGGAGGTAGAGAGAAGATGATCATACAGTCATGTAGTAAACAGGAGGTAAGGAGAAGATGATCATACAGTCATGTAGTAGACAGGAGGTGAGGAGAAGATGATCATACAGTCATGTAGTAGACAGGAGGTAAGGAGAAGATGATCATACAGTCATGTAGTAGACAGGAGGTAAGGAGAAGATGATCATACAGTCATGTAGTAGACAGGAGGTGAGGAGACGCTGATTATATAGTCATGTAGTAGACAGGAGGTGAGGAGAAGATGATCATACAGTCATGTAGTAGACAGGAGGTGAGGAGAAGATGGTCATATAGTCATGTAGTAGACAGGAGGTGAGGAGGAGATGATCATACAGTCATGTAGTAGACAGGAGGTAAGGAGAAGATGATCATACAGTCATGTAGTAGACAGGAGGTAAGGAGAAGATGATCATACAGTCATGTAGTAGACAGGAGGTGAAGAGGAGATGATCATATAGTCATGTAGTAGACAGGAGATGAGGAGAAGATGATCATACAGTCATGTAGTAGACAGGAGGTAAGGAGAAGATGATTATACAGTCATGTAGTAGACAGGAGGTGAAGAGGAGATGATCATACAGTCATGTAGTAGACAGGAGGTGAGGAGAAGATGAGCATACACTCATGTAGTAGACAGGAGGTGAGGAGGAGATGATCATACAGTCATGTAGTAGACAGGAGGTAAGGAGAAGATGATCATACAGTCATGTAGTAGACAGGAGGTAAGGAGAAGATGATCATACAGTCATGTAGTAGACAGGAAGTGAGGAGAAGATGATCACACAGTCATGTAGTAGACAGGAGGTGACAAGTTGATCATATAGTCATGTAGTAGACAGGAGGTAAGGAGAAGATGATCATACAGTCATGTAGTAGACAGGAGGTAAAGAGAAGATGATCATACAGTCATGTAGTAGACAGGAGGTGAGGAGAAGATGGTCATATAGTCATGTAGTAGATAGGAGGTGAGGAGGAGATGATCATACAGTCATGTAGTAGACAGGAGGTGAGGAGGAGATGATCATACAGTCATGTAGTAGACAGGAGGTAAGGAGAAGATGATCATACAGTCATGTAGTAGACAGGAAGTGAGGAGGAGATGATCATACAGTCATGTAGTAGACAGGAGGTGATGAGTAGATGACCATACAGTCATGTAGTAGACAGGAGGTAAGGAGAAGATGATCATACAGTCATGTAGTAGACAGGAGGTGAGGAGATGATCATACAGTCATGTAGTAGACAGGAGGTGACAAGTTGATCATATAGTCATGTAGTAGACAGGAGGTGAGGAGAAGATGATCATACAGTCATGTAGTAGATAGGAGGTAAGGAGATGATCATACAGTCATGTAGTAGACAGGAGGTGAGGAGAAGATGATCATACAGTCATGTAGTAGACAGGAGATGAGGAGAAGATGATCATACAGTCATGTAGTAGACAGGAGGTGAGGAGAAGATGATCATACAGTCATGTAGTAGATAGGAGGTAAGGAGGAGATGATCATACAGTCATGTAGTAGACAGGAGGTGAGGAGGAGATGATCATACAGTCATGTAGTAGACAGGAGGTAAGGAGAAGATGATCATACAGTCATGTAGTAGACAGGAAGTGAGGAGAAGATGATCATACAGTCATGTAGTAGACAGGAGGGGAGGAGAAGATGATCATACAGTCATGTAGTGGACAGAAGGTAAGGAGAAGATGATCATACAGTCATGTAGTAGACAGAAGGTAAGGAGAAGATGATCACACAGTCATGTAGTAGACAGGAAGTGAGGAGAACATAATCACACAGTCATGTAATAGACAGGAGGTGAGGAGTAGATGACCATACAGTCATGTAGTAGACAGGAGGTGAGGAGAAGATGATCTTACACTCATGTAGTAGACAGAAGGTAAGGAGAAGATGATTACACAGTCATGTAGTAGACAGGAAGTGAGGAGAACATAATCACACAGTCATGTAGTAGACAGGAGGTGAGGAGAAGATGATCATACAGTCATGTAGTAGACAGGAGGTGAGGAGAAGATGATCATACAGTCATGTAGTAGACAGGAGGTGAGGAGATGATCATACAGTCATGTAGTAGACAGGAGGTGAGGAGGAGATGATCATACAGTCATGTAGTAGACAGGAGGTAAGGAGAAGATGATCATACAGTCATGTAGTAGACAGGAGGTGAAGAGGAGATGATCATACAGTCATGTAGTAGACAGGAGGTGAGGAGAAGATGATCATACAGTCATGTAGTAGACAGGAGGTGAGGAGAAGATGATCATACAGTCATGTAGTAGACAGGAGGTAAGGAGAAGATGATCATACAGTCATGTAGTAGACAGGAGGTAAGGAGAAGATGATCATACAGTCATGTAGTAGACAGGAAGTGAGGAGAAGATGATCATACAGTCATGTAGTAGACAGGAGGTGAGGAGGAGATGATCATACAGTCATGTAGTAGACAGGAGGTGATGAGTAGATGACAATACAGTCATGTAGTAGACAGGAGGTGAGGAGGAGATGATCATACAGTCATGTAGTAGACAGGAGGTAAGGAGAAGATGATCATACAGTCATGTAGTAGACAGGAGGTGAGGAGAAGATGGTCATATAGTCATATAGTAGATAGGAGGTGAGGAGGAGATGATCATACAGTCATGTAGTAGACAGGAGGTGAGGAGGAGATGATCATACAGTCATGTAGTAGACAGGAGGTAAGGAGAAGATGATCATACAGTCATGTAGTAGACAGGAAGTGAGGAGGAGATGATCATACAGTCATGTAGTAGACAGGAGGTGATGAGTAGATGACAATACAGTCATGTAGTAGACAGGAGGTAAGGAGAAGATGATCATACAGTCATGTAGTAGACAGGAGGTGAGGAGATGATTATACACTCATGTAGTAGACAGGAGGTGACAAGTTGATCATATAGTCATGTAGTAGACAGGAGGTGAGGAGAAGATGATCATACAGTCATGTAGTAGATAGGAGGTAAGTAGATGATCATACAGTCATGTAGTAGACAGGAGGTGAGGAGAAGATGATCATACAGTCATGTAGTAGACAGGAGATGAGGAGAAGATTATCATACAGTCATGTAGTAGACAGGAGGTGAGGAGGAGATGATCATACAGTCATGTAGTAGATAGGAGGTGAGGAGGAGATGATCATACAGTCATGTAGTAGACAGGAGGTGAGGAGGAGATGATCATACGCTCATGTAGTAGACAGGAGGTGAGGAGTAGATGACCATACAGTCATGTAGTAGACAGGAGGTGAGGAGAAGATGATCATACACTCATGTAGTAGACAGGAGGTAAGGAGAAGATGATCACACAGTCATGTAGTAGACAGGAAGTGAGGAGAACATAATCACACAGTCATGTAGTAGACAGGAGGTGAGGAGTAGATGACCATACAGTCATGTAGTAGACAGGAGGTAAGGAGAAGATGATCATACAGTCATGTAGTAGACAGGAGGTGAGGAGATGATCATACAGTCATGTAGTAGACAGGAGGTGAGGAGGAGATGATCATACAGTCATGTAGTAGACAGGAGCTAAGGAGAAGATGATCATACAGTCATGTAGTAGACAGGAGATGAGGAGAAGATGATCATACAGTCATGTAGTAGACAGGAGGTAAGGAGAAGATGATCATACAGTCATGTAGTAGACAGGAGGTGAGGAGAAGATGATCATACAGTCATGTAGTAGACAGGAGGTGAGGAGAAGATGATCATACAGTCATGTAGTAGACAGGAGGTAAAGAGAAGATGATCATACAGTCATGTAGTAGACAGGAAGTGAGGAGAAGATGATCATACAGTCATGTAGTAGACAGGAGGTGACAAGTTGATCATATAGTTATGTAGTAGACAGGAGGTGAGGAGAAGATGATCATACAGTCATGTAGTAGAAAGGAGGTGAGGAGAAGATGGTCATATAGACATGTAGTAGATAGGAGGTGAGGAGCAGATGATCATACAGTCATGTAGTAGACAGGAAGTGAGGAGAAGAGGATCATACAGTCATGTAGTAGACAGGAGGTGACAAGTTGATCATATAGTCATGTAGTAGACAGGAGGTGAGGAGGAGATGATCATACAGTCATGTAGTAGACAGGAGGTAAGGAGAAGATGATCATACAGTCATGCAGTAGACAGGAAGTGAGGAGAAGATGATCATACAGTCATGTAGTAGACAGGAGGTGAGGAGTAGATGACCATACAGTCATGTAGTAGACAGGAGGTAAGGAGAAGATGATCATACAGTCATGTAGTAGACAGGAGGTGAGGAGATGATCATACAGTCATGTAGTAGACAGGAGGTGACAAGTTGATCATATAGTCATGTAGTAGACAGGAGGTGAGGAGAAGATGATCATACAGTCATGTAGTAGATAGGAGGTAAGGAGATGATCATACAGTCATGTAGTAGATAGGAGGTGAGGAGAAGATGATCATACAGTCATGTAGTAGACAGGAGATGAGGAGAAGATGATCATACAGTCATGTAGTAGACAGGAGGTGAGTAGAAGATGATCATACAGTCATGTAGTAGACAGGAGGTGAGGAGAAGATGATCATACAGTCATGTAGTAGACAGGAAGTGAGGAGAAGATGATCATACAGTCATGTGGTAGACAGGAGGTGAGGAGAAGATGATCATACGCTCATGTAGTAGACAGGAGGTGAGGAGAAGATGATCATACAGTCATGGAGTAGACAGGAGGTGAGGAGTAGATGACCATACAGTCATGTAGTAGACAGGAGGGGAGAAGAAGATGATCATACAGTCATGTAGTAGACAGGAGGTGAGGAGAAGATGATCATACAGTCATGTAGTAGACAGGAGGTGACAAGTTGATCATACAGTCAAGTAGTAGACAGGAGGTGAGGAGAAGATGATCATACAGTCATGTAGTAGACAGGAGGTAAGGAGAAGATGATCATACAGTCATGTAGTAGACAGGAGGTGAGGAGAAGGTGGTCATATAGTCATGTAGTAGACAGGAGGTGAGGAGAAGATGGTCATATAGTCATGTAGTAGACAGGAGGTGAGGAGAAGATGATCATACAGTCATGTAGTAGACAGGAGGTGGGGAGAAGATGATCATACAGTCATGTAGTAGACAGGAGGTAAGGAGAAGATGATCATACAGTCATGTAGTAGACAGGAGGTGAGGAGGAGATGATCATACAGTCATGTAGTAGACAGGAGGTGAGGAGAAGATGATCATACAGTCATGTAGTAGACAGGAGGTGAGGAGAAGATGGTCATACAGTCATGTAGTAGACAGGAGGTGACAAGTTGATCATACAGTCAAGTAGTAGACAGGAGGTGAGGAGAAGATGATCATACAGTCATGTAGTAGACAGGAGGTAAGGAGAAGATGATCATACAGTCATGTAGTAGACAGGAGGTGGGGAGAAGATGATCATACAGTCATGTAGTAGACAGGAGGTAAGGAGAAGATGATCATACAGTCATGTAGTAGACAGGAGGTGAGGAGGAGATGATCATACAGTCATGTAGTAGACAGGAGGTGAGGAGAAGATGATCATACAGTCATGTAGTAGACAGGAGGTGAGGAGAAGGTGGTCATATAGTCATGTAGTAGACAGGAGGTGAGGAGAAGATGGTCATATAGTCATGTAGTAGACAGGAGGTGAGGAGAAGATGATCATACAGTCATGTAGTAGACAGGAGGTGAGGAGGAGATGATCATACAGTCATGTAGTAGACAGGAGGTAAGGAGAAGATGATCATACGCTCATGTAGTAGACAGGAGGTGAGGAGTAGATGATCATACAGTCATGTAGTAGACAGGAGGTGAGGAGGAGATGATCACACAGTCATGTAGTAGACAGGAGGTGAGGAGAAGATGATCACACAGTCATGTAGTAGACAGGAGGTGAGGAGGAGATGATCATACAGTCATGTAGTAGACAGGAGGTGAGGAGAAGATGATCATACAGTCATGTAGTAGATAGGAGGTAAGGAGATGATCATACAGTCATGTAGTAGACAGGAGGTGAGGAGAAGATGATCATACAGTCATGTAGTAGACAGGAGATGAGGAGAAGATGATCATACAGTCATGTAGTAGACAGGAGGTGAGGAGAAGATGATCATACAGTCATGTAGTAGATAGGAGGTAAGGAGGAGATGATCATACAGTCATGTAGTAGACAGGAGGTGAGGAGGAGATGATCATACAGTCATGTAGTAGACAGGAGGTAAGGAGAAGATGATCATACAGTCATGTAGTAGACAGGAAGTGAGGAGAAGATGATCATACAGTCATGTAGTAGACAGGAGGGGAGGAGAAGATGATCATACAGTCATGTAGTGGACAGAAGGTAAGGAGAAGATGATCATACAGTCATGTAGTAGACAGAAGGTAAGGAGAAGATGATCACACAGTCATGTAGTAGACAGGAAGTGAGGAGAACATAATCACACAGTCATGTAATAGACAGGAGGTGAGGAGTAGATGACCATACAGTCATGTAGTAGACAGGAGGTGAGGAGAAGATGATCTTACACTCATGTAGTAGACAGAAGGTAAGGAGAAGATGATTACACAGTCATGTAGTAGACAGGAAGTGAGGAGAACATAATCACACAGTCATGTAGTAGACAGGAGGTGAGGAGAAGATGATCATACAGTCATGTAGTAGACAGGAGGTGAGGAGAAGATGATCATACAGTCATGTAGTAGACAGGAGGTGAGGAGATGATCATACAGTCATGTAGTAGACAGGAGGTGAGGAGGAGATGATCATACAGTCATGTAGTAGACAGGAGGTAAGGAGAAGATGATCATACAGTCATGTAGTAGACAGGAGGTGAAGAGGAGATGATCATACAGTCATGTAGTAGACAGGAGGTGAGGAGAAGATGATCATACAGTCATGTAGTAGACAGGAGGTGAGGAGAAGATGATCATACAGTCATGTAGTAGACAGGAGGTAAGGAGAAGATGATCATACAGTCATGTAGTAGACAGGAGGTAAGGAGAAGATGATCATACAGTCATGTAGTAGACAGGAAGTGAGGAGAAGATGATCATACAGTCATGTAGTAGACAGGAGGTGAGGAGGAGATGATCATACAGTCATGTAGTAGACAGGAGGTGATGAGTAGATGACAATACAGTCATGTAGTAGACAGGAGGTGAGGAGGAGATGATCATACAGTCATGTAGTAGACAGGAGGTAAGGAGAAGATGATCATACAGTCATGTAGTAGACAGGAGGTGAGGAGAAGATGGTCATATAGTCATATAGTAGATAGGAGGTGAGGAGGAGATGATCATACAGTCATGTAGTAGACAGGAGGTGAGGAGGAGATGATCATACAGTCATGTAGTAGACAGGAGGTAAGGAGAAGATGATCATACAGTCATGTAGTAGACAGGAAGTGAGGAGGAGATGATCATACAGTCATGTAGTAGACAGGAGGTGATGAGTAGATGACAATACAGTCATGTAGTAGACAGGAGGTAAGGAGAAGATGATCATACAGTCATGTAGTAGACAGGAGGTGAGGAGATGATTATACACTCATGTAGTAGACAGGAGGTGACAAGTTGATCATATAGTCATGTAGTAGACAGGAGGTGAGGAGAAGATGATCATACAGTCATGTAGTAGATAGGAGGTAAGTAGATGATCATACAGTCATGTAGTAGACAGGAGGTGAGGAGAAGATGATCATACAGTCATGTAGTAGACAGGAGATGAGGAGAAGATTATCATACAGTCATGTAGTAGACAGGAGGTGAGGAGGAGATGATCATACAGTCATGTAGTAGATAGGAGGTGAGGAGGAGATGATCATACAGTCATGTAGTAGACAGGAGGTGAGGAGGAGATGATCATACGCTCATGTAGTAGACAGGAGGTGAGGAGTAGATGACCATACAGTCATGTAGTAGACAGGAGGTGAGGAGAAGATGATCATACACTCATGTAGTAGACAGGAGGTAAGGAGAAGATGATCACACAGTCATGTAGTAGACAGGAAGTGAGGAGAACATAATCACACAGTCATGTAGTAGACAGGAGGTGAGGAGTAGATGACCATACAGTCATGTAGTAGACAGGAGGTAAGGAGAAGATGATCATACAGTCATGTAGTAGACAGGAGGTGAGGAGATGATCATACAGTCATGTAGTAGACAGGAGGTGAGGAGGAGATGATCATACAGTCATGTAGTAGACAGGAGCTAAGGAGAAGATGATCATACAGTCATGTAGTAGACAGGAGATGAGGAGAAGATGATCATACAGTCATGTAGTAGACAGGAGGTAAGGAGAAGATGATCATACAGTCATGTAGTAGACAGGAGGTGAGGAGAAGATGATCATACAGTCATGTAGTAGACAGGAGGTGAGGAGAAGATGATCATACAGTCATGTAGTAGACAGGAGGTAAAGAGAAGATGATCATACAGTCATGTAGTAGACAGGAAGTGAGGAGAAGATGATCATACAGTCATGTAGTAGACAGGAGGTGACAAGTTGATCATATAGTTATGTAGTAGACAGGAGGTGAGGAGAAGATGATCATACAGTCATGTAGTAGAAAGGAGGTGAGGAGAAGATGGTCATATAGACATGTAGTAGATAGGAGGTGAGGAGCAGATGATCATACAGTCATGTAGTAGACAGGAAGTGAGGAGAAGAGGATCATACAGTCATGTAGTAGACAGGAGGTGACAAGTTGATCATATAGTCATGTAGTAGACAGGAGGTGAGGAGGAGATGATCATACAGTCATGTAGTAGACAGGAGGTAAGGAGAAGATGATCATACAGTCATGCAGTAGACAGGAAGTGAGGAGAAGATGATCATACAGTCATGTAGTAGACAGGAGGTGAGGAGTAGATGACCATACAGTCATGTAGTAGACAGGAGGTAAGGAGAAGATGATCATACAGTCATGTAGTAGACAGGAGGTGAGGAGATGATCATACAGTCATGTAGTAGACAGGAGGTGACAAGTTGATCATATAGTCATGTAGTAGACAGGAGGTGAGGAGAAGATGATCATACAGTCATGTAGTAGATAGGAGGTAAGGAGATGATCATACAGTCATGTAGTAGATAGGAGGTGAGGAGAAGATGATCATACAGTCATGTAGTAGACAGGAGATGAGGAGAAGATGATCATACAGTCATGTAGTAGACAGGAGGTGAGTAGAAGATGATCATACAGTCATGTAGTAGACAGGAGGTGAGGAGAAGATGATCATACAGTCATGTAGTAGACAGGAAGTGAGGAGAAGATGATCATACAGTCATGTGGTAGACAGGAGGTGAGGAGAAGATGATCATACGCTCATGTAGTAGACAGGAGGTGAGGAGAAGATGATCATACAGTCATGGAGTAGACAGGAGGTGAGGAGTAGATGACCATACAGTCATGTAGTAGACAGGAGGGGAGAAGAAGATGATCATACAGTCATGTAGTAGACAGGAGGTGAGGAGAAGATGATCATACAGTCATGTAGTAGACAGGAGGTGACAAGTTGATCATACAGTCAAGTAGTAGACAGGAGGTGAGGAGAAGATGATCATACAGTCATGTAGTAGACAGGAGGTAAGGAGAAGATGATCATACAGTCATGTAGTAGACAGGAGGTGAGGAGAAGGTGGTCATATAGTCATGTAGTAGACAGGAGGTGAGGAGAAGATGGTCATATAGTCATGTAGTAGACAGGAGGTGAGGAGAAGATGATCATACAGTCATGTAGTAGACAGGAGGTGGGGAGAAGATGATCATACAGTCATGTAGTAGACAGGAGGTAAGGAGAAGATGATCATACAGTCATGTAGTAGACAGGAGGTGAGGAGGAGATGATCATACAGTCATGTAGTAGACAGGAGGTGAGGAGAAGATGATCATACAGTCATGTAGTAGACAGGAGGTGAGGAGAAGATGGTCATACAGTCATGTAGTAGACAGGAGGTGACAAGTTGATCATACAGTCAAGTAGTAGACAGGAGGTGAGGAGAAGATGATCATACAGTCATGTAGTAGACAGGAGGTAAGGAGAAGATGATCATACAGTCATGTAGTAGACAGGAGGTGGGGAGAAGATGATCATACAGTCATGTAGTAGACAGGAGGTAAGGAGAAGATGATCATACAGTCATGTAGTAGACAGGAGGTGAGGAGGAGATGATCATACAGTCATGTAGTAGACAGGAGGTGAGGAGAAGATGATCATACAGTCATGTAGTAGACAGGAGGTGAGGAGAAGGTGGTCATATAGTCATGTAGTAGACAGGAGGTGAGGAGAAGATGGTCATATAGTCATGTAGTAGACAGGAGGTGAGGAGAAGATGATCATACAGTCATGTAGTAGACAGGAGGTGAGGAGGAGATGATCATACAGTCATGTAGTAGACAGGAGGTAAGGAGAAGATGATCATACGCTCATGTAGTAGACAGGAGGTGAGGAGTAGATGATCATACAGTCATGTAGTAGACAGGAGGTGAGGAGGAGATGATCACACAGTCATGTAGTAGACAGGAGGTGAGGAGAAGATGATCACACAGTCATGTAGTAGACAGGAGGTGAGGAGGAGATGATCATACAGTCATGTAGTAGACAGGAGGTGAGGAGAAGATGATCATACAGTCATGTAGTAGACAGGAGGTGAGGAGATGATCATACAGTCATGTAGTAAGCAAGAGGTGGGGAGAAGTTGATTATAGAGTCGTGTAGTAAATAGAAGGTGGGGAGAAGATGATCATACAGTCATGTAGTACACAGGAGGTGAGGAGAAGATGCTCATAGTAGACAAGAGGTGAGAACAAGATGATTATATAGTCATGTCCCCCTACAGTGATGGGATATTCCTGCAGGATAATGCACTGTGCTGTCGGGCCTCTAGTTGTCCAGAACTGGTTAGAGGAGCATTCTGAAAAGTTCCTACGAATGTTGTGGCCAGCACAATCCGCCGACATGAACTTGATTCAGTATTTATGGGATTTGGTGGAGCGGACCATTCACCTCCGAGATGCTGCACCTACAGATACCCCGGAGTTGTGGGGGCAAACAGACGGCTTAACATCCCTCCAGACGTCTTTCGGGCACCTGTGTAATTGATGCCACATTGAGCTGCTTCACCAGGCTAGAGGGGTTTGACATGATATTAGTACGTTATCCCGTGTTTCTTGTCACATGTTGTATTTTATTTAGGTGGTAAAAGTTAATAATGTGATTTGTAAATTTATTTATTAAAAATGTCAAAATAGAGGAAACATTTTTAAATTTGGTGTTTTTTTCAACTGCAGCAGGAGCGGTGTGTAAGGGATTGTACTAATGGTATTTAGCAGATATGTGTTTCCTCTGGTTTATTTCTTTTGGGAGCACGTTTGATACATTCTGTCAGTTTCTGAGCAGTTTAGGACACTTACGAATTTGACATTCATCTGAAATGATTTGACATATTTTCATTTTAAATGTCATGTATATTTTTGATGTGTATCCACGGTACAGATGATTAGTTGGTGTAATAACTAATCGATATAATGAATTTATATAAGGGTGCCCACCCACTGGCGTTTTTTTTCACTGCGAAATTCGCAGGTTTTTTTTTTCTGCAGGGAGTCTATGGGACTTGTAATGTAAAAATCGCGATCGCGCAAAATCGCGATTTACCGCGATATCGCGATTTTGCGCGATCGCGATTTTAGCTTTGCATGTCCCATAGCCCAAAGACCCCTGCAGAAAAAAAAAAACGCTGCGAATTTCGCAGTAAAAAAACGCTAGTGGGTGGGCACCCTAAGGGTATGTTCACACATAGCAGAATTGGTGCTGTGGAAAATCTGTGTCAAATTCGGCATTAGACCACTGGTGCAGATTTTAGCACTGATTTAGATGTGGATCCGCAATAGACTTCAGTCCAACGTTTGAAAGGGTGAAATCAGCTGCGGATCTGCACCAAAATCCACTACTTGAAAAATAGTATTTATCTTAAAATGGACCCTATACTAACTAAATAGTACGGGTGATTGTAATAGCAGGGGTAATGTGGCTCTTTTCCATACTGAGCTCTCCTTATCTCTCACTGACTGCAGACAGAGAGAGGCACTGATGTAGCTGACATGTAATATACAAAGTTTCCCAGTCTGCCCTGTGTTTGGCTGTCAGTGATGACGTCATCTGCCCCTAAACCAATCAGTAACAGCCTGCTTCTGGTGGTTTACCTGTTGCGAGGGCGACACGATCGGCGGTGGGGTGGGTGACATAAATTCAACGTCAATTTGCCATTGGTGGTTGTAAAAGAGTTAAAGATGCTATCCAGTTATAAACTATTGGTAGTCTATCCTTACGGTAGGCCATCAGTAGTAGATCAGTGGAGGTCTGCTGCTTGGGTCCCCACAGATTAGCAGTACTCAGGTACTGATTTCTGCAGGAAGCGGATAGCTCCATTCCCACTGCAGTGGCCAGGCTTGGTATTACAGTCCATTCACTTCAATTGGAACTTTGCCTGTAATACCAAGCCTGGCCACTGCAGCGGGAAAGGCGCTATCCACTTCCTGCAGAAATCAGTTCAAAGACTGAGCGAACCAGATTGATCAATGGGAATTCTGGGTGGCGGACCCCTGCTGATCTACTTTGGATCTACTGATGGACCTACTGATCTACTATGGACCTATCTTGCAAATAGCATATCAATAGTTTACAACTGGGCAACCCCTTTAAATACTATTTGTGAAACCCTCCTATAGAATTTTCTATGACCACCTAATAATCCAGAATATCTGATCATCCAGCACAGTTTCTTCTCCAGTTTTATACTACAAAGAAGAAAAACAAGGTATTCTGGATGTGCGCTCCGCAGAGTAAAAGAAAATCCGATTCCAGGGCTGAATGCGGCCGAGCAGCGTCCTTCCAGGGTTTGTAGGGCGACGGCGGAGAACCTGCTCTGCCCGAGAAGGGTAAATAATAACGGCAGCAACTTTCCTCCCAGTCCTGCCCTAAATGACGAGGAATGTGTCTTTGGAAAGCTGCCCCCGGATAATTTTGTTTTCCACATATCGTCTTTGTTTATCCCGCCCGGCCGAGACGTTGTTGGCACCTATTCCGGAGAACACTGCTAGCCGTTTTCAATAGCCCCATGTACAAGTGAACTCCTGAAAAGACCTTAGAAGAGCGGCTGAGCCAAACCGAAGAATACTGCAGTGAATTCACCTCTCGGGCCGCCCGAATAAAGAGGCGTCTGTCCCGGGACGGAGGAGCAGTAGCTGTGAAACCATACAGAATATTTACCTCAATAAATCATTAGAGGAAACTAAGGCACAATTATACCCGGAGAGAAAAAGCCATTGCAGCCGCTGATTTATGTGGTCGCCGCCTGCGCCGCCTTCGCCCGCCTGTTTTGAGTTTTACGCGTGTTTGTCTTCTTTGGCTCGCAGAATGTGTCTATAAAGTAATGAGGCTGCTTATTTAACATTCCTCATTAGAGGGTTTTGTTTTTCTTCTTGGACCTGGAGTGCAGATTTGCATCGGCCGCTGTGTTTAAGGTTTATCTAAAAGCACAAGCCGGCTCTCTGGAAACTTGTTGAATTTCTTCCTCTTGTAGAATGTTCCACTGAGCATTATTTGTGGCTTTCAGTGTCAGCAGCCTGTGTGCATTGTGCCGCACGGAGGAGGGAAGGGGCACGTGTGCCGGAGCCCTGCCACCCTCAGGGGGCACTAACGTGCTGCCGCTCTTCACGTGTCTCGCTGCCAATGGCCTGTAGGTGGCAGTGTTCTCTACTCTTTAGAAATGATCTCCCTGAAATCCGCCGTTGTGTTTCTGTCTGATCGTTCCTAGAGAAATGTACTAACTCTGCTGCACGTCTGCAGCTTCCCAACATACAGAAAATAATTGGGGCGCAAAAAACTGCACAACCAACAAAGAACTCGGCAGGAAGGTCCACATTAACCCCGTAAGGCCCTTGTGTTTCATGTTCGGCTTTTCCTCCCCACATTTACAAGGATCCCAGCATTTATTTATGCATCGGCAGCGGTCTGCGGTTGTTTTTTTGTGGGACGAGTCGTATTATTTAGGGTTTCCATTTAATGCACAATATAATGTACTAAAAAACTTTTAAAAATGGAGTGAAATGGAAAAAAAAATCACAGTTCCGCCATCTTTGGGGACCTTATTTCTACAGGGTACACACTTCGGCGCAGTAGCGTTATTCTGTGGATCGGAACGATTCCAACGAGACCAAATTTATGTGTTTTTTATTTTTGCTGTTCTAATTTTAAAAAATTTAATATTTGGAAAAAAATAAAATTCTTTTCTGCCGCCATCTTCAGCCGAAACGTTGACATTTTTCTGCACAATTGCTGGTCTTTGTGGGACGTCCTGCACTTCCTATTGGTACCATTTTCGGGTACATATGACTTTTTCTTTGCTTTTTATTACATTTTTTCTTGGAGACCAAAGCAGCTCAGTTCTGGCCTTGTGTATTTTTTTCGGACAACATTCACCGTTTGGGCTAAATAATGCGTTATTTGATAGATCAGACTTTTATGGACGCAGCGATAACAAACAGGTTTTGGTTTTTTTATTGAGGTTTTTTTATTATAAATATGGGAAAATGTAGGTTTTTAAGTTTTTACTTTTATTACTGTGACATATAGAGCGATTTTTTAAAAATATCTTTTTCAATGAATTTTTTTCTGTTTTTTAGTTTTATTTAGGGTAAAATGCTAAAAAAATGATTTTTTTAACATTTATAGTTATTTTTTTAAATTTAGAATGTTTATGCTAAAATACAGTACAGGAACGGGTTCCTCTATTTGTTTCGGACGTTTTGATATATAACATGCATAGTTCTGGATTACAGGGCGCATACGGCGATGGTTTGGGCTGGTGTCGGCTTTGGGTTATTTTCTTTCTTATGTATTTTTGTTAATTCTGTAATTTTTATTTACTGATGTGTGAACTTATGTTTTTTACTATCTGTCCCCCATGACGTCATACAAGACCTCTGGGGACATCCATAGCAGCCCCAGTTACAGGGGAAAACAACCCCTGTACTGACATTAGTCACTGGCAGAGCTGGCCAGGGTCTAGTACTACCCTGCAGCCCTGCTAGAGCAGGGACACCCAGCGGTCACATGACTCCCGTAGTGAAAGTTACACTTCTACTTTCACTTTTGAGTACACAGTGCTCATTGAGCACTGTGTACTCTGAGAAGGAAAAGGCAGAAAGGGTTGAAAAACCCTCCAGCCTTCTACTCCAGTTATCAGCTGTCACTAACAGCTGACACCCCATCCTGCCTCTTATTCATTGCAGAGACAGGTGGCTTAAAGCCCCGCCGTAATTTTACTATCAGCGGGGTTTTAAACCCAGGACCAGGCGCCGTATATTTACTGTGCCTGGTCCTTAATGGGTTAAAGGGTTAAGAGCTGCAATCAGCCAGAGCGCTGATCACAGCTGTCGCGGGCAGGGTTCAGCTGTAAGAAACAATCGGCACCCGCATCCTATGGAGCTGGATCAACTCCCATTGCCCCTCCATACAAACCCCTATCCTTCATGACCCAACTGTACGTCCCAGAGCATTAAGGGGTTAAGCTATGGCAGCAACAATTAAAGTAACAAAGCTTCAGCACTCACACACACTTAACCCCTTAGTGATCAGTCTGTTTTCATCATAGCATTACAAGAGCCGTAACTCGCTGACAGCCATATGACGGCTTGTGGTTTTTCTGGGACAAGTCGAAGATGTTACTGGCTGCACTCTGGGGGACATAAAATGTGTTGGAGATGTTACTGGCCGCACTCTGGGGGACATATAATGTGTTGGAGATGTCACTGGCTGCACTCTGGGGGACCTATAATGGGTTGGAGATGTTACTGGCTGCACTCTGGGGGACATATAATGTGTTGGAGATGTTACTGGCCGCACTGTGGGGGACATATAATGTGTTGGAGATGTTACTGGCTGCACTCTGGGGGACATATAATGTGTTGGAGATGTTACTGGCTGCACTCTGGGGGACATATAATGTGTTGGAGATGTTACTGGCTGCACTCTGGGGGACATATAATGTGTTGGAGATGTTACTGGCCGCACTCTGGGGGACATATGATGTGTTGGAGATTTCACTGGCTGCACTCTGGGGGACCTATAATGGGTTGGAGATGTTACTGGCTGCACTCTGGGGGACATATAATGTGTTGGAGATGTTACTGGCCGCACTGTGGGGGACATATAATGTGTTGGAGATGTTACTGGCTGCACTCTGGGGGACATATAATGTGTTGGAGATGTTACTGGCTGCACTCTGGGGGACATATAATGTGTTGTAGATGTTACTGGCTGCACTCTGGGGGACATATAATGTGTTGGAGATGTTACTGGCCGCACTCTGGGGGACATATAATGTGTTGGAGATGTTACTGGCTGCACTCTGGGGTACATATAATGTGTTGGAGATGTTACTGGCTGCACTCTGCAGGATATATAATGTGTTGTAGATGTTACTGGCCGCACTCTGGGGGACATATAATGTGTTGGAGATGTTACTGGCTGCACTCTGGGGTACATATGATGTGTTGGAGATGTTACTGGCCGCACTCTGGGGGACATATAATGTGTTGGAGATGTTACTGGCTGCACTCTGGGGGACATATAATGTGTTGGAGATGTTACTGGCCGCACTCTGGGGGACATATAATGTGTTGGAGATGTTACTGGATGCACTCTGGAGGACATATAATGTGTTGGAGATGTTACTAGCTGCACTCTGGGGGACATATAATGTGCTGGAGATGTTACTGAATGCACTCTGGAGGACATATAATGTGTTGGAGATGTTACTAGCTGCACTCTGGGGGACATATAATGTGCTGGAGATGTTACTGGCTGCACTCTGGGGAACATATAATGTGTTGGAGATGTTACTGGCCGCACTCTGGGGGACATATAATGTGTTGGAGATGTTACCGGCTGCACTCTGGGGGACATGTAATGTGTTGGAGATGATACTGGCTGCACTCTGGAGGACATATAATGTGTTGGAGATGTTACTGGCTGCACTCTGGCGGACATATAATGTGTTGGAGATGTTACTGGCCGCACTCTGAGGCACATATAATGTGTTGGAGATGTTACTGGCCGCACTCTGGGGGACATATAATGTGTTGGAGATGTTACTAGCTGCACTCTGGGGGACATATAATGTGCTGGAGATGTTACTGGCTGCACTTTGGGGGACATATAATGTGCTGGAGATGTTACTGGCTGCACTCTGGGGAACATATAATGTGTTGGAGATGTTACTGGCCGCACTCTGGGGGACATATAATGTGTTGGAGATGTTACCGGCTGCACTCTGGGGGACATGTAATGTGTTGGAGATGATACTGGCTGCACTCTGGAGGACATATAATGTGTTGGAGATGTTACTGGCTGCACTCTGGGGGACATATAATGTGTTGGAGATGTTACTGGCCGCACTCTGAGGCACATATAATGTGTTGGAGATGTTACTGGCCGCACTCTGGGGGACATATAATGTGTTGGCGATGTTACTGGCTGCTCTCTGGGGGACATATAATGTGTTGAAGATGTTACTGTCCGCACTCTGGGGGACATATAATGTGTTGGAGATGTTACTGGCTGCACTCTGGGGGACATATAATGTGGTGATGTTACTGGCTGCACTCTGGAGGACATATAATGTGTTGAAGATGTTACTGTCCGCACTCTGGGGGACATATAATGTGTTGGAGATGTTACTGGCTGCACTCTGGGGGACATATAATGTGGTGGAGATGTTACTGGCTGCACTCTGGGGGACATATAATGTGTTGGAGATGTTACTGGCCGCACTCTGGGGGACATATAATGTGTTGTAGATGTTACTGGCCGCACTCTGGGGGACATATAATGTGTTGTAGATGTTACTGGCTGCACTCTGGGGGACATATAATGTGTTGGAGATATTACTGGCTGCACTCTGGGGGACATATAATGTGTTGGAGATGTTACTGGCCGCACTCTGGAGGACATATAATGTGTTATAGATGTTACTGGCCGCACTCTGGAGGACATATAATGTGTTGGAGATGTTATTGGCCGCACTCTGGGGGACATATAATGTGTTGGAGATGTTACTGGCCGCACTCTGGTGGACATATAATGTGTTGGAGATGTTACTGGCTGCACTCTGGGGGACATATAATGTGTTGGAGATGTTACTGGCCGCACTCTGGGGGACATATAATGTGTTGGAGATGTTACTGGTCGCACTCTGGGGGACATATAATGTGTTGGAGATGTTACTGGCTGCTCTCTGGGGGACATATAATGTGTTGAAGATGTTACTGTCCGCACTCTGGGGGACATATAATGTTGGAGATGTTACTGGCCGCACTCTGGGGGACATATAATGTGTTGTAGATGTTACTGGCTGCACTTTGGTGGACATATAATGTGTTGGAGATGTTACTGGCTGCACTCTGGGGGACATATAATGTGTTGGAGATGTTACTGGCTGCAGTCTGGCGGACATATAATGTGCTGGAGATGTTACTGGCTGCACTTTGGGGGACATATAATGTGCTGGAGATGTTACTGGCTGCACTCTGGGGGACATATAATGTGCTGGAGATGTTACTGGCTGCACTCTGGGGGACATATAATGTGTTGGAGATGTTACTGGCTGCACTCTGGGGGACGTATAATGTGTTGGAGGTGTTACTGGCCGCACTCTGGGGGACATATAATGTGTTGGAGATGTTACTGGCTGCACTCTGGGGGACATATAATGTGTTGGAGATGTTACTGGCTGCACTCTGGGGGACCTATAATGTGTTGGAGATGTTACTGGCTGCACTCTGGGGGACATATAATGTGTTGGAGATGTTACTGGCTGCACTCTGGGGGACATATAATGTGTTGGAGATGTTACTGGCTGCACTCTGGGGGACATATAATGTGTTGGAGATGTTACTGGCTGCACTCTGGGGGACATATAATGTGTTGGAGGTGTTACTGGCCGCACTCTGGGGGACATATAATGTGTTGGAGATGTTACTGGCTGCACTCTGGGGGACATATAATGTGTTGTAGATGTTACTAACAATTTTTTCAGGGGATGAAAAAAAACATCCAAAAAATTCCACCATTGTTTTTTGGCTTTTTGCTTTCCCAGTGTTCTTCACCATTTGGGCATTCTGTGCAGATATGCAGTACTGCGGCTTGCGTTACGGTAATTGTTGAGTCCTTTACATGAGTTCATCTCCATCGGGCTGCGCTCACACTCACCATATGTCTGAATGTGGCTGTTCCTGCAGGGGGGGGGCATGGATTTCGGCAGGACTCCTTCAGACTGTTGGGACAGTGTGTGAATACCCGGCCGATACACGCACGTCGAAATAAGCCCTTATTGATAGATGCTGTACAGGCTCTCTCCATTAGGTGGCGCAGTGCTGGTCCACATGGGATCGGCACATTGCAGGAAAGCAAAACGTCTGCATTTTTTTCCACAATTTGTTGTAGTTTCCAATATCGTAATTTTCACCACAAGCGACTCAAAGAACGTCGCACATCGCTGTAATCTGCATGTGAACTTTCAGGCACAGTTTTGACGCAATTCTTAGCCGCACCTCAACCGTGCCGTCTGAGTACAGCTTTATCGTGGCAACCTACCTCCGTGTAACCCCCGCATACCGTTTAGGAGGAGCTGTGTTCGTTCTGAGGGGACATTACAGTTTTGGATGAACTGAACTCTCGGCTAACAACGTGTTTGTAGTCAGGAATAGTAAACTTACAGCAGTCATTTCAGTCAGTGTGTGTAGAGGAGGGGGGGGGGGGACCAGCGGAGGCAGAGAGGATCTGTGACCCTCCTGTGTATCTCCCGGATCAGGGAAGGGGGACATGAATTTTTGTTCCTGTTTTTGTTCCCTCTTACATCATTCAGAGAGCATTTTTCCTCTCTGGTTGTCATATATGGGGTTTTTTTTCCTGGAAAAGGCATAAAACAATGAGGACTTGCTAATCGAATCACTCCAAAACACAATTTAACCCCGCAGACGCTGACTGCAGCATCTAAATGTTTTTACAGAAAAAAGAAACTGCACATAATTGGCCACATAATAATAATAATAATCTTTATTTGTATAGCGCCAACTTATTCCGCAGCGCCTTCAGGCTTTCATATCATATTATTATTATTATCACAATGATTATACCGCAGTGCGAGCGCCATAAAGATACACTAAAAAGCTATGGTGAAACTGCTGCTCTCCATTACTCTGCAGTAATAGGTTAATGAGAGTTATCCAACGCGTTACATGTACCTGAGAGTGGTTCCTATAAAGAGTAGACCTCGCCCCGCACGGCACAAGATGCCACTCAGCGAAGACTACAAAAACATCAAATGTCATGACCGCTGGAACACCAAAAAGGAGAAACTGTTTGCTGGTCTTTTAGGCTAAAATTAGTTCTTAGGGGTTAAATATGCCGGTGAGGCGGCCGCTCTGCACCGAATATATTACCAGACATAGATTCTAAAGCTACAATAAAAAGTATCATTTTGGGGAGAGTTTTCCACTTTTCAGGTGACTGTTGGGTGTGAAGGCAGCGCTGCACCTGCGCACCTACGGGCGGGCCCCGATGTGACGGCAGCCAGAGCATCTAACGAGCCGCGCTCCGTCTCCGCCGTTACTTTCCATATTCCTGGCTGCCCATGACGTATTTCATAAACGTTGGAAGGAAAACAGTGTGGGGCTGGGAGTGTGACGCGACACGTGGCACACAGCCGGCATTGTCCTCTGGCCAGTGTCTCGCACACTCGGGGGGCTGTTTACTTTTAATATTAACACCCACATAAAGCTGTTGTAATTTATAGGAGCCGCCGAGTAACGAGCGCTGAGCTGCCAAGGTACATTCTATGGATACCACCTCCTGGGAGGCATCAAATCAGCCTCTTGGCCCTTGTGGCCATTTAAAGGGCCCCTAGACCACCTGAGGCAGTCCCCTCTGGATCCCATATTAACCCCTCGTGCAGATGGAGCTGCCATTCTCCTCCTCCCCTAACTTCCCCCGTAACAGATTTGATTCCTTTTTCTCGTCCCCCTTATTGGTGATTGTCCCCTCCCTGCCGTCTCGTGTCATCGGCAGCCCCTGCCCTCACACCTCTCTTTGGGTACCCACGCACACAAAGCTGACAGAAACAGCTATGATAAAACACCAGCCAAAGCGCCACACCCAGAGCATGCTGGGTAAAGAACGCCAGGGACCCAAGAAATGCACAGAAAATAACGCCACTACAAAAAGCGCAATGTTTTTAGGGCATTTCGTATTGTTTTGACCAACAGCAAATATCTGGTTGTTGTGCTTTTTCCCAGAAAAAATAAAATGCTACTGCATGAAAAACGCCAGAATATCTGCCAAAACCCCCACTAAGGCCGCTCGCACCTGCGTGAGGCAAAACACTGCGATTTCGATTGCGGCGTTTTACCATGATGTTTTACTTTAGTTTTTGGCCGCAGCGTCTTAGTGAACGTGGGTTTTAGCGCCCCCCATCATTGTGACGGGCGATGAGGTGCGCTGCATGCGGAAAAACAAAGCACAGTGCTCAAAAAACGTGTCTGTGAGGCGCCATTAGAATCAATGGGAACATTATACCGCGATTACCGCGGCGTTCACAACGCTACAGTAATCGCAGTAAAAAGTGCTTGTGTGAGAGCGGCCGCAGTGTGAAACCCACCTTATAGCTATATCTACTGACGTCTCCCAGTTCTCAGTCGTTACACCAATAATAAAGCTGCCGTTATTCCCCGAGCCGCTGGAAATCCATCCACCATAAACGTTTGACCCCTTGATAATTCCATATTTGATCACGTAAATTCAGGGGCGTCCCGGCCATGAGGTGACATGAGACTGCTGCCTCAGGTGGCCATCAGAGGTACTGCAGGTGGCCGCCTGGTAAGTGGCCAGTAAAAAATAATTGCCTGCTGCGAGACAGCCAGGCTGCAACCCAGTAGGTATTCAACTCTCCCAGCCTGCGGCCCTGGTCCACCAGCGGCAGCTGCTACTGAGACCTGTGACCGCTGACCTCCCCCCCAGCATCTGCGTGGGTTGTCCCATATGCAGCACAGACGCTGGGGGGAGAGGTCAGCGGTCACAAACTCAGGCAGTGGCTGTCGCCGCCATTGGACTGGAACTGCAGGTGGGTGGGTGGAAGGTCTGTAGGGTTGCTGCCAGGTCGGTGGCCAGTAGGGAACGCTATTACTACTGGAACGACTACAGGGGACATGATTAATACTGGGATCACTATTACTACAAGGCCACTAATGGAGTCACTATACCTACTGGAACCATTAAGGGGGTTATTAGGGTTACTATTACTCTGTCAAATATGTGTTGGGTACCTTGTGCCATTTCAAACTTTGTCCTCAAGCAGCATAAGACTTGGGTCCGCCTGGTTACATCCTGTATTCCAACCATACCTTACCTGTGGCTACGGACTCCCTACTCCTGAGGCTTTCCTGCTGTTACACGCATGATAATATCCAGGCCGGACTTCTCTAAGGGACCTTTCACACAGGACGGAATATTCTGCAAAAGTGTTCTGGAATATACAGCCCCAAAATCCACACGGCTGGTGTAGTGGCCCAGAGTTAACGGGGGCCCGCCATAATGTATGCATGCATTTGTTTTGTGCCTATGTATTTGTCAGCGTCTTTCATGTTGCATGAATATGATGTGTATTGCGGAACTGCAACACTGAATGGGTTAACTGTCTGGTATGTGAGATGTCAGGAAAATGTATCTTGTTGTTTGTCATGTGATCGATGATGCTTTGTATATATGTGTTTGCAAGGTGTGTGCAAGAGAGTCCCGTTCTGGTCTTGCAAGAGGAGAGGTTGGAGTTCTGCACGTGAGCCAGACAGCCACCATCTGCTCTGTGTGGGCTGAGAGGGAAGAGGCTGAGAGGTTTCCACCAGCCTGCCACAGGCCTGCGTTACCCAGGAGATGCCAGTGTTACCCCTAAAACACTGCAAGTAGAGAGAGAGGAGCCGCCAAGCAGTATAGAGTGCTTTCTGCTTCCAAGTGTGAGTGTTGACCAGTAGAGAGCTGAAGAGAGTAGAGAAGAGTGACCGGGAACAGAACCCCGCAGATACCTTGGACTGTGGATTCTTCTGCTATTCTGTGTATCCTCCCTGTCGCAGCACTTTGTGTTCTTCACCATTCCCTGCTGGCATGTATCCACTGTTTTGAACTGTATATAATTTCTCCAGTAAACAAGCACTGCCGACCGTTCCCAGCTTTGCTCCTTATATGTTTCCCTGTGCATGGACTACTTATTTCACCATCTGGAGGAAGGAACAGTGGCGTCACGAGTGACCAAAGAACCTTCAGGTAATCCACATCTTGGGTTACCCTCATGAAAGTTCCCCCAGCGGCAACTTGGATGGGTCCCGAGCAGATGGTAGAGCCCTGTGACAAGAACTTATCTACCATCTCCTTGGCTGTGGGCCCGCTCCTCAGACGCTGCACTAACATGCAGATTTTGGTACTGCAAAGCATTTGTTGCCAGCAACTTCCCATCACAATCCGCAGTTATCGGTGCAGAGCCGACATGTTACCCAACGCTGTTGTGGAATATTCCGTCCTGTGTGAATGGTCCCTAAGATCTTTGTGTTCTACTGACAAATACATAGTCCTATTGCATTCACACGTGCCCAACCTGTGCTCTGCCAACGACAAGCTCCTCTCTACAGCTCCGTCCAGGTAAGACGCCGCCTCCTGCTAACATGTAGATGCGGACTCCATTCCCTATAGATTGTAAGCTCCTGTGGCCAGGGCTAGGGAAGCATACAGACAATGTTTAGTGAGCTGTTGATTGGCTGAGAGGTTACATGTCCCTGGTGTCGGTGACGTCATCAGCGCAGCAGGAAACGGAGAGCGCCCAGATGGATTTCTAAATCTTTTGCTGTGACTCTGATCTGACTTCAAAATAATGTTCTGCCTGAATGATACCTTTAACCCTTTCCAATCCACTGTCTGACGTCTAAAGACATTATGATTTAAGGCTGTACAGCTCAGATGATGGAAGACGTCTGTCGGGGTTCTCTTACTGTATATTGCCAGCCTCTCTGCCGTTGGAGCCTATCCAACATGTCACCTCATGCAGTACTGGCTTTAGCCAGCAGATAGCGCCGTTGTATAATGGCAGAAAAAGAGTAAGCCCCCTAGGAAAACCAGGATACAAATTGGATTGGAAAGGGTTAGATGCATTGAGTTGTAGGTTATGTTCAAACGTAGCGGTAATGCAGCAGGTTTTCTGCAATGAAAAGTCAGCTGCATTTCTACATTAAAAACCCCATCAAAAGTCGCACCTTTGTTGGTGATTTTAAATCGAAATCAGCTGCGGATCTGCAGCTAATATCAGCCTCCTCTGCACTCCTGTCGCCTCTAATACTCCCCTCTGCTGTATCACACCGACAACTGCTGCTGACCATCACATGAACAATGGCGCCGTCGCTGTGGCTATAGCAGTAATGGGAGGCGGCAGGCTGACATCATCTGTAGATCCGCACCAACAGTCCGGCTTCTCACTGAGCTTTTTATGCAGAAATGCTGTGGATTTTGCCCGAGGACTTTCACAGCATTCCCACTGCGTGTGAACGGTCCCCCAGGGTCTCTCACACGTGTAGTTTTGCAATGTATTTTGCACATATTACGCAGTGCTGAAGCAGAAGACAAGTAACTACTGTGATAGAAGACGGGTAATTACTGTGATAGAAGATGGGTAACTACTGCAACAGAAGACGGGTAACTACTGCAACAGAAGACGGGTAACTACTGTGATAGAAGATGGGTAACTACTGTGATAGAAGATGGGTAACTACTGTGATAGAAGATGGGTAACTACTGCGACAGAAGATGGGTAACTACTGCAACAGAAGACGGGTAACTACTGCAACAGAAGACGGGTAACTACTGCAACAGAAGACGGGTAACTACTGCGACAGAAGACGGGTAACTACTGTGATAGAAGATGGGTAACTACTGTGATAGAAGATGGGTAACTACTGTGATAGAAGATGGGTAACTACTGTGATAGAAGATGGGTAACTACTGCGACAGAAGATGGGTAACTACTGCAACAGAAGACGGGTAACTACTGCAACAGAAGACGGGTAACTACTGCAACAGAAGACGGGTAACTACTGCGACAGAAGACGGGTAACTACTGTGATAGAAGATGGGTAACTACTGTGATAGAAGATGGGTAACTACTGCGACAGAAGATGGGTAACTACTGCGACAGAAGATGGGTAACTACTGCGACAGAAGATGGGTAACTACTGTGATAGAAGATGGGTAACTACTGTGATAGAAGATGGGTAACTACTGTGATAGAAGATGGGTAACTACTGCAACAGAAGACGGGTAACTACTGAACAGAAGACGGGTAACTACTGCAACAGAAGATGGGTAACTACTGCAACAGAAGACGGGTAACTACTGCGACAGAAGATGGGTAACTACTGCGACAGAAGATGGGTAACTACTGCAACAGAAGACGGGTAACTACTGAACAGAAGACGGGTAACTACTGCAACAGAGGATGGGTAACTACTGCAACAGAAGACGGGTAACTACTGCAACAGAAGACGGGTAACTACTGAACAGAAGACGGGTAACTACTGCGACAGAAGATGGGTAACTACTGCAACAGAAGACGGGTAACTACTGAACAGAAGATGGGTAACTACTGCAACAGAAGATGGGTAACTACTGCGACAGAAGACGGGTAACTACTGTGATAGAAGATGGGTAACTACTGCGACAGAAGATGGGTAACTACTGCGACAGAAGATGGGTAACTACTGTGATAGAAGATGGGTAACTACTGCGACAGAAGATGGGTAACTACTGCGACAGAAGATGGGTAACTACTGCGACAGAAGATGGGTAACTACTGCAACAGAAGACGGGTAACTACTGCGACAGAAGATGGGTAACTACTGCGACAGAAGACGGGTAACTATTGCGACAGAAGACGGGTAACTACTGCAACAGAAGACGGGTAACTACTGCAACAGAAGATGGGTAACTACTGCAACAAAAGACGAGTAAAAACGGCAACAGAGGACGGGTAAGTACTGCAACAGAAGACGGGAAATACTGCAGCAGACGACAGGTGACTACTGCAACAGAAGACGGTAACTACTGCGACAGAAGACGGGTAACTACTGCAACAGAAGACGGGTAACTACTGCAACAGAAGACGGGTAACTACTGCAACAGAAGACGGGTAACTACTGCAACAGAAGACGGTAACTACTGCAACAGAAGACGGGTAACTACTGCAACGAAAGACGGTAACTACTGCGACAGAAGACGGGTAACTACTGCAACAGAAGACGGTAACTACTGCAACAGAAGACGGGTAACTACTGCAGCAGAAGATGGGTAACTACTGCGACAGAAGACGGGTAACTACTGCGACAGAAGACGGGTAACTACTGCAACAGAAGACGGGTAACTACTGCAACAGAAGACGGGTAACTACTGCGACAGAAGACGGGTAACTACTGCGACAGAAGACGGGTAACTACTGCAACAGAAGACGGGTAACTACTGCGACAGAAGACGGGTAACTACTGCAACAGAAGACGGGTAACTACTGCAACAGAAGACGGGTAACTACTGCGACAGAAGATGGGTAACTACTGCGACAGAAGACGGGTAACTACTGCGACAGAAGACGGGTAACTACTGCAACAGAAGACGGGTAACTACTGCGACAGAAGATGGGTAACTACTGCGACAGAAGACGGGTAACTACTGCGACAGAAGACGGGTAACTACTGCAACAGAAGACGGGTAACTACTGCAACAGAAGATGGGTAACTACTGCAACAAAAGACGAGTAAAAACGGCAACAGAGGACAGGTAAGTACTGCAACAGAAGACGGGAAATACTGCAGCAGATGACAGGTAACTACTGCAACAGAAGACGGTAACTACTGCGACAGAAGACGGGTAACTACTGCAACAGAAGACGGTAACTACTGCAACAGAAGACGGGTAACTACTGCGACAGAAGACGGGTAACTACTGCAACGGAAGACGGGTAACTACTGCAACAGAAGACGGGTAACTACTGTGACAGAAGACGGGTAACTACTGCGACAGAAGATGGGTAACTACTGCGACAGAAGATGGGTAACTACTGCGACAGAAGACGGGTAACTACTGCAACAGAAGACGGGTAACTACTGCAACAGAAGATGGGTAACTACTGCAACAGACGACGGGTAACTACTGCAACAGAAGATGGGTAACTACTGCAACAGACGACGGGTAACTACTGCAACAAAAGACGAGTAAAAACGGCAACAGAGGACGGGTAAGTACTGCAACAGAAGACGGGAAATACTGCAGCAGACGACAGGTAACTACTGCAACAGAAGACGGGTAGCTACTGCGACAGAAGACGGGTAACTACTGCAACAGATGACGGGTAATTACTGCAATAGAAGACTGGTAATTACTGCGACAGAAGATGGGTAACTACTGCATCAGAAGACGGGTAACGACTGCAAAATAAGCTGGGTAACTACTGCAACAGAAAACTGGTAACTACTGCAACAAAAGACGGTTACTACTGCAACAGAAGACGGGTAACTACTGCAACAGAAGGCGGTAACTACTGCAACAGAAGATGGGTAACTACTGCAATATAAGACGGGTAACTACTGCAACAGAAGACGGGTAACTACTGCAAAAGAAGACAGGTAACCATTGCAACAGATGCTAGGTAACTACTGCAACAGAAGACGGGTAACTACTGCAACAGAGGACGGGTAACTACTGCGACAGAAAACAGATAAATATTGCAACAGAAGACGGTCACTACTGCAACAGAAGACGGTAACTACTGCAACAGAAGACGGTCACTACTGCAACAGAAGACGGTAACTACTGCAACAGAAGACAGGTAACTACTGCAACAGAAGACGGTAACTACTGCAACAGAAGACGGGTAACTACTGCAATATAAGATGGGAACTACTGCAACAGAGGACGGGTAACTACTGCAATATAAGATGGGAACTACTGCAACAGAGGACGGGTAACTACTGCAATATAAGATGGGAACTACTGCAACAGAGGACGGGTAACTACTGCAACAGAGGACGGGTAACTACTGCAAAAGAAGACAGGTAACTACTGCAACAGATGCTAGGTAACTACTGCAACAGAGGACGGGTAACTACTGCAACAGAAGACGGGTAACTACTGCAACAGAAGACGGGTAACTACTGCAACAGACGACGGGTAACTACTGCAACAAGAGATGGTAACTACTGCAACAGAAGACGGGTAAGTACAGCAAAAGAAGATGGCCAATTACTGCAACAGAAGACGGGGTAACTACTGCAACAAGAGATGGTAACTACTGCAACAGAAGACGGGTAACTACTGCAACAGATGGCGGGTAACTACTGCAGCAGAAGACGGGTAACTACTGCAATAGAAGATGGGTAATTACTGCAAAAGAAGATGGGTAACTACTGCAACAGAGGACGGGTAAGTCTAGCAAAATAAGCTCGGTAACTACTGCAACAGAAAACTGGTATCTACTGCAACAAAAGACGGTCACTACTACAACAGAAGACGGTAACTACTGCAACAGAAGATGGGTAAGTACTGCAATATAAGACGGGTAACTACTGCAACAGAGGATGGGTAACTACTGCAAAAGAACACAGGTAACTACTGCAACAGATGCTAGGTAACTACTGCAACAGAAGACAGGTAACTACTGCAACAGAAGATGGGTAACTATTGCAACAGAGGACGGGTAACTACTGCAACAGAAGATGGGTAACTACTGCAACAGACGACGGGTAAGTATAGCAAAAGAAGCTGGATAACTACTGCAACAGAAGACGGGTAACTACTGCAACAGAAGGCGGTAACTACTGCAACAGAAGACGGGTAACTACTGCAACAGAAGACGGGTAACTACTGCAACAGACGACGGGTAAGTATAGCAAAAGAAGCTGGATAACTACTGCAACAGAAGACGGGTAACTACTGCAACAGAAGGCGGTAACTACTGCAACAGAAGATGGGTAACTACTGCAATATAAGACGGGTAACTATTGCAACAGAGGACGGGTAACTACTGCAAAAGAAGACAGGTAACCATTGCAACAGATGCTAGGTAACTACTGCAACAGAAGACGCGTAACTACTGCGACAGAAAACAGATAAATATTGCAACAGAAGACGGTCACTACTGCAACAGAAGACGGTAACTACTGCAACAGAAGACGGTCACTACTGCAACAGAGGACGGTAACTACTGCAACAGAAGACAGGTAACTACTGCAACAGAAGACGGTAACTACTGCAACAGAAGATGGGTAACTACTGCAACAGAAGACGGGTAACTACTGCAATATAAGATGGGAACTACTGCAACAGAGGACGGGTAACTACTCCAACAGAGGACGGGTAACTACTGCAAAAGAAGACAGGTAACTACTGCAACAGATGCTAGGTAACTACTGCAACAGAGGACGGGTAACTACTGCAACAGAAGACGGGTAACTACTGCAACAGAAGACGGGTAACTACTGCAACAGACGACGGGTAACTACTGCAACAAGAGATGGTAACTACTGCAACAGAAGACGGGTAAGTACAGCAAAAGAAGCTGGATAACTACTGCAACAGAAGACGGAAAAAACTGCAGCAGAAGACGGATAAGTACAGCAAAAGAAGATGGCCAATTACTGCAACAGAAGATGGGTAACTACTGCAACAAGAGATGGTAACTACTGCAACAGAAGACGGGTAACTACTGCAACAGATGGCGGGTAACTACTGCAACAGAAGGCGGTAACTACTGCAACAGAAGATGGGTAACTACTGCAATATAAGACGGATAACTACTGCAACAGAGGACGGGTAACTACTCTAAAAGAAGACAGGTAACCATTGCAACAGATGCTAGGTAACTACTGCAACAGAAGACGGGTAACTACTGCGACAGAAAACAGATAAATATTGCAACAGAAGACGGTCACTACTGCAACAGAAGACGGTCACTACTGCAACAGAAGACGGTAACTACTGCAACAGAAGACGGGTAACTACTGCAACAGAAGATGGGTAACTACTGCAACAGAAGACGGGTAACTACTGCAATATAAGATGGGAACTACTGCAACAGAGGACGGGTAACTACTGCAACAGAGGACGGGTAACTACTGCAAAAGAAGACAGGTAACTACTGCAACAGATGCTAGGTAACTACTGCAACAGAAGACGGGTAACTACTGCAACAGAAGACGGGTAACTACTGCAACAGAAGATGGGTAACTACTGCAACAGAAGACAGGTAACTACTGCAACAGATGCTAGGTAACTACTGCAACAGAGGACGGGTAACTACTGCAACAGAAGATGGGTAACTACTGCAACAGAAGACGGGTAACTACTGCAACAGACGATGGGTAACTACTGCAACAAGAGATGGTAACTACTGCAACAGAAGACGGGTAAGTACAGCAAAAGAAGCTGGATAACTACTGCAACAGAAGACGGAAAAAACTGCAGCAGAAGACGGGTAAGTACAGCAAAAGAAGATGGCCAATTACTGCAACAGAAGACGGGTAACTACTGCAACAAGAGATGGTAACTACTGCAACAGAAGACGGGTAACTACTGCAACAGATGGCGGGTAACTACTGCAGCAGAAGACGGGTAACTACTGCAATAGAAGATGGGTAATTACTGCAAAAGAAGATGGGTAACTACTGCAACAGAGGACGGGTAAGTCTAGCAAAATAAGCTCGGTAACTACTGCAACAGAAAACTGGTATCTACTGCAACAAAAGACGGTCACTACTACAACAGAAGACGGTAACTACTGCAACAGAAGATGGGTAAGTACGGCAATATAAGACGTCTAACTACTGCAACAGAGGACGGGTAACTACTGCAAAAGAACACAGGTAACTACTGCAACAGATGCTAGGTAACTACTGCAACAGAAGGCGGTAACTACTGCAACAGAAGATGGGTAACTACTGCAATATAAGACGGATAACTACTGCAACAGAGGACGGGTAACTACTCTAAAAGAAGACAGGTAACCATTGCAACAGATGCTAGGTAACTACTGCAACAGAAGACGGGTAACTACTGCGACAGAAAACAGATAAATATTGCAACAGAAGACGGTCACTACTGCAACAGAAGACGGTCACTACTGCAACAGAAGACGGTAACTACTGCAACAGAAGACGGGTAACTACTGCAACAGAAGATGGGTAACTACTGCAACAGAAGACGGGTAACTACTGCAATATAAGATGGGAACTACTGCAACAGAGGACGGGTAACTACTGCAACAGAGGACGGGTAACTACTGCAAAAGAAGACAGGTAACTACTGCAACAGATGCTAGGTAACTACTGCAACAGAAGACGGGTAACTACTGCAACAGAAGACGGGTAACTACTGCAACAGAAGATGGGTAACTACTGCAACAGAAGACAGGTAACTACTGCAACAGATGCTAGGTAACTACTGCAACAGAGGACGGGTAACTACTGCAACAGAAGATGGGTAACTACTGCAACAGAAGACGGGTAACTACTGCAACAGACGATGGGTAACTACTGCAACAAGAGATGGTAACTACTGCAACAGAAGACGGGTAAGTACAGCAAAAGAAGCTGGATAACTACTGCAACAGAAGACGGAAAAAACTGCAGCAGAAGACGGGTAAGTACAGCAAAAGAAGATGGCCAATTACTGCAACAGAAGACGGGTAACTACTGCAACAAGAGATGGTAACTACTGCAACAGAAGACGGGTAACTACTGCAACAGATGGCGGGTAACTACTGCAGCAGAAGACGGGTAACTACTGCAATAGAAGATGGGTAATTACTGCAAAAGAAGATGGGTAACTACTGCAACAGAGGACGGGTAAGTCTAGCAAAATAAGCTCGGTAACTACTGCAACAGAAAACTGGTATCTACTGCAACAAAAGACGGTCACTACTACAACAGAAGACGGTAACTACTGCAACAGAAGATGGGTAAGTACGGCAATATAAGACGTCTAACTACTGCAACAGAGGACGGGTAACTACTGCAAAAGAACACAGGTAACTACTGCAACAGATGCTAGGTAACTACTGCAACAGAAGACAGGTAACTACTGCAACAGAAGATGGGTAACTATTGCAACAGAGGACGGGTAACTACTGCAAAAGAAGACATGTAACTACTGCAACAGAAGACGGGTAACTACTGCAACAGAAGACGGGTAACTACTGCAACAGACGACGGGTAAGTATAGCAAAAGAAGCTGGATAACTACTGCAACAGAAGACGGAAAAAACTGCAGCAGAAGACGGGTAACTACTGCAACAGAAGACAGGTAACTACTGCAACAGAGGACGGGTAAGTACAGCAAAAGAAGATGGCTAATTACTGCAACAGAGGACGGGTAAGTACAGCAAAAGAAGCTGGATAACTACTGCAACAGAAGACGGAAAAAACTGCAGCAGAAGACGGGTAACTACTGCAACAGAAGACGGGTAACTACTGCGACAGAAGATGGGTAACTACTGCAACAGAAGACGGGTAAGTATAGCAAAAGAAGCTGGATAACTACTGCAACAGAAGACGGGTAACTACTGCAACAGAAGACGGGTGACAGGTAACAGAAGTCAGCTTCTACGATAAAGTAAGTTCTAGGCTGGACCTGGGAGAGTCTATTGATCTCGTATATCTGGACTTCTCTAAAGCATTTGACACCGTGCCGCATAATAGGCTGATTTATAAAATGAGAAGCTCGGATTGGGTGAAAACGTCTGTATCTGGGTAAGGAACTGGGTCAGAAATAGAAAGCAGAGGGGGTAATAAATGGTGCATACTCTGATTGGGCCCCCGTTACTAGTGGGGGCCACAGGATTCAGTATTAGGCCCCATTCTGTTCAATACATTTATCAATGACCTGATAGAGGGACTGCAGAGTAATATATCAATATTTGCAGATGACACAAAATTATACAATATAATCAATGCAACGGAGGACAAGGTACGGCTACAAACGGACCGAGATAAGCTGGAGGATCGGGGAGAAAATGGGAAATGGAGTTCAATGTGGATAAATGTAAGGTTCTGCACATGAGCAGGGGAAACGGATGTCACCAATATACACTAAATGGGGTACTGCTAGGGAAAAGACCTGGGGGTACTAGTGGGCTGTAGACTTAACTGGAGCAACCAATGCCAGTCAGCTGCTGCAAAAGCTAATAGAGTCTTGGGGTGCAGTAAAAGAGGTATAGGGGCGAGGGACGAGAACATTATCCTCCCACTATATAAGGCACTTGTCAGGCCTCACATGGAATACTGCGTACAGTTCTGGTCACCGGGGCTCAGGAAAGATGTTACAGTGCTGGAGGGGTACAAAGGAGGGCAACTAAACTAATACATGGAATGACGGGACTGGAATACCCAGAGAGGCACCAAAACTGGTATTATTCACCCCGGAAAACAGACAGCTAAGGGGCGATCAAATAACTATGTATAAGTACATGAGGGGACGATACAAGGATCTCTGCCAGGATCTGTTTACACCCAGGACTGCGACAGTAACAAGAGGGCATCCGCTACGTCTAGAAGAAAGCAGGTTTCATCACCAACACAGGAGGGGGTTCTTTACTGTAAGAGCAGTTAGACTGTGGTGTATAGCTGGGTGTCGTCAGCATAGAGATGGTACTGAAGGCCAAAACTACTGATGGTTTGTGTATGAAAGATCTGATCAAGGTTCCATCGCTGATCGTCCTTCGCTACATGCGTTCACACAGCACAATTATGCAAATCACTTGGTCTAACAAGCCATCTGCGCGATTATCGTGTTCTGTAAAGGGGCCTAACTGTTGAGATGCTATCTGACGGGAGATGCCCACCAGCAGGAAATCGTCTTCAGCTGCTAAGCCAACAGAATGGAGTCATTTTCTACTACTACTGGTACAGATAGGGCCATATGGGACAAAACTGGTCAAACGGTTTATTGTGAAGCCGCCAAAACGCTTGTATCTGAGGACAGGCAGCGGACAATATACATCAGCTCCTTGATGCCCAGGAGAAATCCTCAGTGTGGGGAAATCTATACTCTATGTAACATTTTTAATCTCACCTCTAGGGGCTTAGTGGTTGGTGAAGCTTTATGGGCTGGCTTGATAAAGACTCACCTAGTCGAAACGTCGCCATTTTTATGGAGCAATAAACCTCTCTTTTGCTTATTACACCACTAATGCTGCCACTTTATTGCTGCTAATGGATCTCCTTGGATGTTGGATAACAAGGGGAGGAAGACCTGAGAAGACTCAGACCTCAAGGTTGGATTTCAGAAAGGCAGATTTTACTGAACTCAGAAAGAGGAAGAATCCAATGGCCGGATGTTCTTAAGGACAGAAATGCCCAAGAAGGTTGGGAAATATTGTGAAATGAGATTCTCAAAGCACAATCGTTACCAATCCCTAAAAGAAGGAAGAATGGGAAGCATCTAAAGAGACCCGGATGGATGAACACAGAACTTGTACACATGTTATAAAGGAAGAAAAATATGTTTATCAAATGGAAAGAGGAGGAATATCTAAAGAAGAATATAATGGGGTCTGCAGAAACTGTAGGGCAAGGGTCAGAAAAGCTAACGCTGATAATGAATTGAGGCTTGTAACAGAGGCCAAAAGCAATAAAAAAGGATTTGGGGGTCAAATGCAAAGTCAAATATGCTATTAGATGTTTACAAGATGAAAATGGTGAATTGGTTAAAAATGATGTTGAGAAGGAAGAACTTTTAAATTCCTATTTTGTATCTGTTTTCTCTCAGAAAGTAGATGTAACATCAGCTGATCTTCCCTGTGCTATTGGGGGGATAAAATAATGCAGGCTATCTATAAGCAGAGGGATGGTGAGGGAACACTTAGCCAACTTACATGAATTCAAGTCTCAAGGTCCAGATGAATTACGTCCTAGGATACTAAAGGAAGCAGCAGAGGTAATTGCTGAACCACTGGTCATAATCTGTGAAGATTCCTGGAGAACAGGAGAAGTCCCAGAAGATTGTAGAAGAGCAAATGTTGTCCCTATGTTTCAAAAATCGCTAACACTGAAGAAAATGTATAGGATTCAAAAAGATCTAGACAAACTTGCACAGTTGGCAGCAACTAACAGAATGGTATGTAACAAGGAGAAATGCAAAGTCCTACATCTGGGCAAGAAAAATGAAGAAAGCACATACAGAATGGGAGGAATTGGGCTAAGCAGCAGCACATGTGAAAAAGACTTGGGTATACTAATAGATCACCGACTGAACATGAGTCAACAATGTGATGCAGCAGCCAAAAAGGCAAACACAATTCTGGGATGTATTAAGAGAAGCATAGAGTCTAGATCACGTGAGTTCATTATCCCCCTCTACTCTTCCTTAGTCAGACCTCATCTGGAATACTGGGTCCAGTTCTGGGCACCCCACTTTAAAAAAGACATAGACAAACTGGAGCAAGTTCAGAGAAGAGTTACCAAGATGGTGAGCGGTCTGCAAATCATGTCCTATGAGGAGCGGTTAAAGGATCTGGGAATGTTTAGCAGAAGAGAAGGCTGAGAGGAGACTTAATAGCCGTCTACAAATATCTGAAGGGCTGTCACAGTGTAGAGGGATCAGCCCTATTCTCATCTGTACAAGGAAAGACTAGAAGCAATGGGATGAAACTGAAAGGGAGGAGACACAGATTAGATATTAGACAGTGAGGGGATCAATGAGTGGAACAGGTTGCCACGGCAGGTGGGGCGTTCTCCTTCAATGGAAGTCTTCAGAGGTGGACAGATATCTGTCTGGGATGATTTAGGGATCCTGCACTGAGCAGGGGGTTGGACCTGATTACCCCGGAGATTCTTTGCAACTCTACTAGTCTATGAGTCTAAGGGTGACTACCCACTAGTTTTTTTCACAGCGAAATTCTCAACGTTTTTTTTTCCTGCAGGGGTCTATGGGACTTGTAATGTTAAAACCACGATCGCACAAAATCGCAATTTACCGCGAAATCGCTATTTTGCGCGATCGCAATTTTAACATTACAAGTCCCATAGACCCCTGCAGAAAAAACTGTAGTGGGTAGTCACCCTTAGGGCGCCTACCCACTTGCGTTGCCGATTTTTGCGCGTGAAAAACGCGGCGTTTTCGCGTGTTTTTTGCGTGTCTTTCGCGTGTTTTTTGCGTGTTTTCCGCGGCGTTTTTTGCAGCCCTCCATTGACAATCATGGGTGCATTAAGAGAAAAATAAGGAGACATATGCAACTGACAGTTCCTATGTGAAAAAACCCCATGAAACGGAAAAAAAACCCAGATGGACAAGAACACATTCTATACTAATTGCTCTTGAGAAAAAACACAAAACATCACAGGAAAAAAAATCGCAAGTGGGTAGGCGCCCTTAGACTACTTTCCGGTAATCAGTTTTCTATGAGCCCATGATGACACCACTAATTACCCCCTCCCCACCCCCACTGCAGAATCGGAGTTAAAAATAAGTTAATACATTTTATTAAAGTTTAAGTATTAATTTAAATACGAAGGAATAGGACTGAAATAGGGAGGCTTTGGTCGTATTTGTGCGCGCAATACACAGTAGAATCAATCGGGTTCATTCACATTGCCATATTTTTCATGTGCATTTCAGTCGCACAGAAAAAAAATAGCACATGCTCTATTTTTATGCGTATTTGCACGCCAGAGGTCCCCATAGAGGTCCGTGGGGGGGTGCGCAAATGTGCATGCAATCCGAAAGGAGATGCGTGAAGCACTGCGCAATTGTGTTGGAGGAAGAAAACATCCGGAACTAATGAGCCATTTCAATCAGCGCAACTTTGTTTGCCGTGCGCAAATGAACGAGTCTTGTGGGCCTAAAAAGGAAAGTAAAATCCGCCGATGCGCACGCAAAACAGCATCGCTCATTTTACAAAAGCCCAGCGAACAAATATACTTACGTTTAGGTGAAGCCGGCCTTCGTCCATGGACCTCGCTACAGAACTGCCCTTAAAGAGATCCGCCAGGCTCCTGTCCAGATGGGAGGCGCTCTCTCACGCGGCTGTCACAATATCTTCACCAGCCGCCTGCGGCGGTTTTTGCGGGGTGAGATGTATTTTTCAGTGATGTAATTTAATATACTGAAAACTTTAATACATTTCTAAACAGAGTGAAATGGAAAAAAAGCGTAATTCCACCATCTTTGTGGGGGTTGGGGGGGCTGTTTTTCCAGGGCACACATGATAACTTTATTCTGAGGGTCAGCACAATTACAACAATACCAAGAGGCTTTTTTCTGTATTACTTTTAGGCGGGCTTCACACGGACGATAAAATTGCACAAACAGGAACCTCGTTCTTCTGAAGGGGCTCATTCACATTAGCGATGTTTTCCTGCATGGCAGAAAGCAAATCACAGCATATTATATTTTGTGCGCGCTCACATCTCCCATTGCTTGCATTGGGGCCGGCGGCAGCAGCGCGCCACGTGCTAGGCGGATGCGATGCAAGGTCTGCCGTCCTGTCAGCCACGGCGGGGGATTCCCTGCATCCCCGAAGTGATGCGAGGCTCTAGTCACATGCAAACACCGCAGATATGGGGGCGGGGCTCACGGCCTGATATCGCGCTCGCCCGTGTGACAGATATAACTTTCAGCCCAGTTGGATGAGGGCTCACTTTCGGAGCACGTACCAACAGAGCGTTACTTTGATTGGACATGTACGGACACACTGATATCAAATATGTTTTGGGGGGTTTTTGTTTTGATTTTTTTTATCATGAAAAAGGAAAATGATTTATTAAAACTTTTATTACCTTTTCTTCTAATAGAATAAAAAACTAAAAACTCATTTTTGCATTTTTAGTCCCCACAGGGAACTTGAACTTGCGATTGTGTGATCACTTAGGGCTTTGCTACGCGAAAGTGTGCGCAAATCCGCTTGCTGGAGCATATTTGCGCATGAACAAGATATGGAGATATCAGTACTCTGGCTGATACACACGGTAGCACACAGTACTGTAATGTTTGCGCTCACATGCGTGCGTGATAATCCCTTGGATGGCTATTTAAAGCCTGATACGGGGCGGCTGTCTTCTGTTCCCTGTGTTGTCCGCAGCGTCACACTCTCCCCTCACTGTTTTGAACCTGCCGTAGACTCCTATGGCAGCCTGCTGCATTAGCTCACATGCAGAAATTGCGCGTGAGAAACACGCTCATGAGAACGAACGCATTGAGATCAACGGGTTCTATTCATCACGTTTTCTGAGCCTTATTTTCACACATGCAAAAATGTGCGCAAACACTTTTGTCCGTGACAGACAGTCATAGGCTTATAGGCAATTAGTCATGGCAGCCCTGGTGGTCTTCAGAAGGCCCCTGGCTGCTATGACAACCAAAACGGAATCTTGCCATCAGCCGTATATAGAGCCAGGCCCATCCATACAAACCCTTCCGCTGGAGGGCGTACATGCATGTGCGTGTCTATAAGCCCCTATGGGTCTCTGTATTGTGGCGGATTTACTAATGGGTCCGGGAGACTTTCTAACTATTAGGTGACCGTTGGATGCAGCTCGCAGGATTCTGCTAGACTGCGGCTTGTAGCCTAAGGCCGCTCTCACACGGGACAGAATCGCACTGCAGGGTGTAGCCAAATCCGCAGCTGTGGAATTCCACGCCAAAGTCTGCAGGTCCAACTGTGGATTCTGATGCAGATTGCGGGCAGATCAAAGTCCGCCGGCCGCCTGCAGATTTTGGCGCAGAACTTACCACAGTTTGCAGCGTAATTCCGTCCCAAGTAAAAGGCCAAAAATACATAAAATTGGAAAGTCGCACAGCAAGAAGTCTTCACTTAGCCGCAGCCTAGGGGCTCATTCACAAGGGCTTTTCTGTCCACATTCAGTCCTATACTGACGATTGAGTTTGCGCACATTTTTGCACACATGAAACTCCCACCCGCAAAACGTAACGAATCAAACCCATTAATTTCAATGAGTTCGTTCTCATGAGCGTGTTTCCAGGGTATAATTCCTGCACAAGAGAAAAGATAGGACCTGCCCTATCTTACTGCGCTGTATGCAGAAAGCTGCCATAGAAGTCTATGCTAGGTTTAAAAAGCAAGGGGTAAGGTGTGACACCGCGGACAACGCCGGGAAGATAAGACAGCTGCCCCGTATCAGGCTTCAAATAGCCATTCAAGGGATTATCACGCACGCGTGTGAGCTGGCATTGTGAGCGCAAAAATGACAGTACTATGCGCTACCGTGTGTATCAGCCGGAGTAGTGGCATCTCCATACCTTGTTCATGCGCAAATCCGCTCTGTGGTGTTGAGTGTATTTCCCCATACGTTAGTCTGTCGTAGCCCTTACGCACGTCATACGGACAGCATAATCCTCATTGATTTGCACTGAGCTATTTAGTATTTTATTCTGTATTTTCCATGTCCTATGTTGGCCCATATCACACGCAAAATTGCCCATTGAAGTCCGTGGGATTGTGTAAAAACGCTGCAAACACACAGTTGCATGCATTTTCACTGCATCATTAAGCATGTTGGCCGGAGACAGTTGGGCCTGATTTAGTTTTTTAGCGCACAAAAAAATGCAATGAGTATGTGCAAACGCACCAAATCCACTTATATCCATGCAATAACAACACTGTATTACATGGACCAACATTGCATTCATTCTAAGTGGAAACATAGATCCGGCGATCTAACCCCATCTATCGCAGTGGCTCATCTTGGAGGCTACATTTGGCGTATTTTTAGATACTTTTGTCTTTCCCCCACCTGTTGGTTGGTTTAGATGTGCCGAGGTTTGGCTGCATGTCGTCACATTTAACCCTTTCCCCTGTCTGGTAAGCTGCACCCCTCAGCAGGTCAGGAGCAGCAGATCATCTTGTGATGCATTTTCTTCATATTTAGGTCTAAACGTTGATGCAACATTAAGCACCAGAAGTGCGCCAATTGCCACATTTAGACCAAGATTTAGTTAGTAAACCTGCTACATTGTGTCTATTAGTTCCAATCTATATGCTTCCCTCTGAATGCTGACATGGTGCCTGCAGAATAAGGGGAGGGGGGATAAAGAGGTCATTCATATAACCTCCCCCACCATTATAAGTCGGACCCCCTCCCTATAGTAATATAGAAGCCGCATTCTCCAGCTTCTCCCTCTCTATACCTTTCTGGCCTCTGTGTTTACCTTGGACTACAAACAGCAGCTCTTATATAGTGGAGCGCTCCACCACAGGGCTGTCTCATTCCTCCACCTTGCATGCTGTCTCTTTTTGCCCAAGAGCCGTCTTATCTCTTCTAACTACACTTTACCCGTCTTCCTCCTCCTGCCAGTATGATGCCACCTTCTGCCAAGGAGCTGCGCCACATTTCTCTTTCCCATCTAGTGCCTCGTTTATTTCCACTTTACTCAGTCTCTTCCTGCCATATAGAGTAACTGTGATGTCTCATAGTACCACAGAGCTGTCTCATCCCTCCTCCCAGTGTGGTGTCTCATAGTACCACAGAGCTGTCTCATCCCTCCTCCCAGTGTGGTGTCTCATAGTACCACAGAGCTGTCTCATCCCTCCTCCCAGTGTGGTGTCTCATAGTACCACAGAGCTGTCTTATCCCTCCTTCCACTGTGGTGTCTCATAGTACCACAGAGCTGTCTCATCCCCCCTCCCACTGTGGTGTCTCATAGTACCACAGAGCTGTCTCATCCCTCCTCCTCCCAGTTTGGTTTCTCATGGTACCACAGAGCTGTCTCATCCCCCACTCCTCCCAGTGTGGTGTCTCAGTGTACCACAGAGCTGTCTCATCTCCCCCCCCCCCTCCCACTGTGGTGTCTCATAGTACCACAGAGCCGTCTCATCCCTCCCTCCTCCCAGTTTGATGTCTCATGGTACCACATAGCTGTCTCATCCCTCCCTCTTCCCAGTTTGATGTCTCATAGTACCACAGAGCTGTCTCATTCCTCCCTTCTCTCAGTGTGATGTCTCATTGTACCACAAAGCTGTCTCATCCGTCCCTCCTGCCAGTGTTGTGTCTCATAGTACCACAGAGCTGTCTCTTCCCTCCTTCCAATGTAGTGTCTCATAGTACCACAGAGCCATCTCATCCCTCCCTCCTCCCAGTTTGTTGTCTCATAGTACCACAGAGCCATCTCATCCCTCCCTCCTCCCAGTATGATGTCTCATAGTACCACAGAGCTGTCTCATCCCTCCCTCCTCCCAGTATGATGTCTCATAGTACCACAGAGCTGTCTCATTCTTCCCTCCTCCTAATGTAGTGTCTCATAGTACCACAGAGCTGTCTCATTCTTCCCTCCTTCCAATGTAGTGTCTCATAGTACCACAGAGCTGTCTCATTCTTCCCTCCTTCCAATGTAGTGTCTCATAGTACCACAGAGCTGTCCCATCCCTCCTCCCAGTGTAGAGCAATGTTCACTCAAAAATCGCTAAAAAGCGATCGTTTGAGCGATCATCGTTGCGTCTAAACGCGCGTCAATCGTGCACTTTTCGGGCACTGCTAGCTGATTGTTTATTTCAGTCCAACCTAAAAATCGTCCTTCAGCTTTTTCAGCAGTTCTCCACAGGGAAGGCTGATAGCATTGTTTCCCGCTATAGAACAAAAGAACTGAAAGCAGATAAGCGCCCTCGGACTAATAACTGCTTTCAGCTAAGCCTTCATTTGCACACTTAATTGCACTTAAGTAGCTGAGGAGCTACTGAAAATTTTATGCAAAATGATCGCTCAAAGCTGTCACTCAAACTGTCGTTTGAGCGATCTTTGAGAGACCATCGCTCCGTGTAAATGGGCCTTTAATAGCCCAAGGGCTCTGATTTTTTTCAGTTTTTTTGTTCTCCAGTGGGAAACAATGCTCTCAGCACTACCTGTGGAGAACTACTGATAAGGCTGAAGGATGATTTTTAGGTTGGACTGAATTTAACAATCAGCTAGCAGTGCACTATATAAACGCACATTTAGACGCAACGATTATCGCTCAAACGATCACTTTTTAGCGATTTTTTTGAGCGATCATCGGTCCATGTAAATTGGCCTTTAGAGAGACAGAAACATAGAGAGAGAGAGCGGGATAGAAACATAGAGGTAGATCGATAGATACATGAGAGAGAAAGAGATAGATAGAAACATAGAGAGAGAGAAAGATATAGAGAGAGATAGAAAGGTAGAGATAGAAACATAAAGAGGTATGAGAGAGAGAGAGAGAGAGAGAAACATATAGAGATACAGATAGAAACACAGAGAGAGAGGGGGATAGATAGATAGATAGATAGATAGATAGATAGATAGATAGATAGATAGATAGATAGATAGATAGATAGATAGATAGATAGATAGATAGATAGATAGATAGATAGATAGATAGATAGATAGATAGGAGATAGATAGGAGATAGATAAATAGATAAATATGAGATAGACAGATAGATAGATAGATAGATAGATAGATAGATAGATAGATAGATAGATAGATATGAGATAGATAGAAACATAGAGAGAGAAACATAGAGAGGGGGAGAGATAGATAGATACATACATAGAGAGGAACAAAGAGAGAGAAAGATAAAAGAAAGATAGAAACAGAGAGAGGGGGGAGAGATAGATAGAGAGAGAAACAGAGAGGGGGATATAGATAGATAGAAAGATAGGGAGAGAAAGACAGAGAGAGATAGAAACATAGAGAAATAGATATGAGAGAGCATGAGAGAGGAAGAGATGGATAGATAGAAATATAAAGAGATATAAGAGAGACAGAGATATAAATAGAAACATATAGAGATACAGATAGAAACATAGAAAGAGAGAGATAGAAACATATAGAGAGGGGGGAGAGATAGATAGATAGATAGATACCCAGAGAGAGAGATAGATAGATATGAATGAGAGAGAGAGAGAGGGGGGGGGGAGATAGATAGAAACATAGAGAGAGAGAGAGATAGAAACATATAGAGAGGAGGGGAGAGATAGATAGATAGATAGATAGATAGATAGATAGATAGATAGATAGATAGATAGATAGATAGATAGATAGATAGATAGATAGATACCCAGAGCGAGAGAGATAGATATGAATGAGAGAGAGAGAGGGAAGATAGATAGAAACATAGAGACACAGAGAGAGACAGACAGACAGAGAGGGGGATATAGATAGAAACATAGAGAGAGAAAGATATGAGAAAGATAGGTAGAAGCACTGAGAGAGAGAAACCGAGAGACAGATATGAGAGAGCATGAGAGAGATAGAAACATAGAGAGAGAGAGAGGGAGAGAGAAAGAGAGAGAGAGAACATAGAGAGAGAAATATATAGGGAGAGATAGAAACATAAAGAGATATGAAAGAGAGATAGATAAAAACATATAGAGATACAGATAGAAACACAGAGAGAGGGGGAGATATAGATAGATAGAAACATAGAGAGAGAGAGAAACATAGAGAGGAGGGGAGATATAGATAGATAGAAACACAGAGAGCAACAGAGAGAGAGAAAGGGGGGAATAGATAGATAGATAGATAGATAGATAGATAGATAGATAGATAGATAGATAGATAGAAACATAGAGACAGAAAGAGAGAGAGAGAAACAGAGAGGGGGGATATAGATAGAAACATAGAGAGAGCTAGATATAACAAAGATAGGTAGAAGCAGTGAGAGAGAAACAGAGAGATATATATGAGAGAGCATGAGAGAGATAGAAACATAGAGAGAAAGAGATAGATACATAGAAACATAGAGAGAGAAATATAGATAGAGAGATAAAAATGTAGAGATAGAAACATAAAGAGATATGAAAGAGACATAATTAAAAACATATAGAGATACACAGAGAGGGGGAGATATAGATATATAGATGCATAGAGAGAGAGATTGAAACATATAGAGAGATACAGATAGATATTGATAGATACTAGAGAGATAGATAGATAGATAGATAGATAGATAGATAGATAGATAGATAGAAAGAAACAGAGAGAGAGAGATAGAGAGAGGAGAGAGGGAAAGGGGGATAAATCGATAGATAGATAGATAGATAGATAGATAGATAGATAGATAGATAGATAGAAACAGAGACAGAGAGAAACAGAGAGGGGGGATATAGATAGATAGAAACATAGAGAGAGAGGAGAGAGAGAGAAACATTTATAGAGAAACATATAGTGAGTGAAAAAGATAGATATAGATAGATGCTAGAGAGATAGATAGAAACATAAAGATAGATAGAGAGATAGAGAAATATGAAAGAGAGATAGAAAGAAACATAGAGAAATATAGAAACAGAGAGAGAGAGAAAGAGAGAGAAACATAGAGAGATATGAAAGATAGAAACAGAGAGAGAAAAGAGGGAAAGGGGGATAGATAGATAGATAGATAGATAGATAGATAGATAGATAGATAGATAGATAGATAGATAGATAGATAGGAGATAGATAGATAGATAGATAGATAGATAGATAGATAGATAGATAGATAGATAGATAGATAGATAGATAGATACAGAGAGAAACAGAGAGGGGGATATAGATAGACAGAAACATAGAGATAAGGATAGAGATAGAGAAACATATATAGATAAACATATAGTGAGTGAAACGGATAGATATGGATAGATAGATTCTAGAGAGATAGATAGAAACATAGAGATAGATTGCCCCATCTCCATTGAGGCTGACCGTCTAATTTGCACGTTTATCGGCCACCGGGACCGATTGCCGGATTCTTGTAGATTTTCGAGTTGTTCTAAGAATCTTTTAGACGTCGCTTCTATATCGTCAGATGCAGGTGAAACATAAGAGGACCCCCATTATCAACGAGGGCAGCTATAAAGCTTGTGGCAAGAACCCAGGGTGGGGATGAGGTTTTGGGAAGGGTGTGAGGTCTCCACAGTTGGAGCGCTCTATGGTTGTCCCTGACATGCCGCCCCTTGTTCCGGACGTAAGATTCGTTTTCTCATCCCCGGATCCTGCACCCCGGCTCATCCTCCAATCTACAAATAATGGAATTGTCAATAAATCGATTGTTAATCAATGAGGCTCCATTTGCAGATCAGGTTTCAGCATCCGAAGTGCAGGAATCCGACAGCAGGGGGGCTTTCAGCGATCACCGTGTATAACATAATTTATTAGAACAATACTGCTTTATAAAATATTCTATAACAATATTACATGCTACCATACCATCATATAATAGATTACGGCCAGAAAGATGTCCGTGACTGCAAGTCGTGCTGTATACGTGGTCCTGTACAATATAAATGATGCCGATTCTATAGGTGACTCCTTGCCGTTTGCTGCACTCTTATTATTACTTGTTAGTTATGTCCTGTAAAGACTGGATGACACATTCTATACACAAGGTCCTTATATCGAGGGATCTGCAGGAGATGAGACTGGAAGAGTAGACAAATAATAACCGCAATAACCTATCAGGTGATATAGTATATATGATATAATGCCAGGTGATATATAATATCACTTCAAGTGATAAAATACTGTGACATATGACCATATAACTTTTTCAGGTGACATAATCTATAGTATATCAAGTATAAGATATAATTATAATAGATCACGTATATGATCTATAATACATCACGTATAGGATAGAATGTATAATATATTACGTGTATGATATAGCGTATCACGTATAGGATATCATCAATAATATAATTCTCTGCAAAATAATAGAATAATAAAATGTATCCCCTCAAGTTGGTATAATGGAGGATGGCAAGGGTGGGGTGAAAGCTCCTCCTGGTTTGGGGTGACACCGTCAGTAATAGGGCCCCCTCTCTTGTACAGGTGAGCAGCTATTTATCTGTTCGACACAACACTCTGCAGAGTTTTGCACCTGTACGGGGAGATGTCCTGCAGCCGGGTGAGTGCGCGGGTATCCTTGTATTTACATCTCACCATCCGCACAGGAAAGTGTAATGTAATAACGTAATCACCGTCATCATCCTCAGCATATCGTAATCATGGATTGCTCTTTTATGTATCTATAGAAAGAGTGTAGAAGTCGCTTATGTGCTGATATATATATATATATATATATATATATATATATATATATATATATACACACATTACATTTATATAAATAGCATACGTAATTTTTTATATATTACAGGATAAAGACTTCTAAAATAATGCTCTATAGATGAGGTTATATAGATGGCAACATAAATATGACATACCTCATCTATAGAGCGGCAGTCCTGGTATATCAGTGACCGTATTCTTTGTGTCCGCGACCTGTACTACATGCTATACATTATATGTATATGTATATGTATATATATATATATATATATATATATATATCCCTCCATAACATAGCCTACGATGCTATTATATCACGTATGATCGGTAAATGCTGCACATAATGCATTCTATTACATGTGTCTGTGTAAATGGATATTACATTTATGTGCCTGCATAATGTGGACGTGTTTCATTATACCACATATGTACCTATAAATAATAGTATTACTTATGTATATGTGTATCTTTTACTTGTATAACATTATGTTATATGTGCATGTATCTAAAGGACTGATACTAAATAATATCATATACATGCCTGTATTATTCACCCGCGTTGCATTATATTCTATGTGAACCTGTACACAGTGGACGTGTATTCCATTAAATTATATACATTTCCCTGTGTATATTTTACTTGTATAGCATCGGCATATATATGCTTGCTTGTAACAGACATATACTAGATTATATTTTAGATGCCTTTATATAATTTAGATGTATCGACTTATTTCATATATGTATCTGTATTAAAATGAACGTGTATTACATTATATCATATCATATTAGTGTTGTTTAGAATTCAGACGTATTACATAAAATCACGTATGTAGGGATATTATATGCAAATATCATATATGCGCCTGCATATAATTGTCATATATTCATTACACCATATAAGTACCTGTATATAATTGTCATATATTACATTGTACCATATATGCATTTGTGCATTACATTTCATGTCTGTATATAGTGAACGTGTATTACATTATCTATGTGCCTATATATAATTGACTTGTAGTACATTGTCATATAATGTAAGTTCATGTTTAGCACCGACAAATACTACATTCGGTAATGAACATGTATACATATGTGTTTGTGTACATTACTTGCATTACATTATATCATCGAGGGATCTGTGTATTTTTCTCCCCGTATTATCATATGGAAGTCTGTATATATTTCCCTTACATTCATGTATGTGATTGTTTAGTCATATAACATCATATGTGTCTGATTAGAACAGGTTATTACATTGTACTATATGTGTCTGTGCAGAGGAAGGGTAAGGAGTGTGTGTTTTTGGGGTGAACCTAAAGATCGAATAATGTTTCTTAATTTTGTGGCCTGCAGGGGGCGTTGTGTGTACACTGATGATGAGGGTGATTATTTCGGGCATTGGTGTTAATGCCCTGTTTCTGCTGTTTGACAGGTGAGTGTGGTATGTGGAGGCATGCATCTTACCTGTGCTTTCTGCCCCCCTTGGTGCCGGCCTTGGAGTGAGGGACGTTTGAGTGAAGGCTGGATACAGGCCGGTGTAGACTACAGGCAGAGTGGTGGGTGCAGGGTACGTGGTGTAGCCTGGTTCAAGGTGTAGGGTGCTGGGTGCAGTTTTCCGGTCACAGGGTGCAGGCTAAGGTGGGGTGCTGGCTACAGTTCAGGGTGGCGGCTGGGTACAGAGTTCAGGTTAGGAGCTGGGTTCAGGTTGAGTGCAGAGTGATGGCTGGGAGCAAGGTAAATGCTGGGTTCAAGCTGAGCGCAGGGTGCAGGCTGCGTGCAGAGTACAGACTTAGTGCAGGGTGCTGAGTACAGGGTGCAGGCTAAGTGCAGGGTACAGGTTGAGTGCAGAGTACAGGCTGAGTGCAGGGTGCTGAATACAGGGTGCAGGCTGAGTGCAGGGTGCTGAATACAGGGTGCAGGCTGAGTGCAGGGTGCTGAATACAGGGTGCAGGCTGAGTGCAGGGTGCTTGGGCTACAGGCTGAAGCAGCTTTCTTGCACACTGGGAGTGAGATGTGACGTGGGGAACAAAGAGAAGTGGAATGAAGGAGAGAGGCTGGCAGATGTGATGACACGCACTGAAGGTGTGCACACACTGCCTGACTGTACACTGTACACTGACTGCACACACACAGCGCCGGCACGGTGAGTACAGCATTGTCTCTCCATTGTCTATGATTGTCCCTGGGTAGGGACACCGACCCCCAGGGTACCCAAACCTGCCACTTCGCTTGCTGAAGCCTCTGAAACTTCCGGCTCCAACTTTCTCTCCAGATCCCTGGTTTTCCTTACTGGATGCAGAACTTTTATTTGCGGTGCCGCTGAGCTGACATTCTGTCAGGGGTCCGAGAGAGCTGCAGTGTGCGAGAACATATGATGTAGTATGTGCATATACTATAACGTGTATTATACTATATATGCGAATAGAATATGTATACTATATACGTGTGTATATTGTACTGTATACTGCTGTCACCTGCTGGCTTCACCAACATTCCAGTACTCTGCACTATGGGCACTAATACCCATGTATCATGCCCGTGTATTATAACCCATGTATCATATAATTTATCAGTCCCGTTTTATAATTCCTACATTGTAGGGTATTATAAACACTATATTATGCCCTCGCTCTCTGACTCTTCTATGATAGCCCTGTATATTCTGCCTCCTGTTTTATAACCCTTGTATTATACGAACTATCACGGCCCCTGAAGTCTGCCCCCTGCATTGTACCTAGTGTATGAAGGACGGGGGTATTATATTCTGAATTATACCACCTGTGTTATATTGTAGTCTATTGTACGGACTGTGTACACCCGCTATTCTACCCCCCTGACAGCACGGCGATACGGTGACTACATACGTCTATAACACGTGGATTGTGTTTATGCTCACATACCTATATAATAAAACAGACCAAACCTTTATAACATATAATGTTCTTTCATTTAATTTCCGTTCTTACATGTATATATGTAGAGAGATATAGGATAGATGACTGATGGATAGAAAACGGCTACGATCCGAGACAGAAGTATATGATAGCTGGCATATATGAGATATAGATTAGATGATATAAGTAGAATACAAATAACGGCGGTAGACATCATATATAAATATACACACGTATACACGCATCATGTAATATAATTGGGACTTTTAATAGGTACTACGGTAGTATACATATATTATATAAGCGCGACACGTAAATGTGTGTCTACATATATATCCTCGTATATTTGTGTTTGTAGACATGTACGAAAAGTTGTAAGATGTCCTTTGCATTCGGGTGAGATAATGGATGGGGTGATACGTCCTCACTGATGTCCTTTGCATTCGGGTGAGATACTGGATGGGGGTGATACGTCCTCACTGATGTCCTTTGCATTCGGGTGAGATAATGGATGGGGGTGATACGTCCTCACTGATGTCCTTTGAGGGAGATTTCCGTCGCGTTCTGTTAGCGCTCTGTACATCGGTGTGTGATATGCATAGGGTGATATGTGCCTAGTATTATGTAGTGCAGTTACGTATAATGGTCTACATACAGTGATACGGGCTGGGTAATAATCCACAGTGATACTGTTTGTTTGGTTTATATTGTGTAATTGTATGTACGTGATAAACTATTCAATATATTGTATAAGGGGTGCAGTGTGAATAGTGTTCCGTATACTGTATGGTACTGTGCAGTTTGTGATATGTACACCGTGGTGAGCGATAATACATAAGGAGGTTAATATTATATAGTGTGTGCGCATAGTATTGTGTATAGTGTGTAATATATACGGCGTGTACGGGATGTAATATTCTGTATACCGATATATGGGGTGCACGGGGAATAACATGCTGTGATACTCTGCACAGGGGGCAATGCTCTGCATGCAGGCGGGATGAGTGCGCGCTTTCTCTTCGGGATGGTCCCGGTCAGTCGGTCTCTGCGCTGCGGCTTCTCAGTCCCCGTCTTGCCGAACACGCGCCGCTGTGGCCCCGGGTCACTATGGATCCCGGCAGCAGACGATGCGCAGTCACCCGCTCACTGATATCAGACGGCCTAAAGTAAGTGATTATCACACCCTCCGAGCACATCACCGACCCCGAATACAGCCAGGAATCCCCCAATACACGCGGTGCCCTCACGTATCACCCCAGAGCCCTGTACCCTCCATCTTGTCACCCCAGAGCCCTGTACCCTCCATCTTGTCACCCCAGAGCCCTGTACCCTCCATCTTGTCACCCCAGAGCCCTGTACCCTCCATGTTATTACCTCAGAGCCCTGTACCCTCCATCTTGTCACCCCAGAGCCCTGTACCCTCCATCTTGTCACCCCAGAGCCCTGTACCCTCCATCTTGTCACCCCAGAGCCCTGTACCCTCCATCTTGTCACCCCAGAGCCCTGTACCCTCCATCTTGTCACCCCAGAGCCCTGTACCCTCCATCTTGTCACCCCAGAGCCCTGTACCCTCCATGTTATTACCCTAGGGCCCTCCATGTTATTACCTCAGAGCCCTGTATCCTCCATGTTATTACCTCAGGGCCCTCCATGTTATTACCTCAGAGCCCTGTACCCTCCATGTTATTACCTCAGAGCCCTGTACCCTCCATGTTATTACCCTAGGGCTTGTACCCCCCATGTTATTACCTCAGAGCCCTCCATGTTATTACCTCAGGGCCCTCCATGTTATTACCTCAGAGCCCTGTACCCTCCATGTTATTACCTCAGAGCCCTCCATGTTATTACCTCAGGGCCCTCCATGTTATTACCTCAGAGCCCTGTACCCTCCATGTTATTACCTCAGAGCCCTGTACCCTCCATGTTATTACCTCAGAGCCCTCCATGTTATTACCTCAGAGCCCTGTATCCTCCATGTTATTACCTCAGGGCCCTCCATGTTATTACCTCAGAGCCCTGTATCCTCCATGTAATTACCTCAGAGCCCTGTATCCTCCATGTAATTACCCCAGGGCATTGTACCCTCCATGTTATTACCACAACACCCTATACCCCCCCCCCCATGTTTTTACCTCAGGACCCTATACCCTCCATGTTTTTACCTCAGGACCCTATATCGTCCATGTTATTACCTCAGAGCCCTATACTGTCCATGTTATTACCCCAGGACCCTATACCTTTCATGTTATTACCTCAGAGCCCTGTACCCTCCATGTTATTACCTCAGCACCCTATACCGTCCATGTTATTATTACCTCAGAGCCCTATACCCTCCATGTTTTTACCTCAGGACCCTATACCCTCCATGTTATTACCTCAGCACCCTATACCGTCCATGTTATTACCTCAGCACCCTATACCCTCCATGTTATTATTACCTCAGAGCCCTATACCCTCCATGTTATTACCTCAGGACCCTATACCAATCATGTTATTACCTCAGCACCCTATACCGTCCATGTTATTACCTCAGCACCCTATACCGTCCATGTTATTACCTCAGGACCCTGTGTCCTCCATGTTATTACCTCAGGACCCTATACCCTCCATGTTATTACCTCAGGACCCTATACTGTCCATGTTATTACCTCAGCACCCTATACCGTCCATGTTATTACCTCAGCACCCTATACCGTCCATGTTATTACCTCAGAGCCCTATACCCTCCATGTTATTACCTCAGGACCCTATACCCTCCATGTTATTACCTCAGCACCCTATACCGTCCATGTTATTACCTCAGCACCCTATACCCTCCATGTTATTATTACCTCAGCACCCTATACCCTCCATGTTATTACCTCAGGACCCTATACCAATCATGTTATTACCTCAGCACCCTATACCGTCCATGTTATTACCTCAGCACCCTATACCGTCCATGTTATTACCTCAGGACCCTGTGTCCTCCATGTTATTACCTCAGGACCCTATACCCTCCATGTTATTACCTCAGGACCCTATACTGTCCATGTTATTACCTCAGCACCCTATACCGTCCATGTTATTACCTCAGCACCCTATACCGTCCATGTTATTACCTCAGAGCCCTATACCCTCCATGTTATTACCTCAGAGCCCTGTACCCTCCATGTTATTATTACCTCAGAGCCCTGTACCCTCCATGTTATTATTACCTCAGAGCCCTATACCCTCCATGTTATTACCTCAGGACCCTATACCAATCATGTTATTACCTCAGCACCCTATACCGTCCATGTTATTACCTCAGAGCCCTGTACCCTCCATGTTATTACCTCAGGACCCTATACCAATCATGTTATTACCTCAGCACCCTATACCCTCCATGTTATTACCTCAGAGCCCTGTACCCTCCATGTTATTATTACCTCAGAGCCCTATACCCTCCATGTTATTACCTCAGGACCCTATACCAATCATGTTATTACCTCAGCACCCTATACCGTCCATGTTATTACCTCAGCACCCTATACCGTCCATGTTATTACCTCAGGACCCTGTGTCCTCCATGTTATTATCTCAGGACCCTATACCCTCCATGTTATTACCTCAGGGCCCTATACTGTCCATGTTATTACCTCAGCACCCTATACCAATCATGTTATTACCTCAGCACCCTATACCGTCCATGTTATTACCTCAGCACCCTATACCGTCCATGTTATTACCTCAGGACCCTGTGTCCTCCATGTTATTACCTCAGGACCCTATACCCTCCATGTTATTACCTCAGGGCCCTATACTGTCCATGTTATTACCTCAGCACCCTATACCGTCCATGTTATTACCTCAGCACCCTATACCGTCCATGTTATTACCTCAGCACCCTATACCCTCCATGTTATTACCTCAGCACCCTATACCCTCCATGTTATTACCTCAGCACCCTATACCGTCCATGTTATTACCTCAGGACCCTATACCCTCCATGTTATTACCTCAGCACCCTATACCCTCCATGTTATTACCTCAGGACCCTATACCGTCCATGTTATTACCTCAGCACCCTATACCGTCCATGTTATTACCTCAGGACCCTGTGTCCTCCATGTTATTACCTCAGAGCCCTGTACCCTCCATGTTATTACCTCAGGACCCTGTGTCCTCCACATATTACCTCAGGACCCTGTATCGTCCATGTTATTACCTCAGGGCCCTCCATGTTATTACCTCAGAGCCCTCCATGTTATTACCTCAGAGCCCTGTACCCTCCATGTTATTACCTCAGAGCCCTGTACCCTCCATGTTATTACCTCAGAGCCCTGTATCCTCCATGTTATTACCTCAGAGCCCTGTATCCTCCATGTTATTACCTCAGTGCCCTCCATGTTATTACCTCAGAGCCCTGTACCCTCCATGTTATTACCTCAGAGCCCTGTACCTCCATGTTATTACCTCAGAGCCCTGTACCCTCCATGTTATTACTGCATGAATGAGGTTTTTCGCCGGTTGTTCTAACTCTGTGCCATAGCAGAGGAGTTGGAAAAAAGAATAGTGTTAAGATCCTGCCTGATCCTCCCCACAAGTAGTATTTACTCCGTGTGGGGAAGATGGCGCAGGTCCTGTCTTATCTTGCTCCGTGCGGGGAAGATGGCGCAGGTCCTGTCTTATCTTGCTCCGTGCGGGGAAGATGGCGCAGGTCCTGTCTTATCTTGCTCCGTGCGGGGAAGATGGCGCAGGTCCTGACTTATCTTGCTCTGTGCCGGGAAGATGGCGCAGGTCCTGACTTATCTTGCTCTGTGCCGGGAAGATGGCGCAGGTCCTGTCTTATCTTGCTCTGTGCCGGGAAGATGGCGCAGGTCCTGTCTTATCTTGCTCCGTGCGGGGAAGATGGTGCAGGTCCTGTCTTATCTTGCTCCGTGCGGGGAAGATGGCGCAGGTCCTGACTTATCTTGCTCTGTGCCGGGAAGATGGCGCAGGTCCTGACTTATCTTGCCCTGTGCCGGGAAGATGGCGCAGGTCCTGACTTATCTTGCTCTGTGCCGGGAAGATGGCGCAGGTCCTGTCTTATCTTGCTCTGTGCCGGGAAGATGGCGCAGGTCCTGTCTTATCTTGCACCGTACTTTTAACAGGCGAGAATCCCGATAGTGAAACCGAAACCACTGAAATCGATTGAAATCAGTGGTTTTGTTTCGTCCCGTAAGCGGCCGTGATTATCACAGCCGCATAACGGGAGAGAAACCCCTCCTGTGTTTAAGCCCTTGTAACGAGTTTCGTTGTGTCATGGTAGTATGGCTGGGTTCTCACACGCCGGATTCCCGCGGTTTGGCCGCAGCGAAAAACTACAAGATTTACATCGGGAAAAGTGCTGCTCCAAAACCCGCGGCAATTAGCGACGGGCTTTAAAGCGGCCTGGCCGCTCGCTCTTCTGCTGCAGCCGGCGCTCCGATAGAGGAGAGCGCGGCCGCAGCGGAATAAAAATAAAATGGAACTGATGCGGCCGGCGAATCCACAACGGATTCGCCATCCCCTGTGGACGAGATTTCTGAGAATTTCTGAAATTCCGGACTGAGTTTCTGCGGCAAACCCGTCCTGTGTGAACCCAGCCTGATAGTTCTTTAATTGCTTAGGGTGCTTTCACACGGGCAGCATTCACCCCACCGCCTGATGCGCACCTGAATCCGCTGCTGCGAATTCCGAACCAGAGCTACACGGCTCACTGCGGATTTTGATGCGGAATTGCAAGCAAAATGAAGCCATTTTCAATTCTGCATCAACGTTTGCATGGAGCTGCGTGGATTTACAGCAGCTAATTCCACCAATGCGAAATCATCATTGGTGGCGTCACCCTGCTGCGGCGTAGATGGGGCAAAAAACGCTTCGCAAAAATGTGTGTTTTGCCAGATTTATGTTTTATTTTTTAACTGCAAAGGCAGCAAAAATGCACAAGTTTTTCTCCACTGAGATTTTAGTAAGATTTTTCTGCAACACTGGCGGAACTATAGAGGATGCAGGGGATGTGGTGGCCCCCGGGCCCAGGAGCCTTAGGGGCCCATAAGGCCTCTCCTCTCCATATAGGGAGCCCAGTACTATGAATAAACCATTATAGTTGGGGGCCCTGTTACAGGTTTTGCATTGGGGCCCGGGAGCTTCAAGTTACGCCTCAGCCTTAAGGGGTTAAGAGAAGTTGCAGGGCCCAAAGATAAACTTTTGCACCAGGGGCCAATGAGCCTTAGCTCGCCCCTGTCCTGAAACCAAACTCCACGTGAATCACCCTAAGATCACAGAAAGGTATCAGTCTGGGTAAATGTGTCTGCATCAGTACCCCAGAACCCTGCCCCCCGAAATTATTACCCCAGAACCCAATACCCTCCATGTTATTACCCCTGAACCCCAATATTATTACCCCAGAAACCTGTACCCTGCATGTTATTACCCCAGAACCCCTTATATTATCACCCAGAACCATGTACCCCAATATTATTACCCCCCCCTATGTCCTTCATGTTATTACCTCACTGTACCCCAATATTATTACCCCCAGAGCCCTGTGTCCTCCATGTTATTAGCTCAGCCCCCTGCTCTCTTCGGTCTGGCCCTGCTGACACCTGTGGCCCCCGGGCTGTGGCCCCCGCTCTCCTGTGCCCGCCTCCTCCTCCTCATCAGTGCCCGCTCACTCTCGGAGGTTGAACGCCGGGAAATGCTTAGAATACTTCGGACATGGCCGCGCTCATCCAGAGCCAGTGACCGCCCCGGACAGACCCCCGGGACCCCCAGAGCGGCCCTGGGCCGCGTCACCCTGGAGGTAATGGGGTGCGACAGGGACGGGTATATCGCAATAGTACAACGTCCCCAGACTGGGGGGGACTGCCCGGCGTGTGAGGGGTTAATGCTCCCCGGGTGTCAGACTACAGCAGACCCTTGGGGTGTGAGGGGGTTGATGCTCCCCAGGACCTCCGGGGTGTGAGGGGTTAATGCTCCCCGGGATCTCCGCCGTGGGAACGGCAGGGAAGGGGTAAAACTGCGCGGTGCAAAACCCGGGGCTGCAGCAACTGAATAGCTGCAAGTGTTACAGCAGCTCAGGGGTTAACTGTCACTGGCGGCCGCGCGGCCCGGGGGTCACTTAACCCTTCCCTTGCCCCACTAGTGGGTGTGCCCGCCGCCTGTCCGGGCAGCACGTGCAGAAGGGGTTAATATACCCCCCCACACATCCAGCGAACGGGCTCCTGACTGGCGTGCAGCGGCTACCGTTCCCGTGCAGCCCCCACGTGCTGCCCGGTACATAACGTGCGCACGCGGCCCCCCTACAGGTAGGGGCCCCCACCCCGTTGGTCCGTAGCGCTCCGCACAGCCGCCGTTCCCTCGTGTGGCCGCAGGGTGGCGGCAGAGCGCAGGCCGCCGCATTATCTCCCCAGACAGAAGCTGCTGGATAAAGTTCTGCTGAAACTTTGAGCCACATCTCACACCCCAACTTGTCATGATAATAAAAGCCAAGTGCAATTCTCTGTCTGATTGCTGCGGAGCGGCGAGCGGCTCCCGGGATGATGGCGGCGCCCTGACCTCCCGAGCAGGCCGGCCGGTGCGCCCTGACAGTAAGTCTCTGCCTGCCCCTGTGCTTGGCACACACTCGGCTCTGCTGCATCCATGCTTCGTGCAGTGTTTGTTGTGGCCGGCTGGGGCTGATCTCTGTGTAATAATTGTGTCTGATGGATATGTGCGCCATTCAACCTCCATTTCTGATGCTGCGATCTATTAAACTATTTATTAAATGGTTGCCACTGCTGCTGCCTCGGGGAAAGGTGTGCGGGGAACATCTAGAACGCCGTAGAGACGCCGTCCGCCGCACGCCGTTATGGTTGCTGTTTACTGATTTGCGTTCGTTAGAATTAATGCTGATTGTGTCATTTTTGGTTTTGCTTGTTGCGTAGCTTTGTCCTCCAGGATGGTGCGGGGCCCTCGGCCAGGACAATGGGGGCCGGGAGACTGTTGTGACGGCGGCCTGGGGGTCGCAGATTACTCCGTTCCTTGGGGTGGTTCCTGCATCCACTCCCTGGGAATGGAGCAGATAAAAGGCTGCACATCCTGTCTGCCGGCGATAAGAGGTGAGCCGGCCTCCGCCGCTCCTCACTGCTTTTATCATTACATTCGTTTTTTGCCTTTTATTTCTCACTTTCACTTTTCCATTTGTCGGTCGGCGATGGCGTTGCGAGCAGCTGAGTCGCTGCGGTTGGAGCGATCCGTCGCTGGAGGAGGTTGTTATCCTGTAGCGGCCGATGTCTTTGTGATGTGCAGATGGTAACGTCTCCCCGTGCCGCGCCGCCGTGCCGCTCTCCACACAACTTTGTGCGTTCCTTTGCATTCTTGTGTCAGGCAGTGGAGGAATCTGCTGGCCGCCTCGTGGCGGCTGAAGCTGATCCACTCATGGTATTTTGTTTTCACCAGTTGCTGAACTGGAAGTTCCCTCATAAGGTAAGGTGGCGCTCGTTTGTAAGGGGCTTTAAAATGCCACATTTATAATTAGACTGCCAATTCAGCGAATTGTCTCCATAGCTAAACTGGGCTCTACTTCTGTGTGTCCTCGCTCAATGGCCGCTTCAACTACTTAAACTGCGCAGTCAAATTTAGAATAGACAGAGGAGGGCAGGAATACAAAGATTCTATTTTGTTAGCGGGTGGGGGCAGAAGAAAACCCGAGACCCTTACAAGACGGAGGCCACAGGCGGAGACTGTTATTTGCGTCCCGTGAAAATAAAAGCCGTTGAGGCCTCGGCCGCGCCGCTAGCCGGCCCTTTTATTCCCGTTATTCTCTGTTCTCCGGCTCATTATTCTGACTTTGCTGCTCTTTCACGCAGTTTCTGCGGCCGCTGAAGTTGGTGGTTTTGAGACGGACGTCGTTCGGCTGATAACGGGCAGCGAGACGCGTTACTTCACGTTTGTCGCCGGTTAATAAAACCCAGAAGGTTGCAATCTGCAGCAATTCCCATCTCGGTAGGAGACGCTTTTAGGGTAGATTAGCAGAAAGAACCTTACATTCTAGGTATGTCACATTGCCTGTCATTCCCTGCGTGCCGCCGACCGCGGCTTTAATGTGTCTTCCAAGGAAATCATCCGCCGTCATTAACTCTTCCACGACCTCTGGGCACATGGCAGGGAACACGGTAACAAATATTGTAAATAAAGCGCGGGGTCAATAGCTGCTTAACATCGCCGGCGCCCGTCACCTGCAGGAAAGCGCCGACTATTTATTCTGCTGCCAAGGAATATTCTAATCGCCTTGGAAATCTCTTGGGGAGGACAGATGTGCCCTCGGCGGCTCAGGGAGATCAGGAGCACAGAGCCTGCTAACCGTCGGGAGCGGCTGGGAAGGGGTTAACAAGTGTGCGCCGGGGCAAACAATTACTTGGCATCTTGTGGAGGAGCAGGAATGCCGGCTCTAACGGCTGTAGGTTGTTCTGCGCTAATAACGCCGCGGCTGCTGGATCCGGGCTCCTCCGTACTTCCCTCCGTCTCTCCATCAGTTGCTCCGGTTTTGGGGACGTCCGGCCCCAAGCAAACTGCACCCCAATAATCGTAAAATATGTGTAATACGGAAGAAAACAAAAACTTTCCACGTATTTATCTGTAAAATTAGTTAGACATAAAATGCAAAATACGGACAACAAATCTACACGCAGGAAAATAATGCAAATTAGTCGGAAAATGTGCGTCTGCCCGTTACATTTATAGCTAACAAGGCAAGCATCCGCCTTCCAGATAATATGTTGTGTATAATAATCTAGAGGGAGATCGTCTGTAATATATGCTGAGATATAGAATCCTTCCAGTGATAAATATCTGGACACACAGTATATATAATATCGTCATCAGATATATGCTGGAATTTAAAGCATTTGCAGCAGTGTTCTGTGCCGTCCTCTCCGCACATCAGGCAGTTCTATCGTTTATTTACACGTACAGATACATAAATCTGCATAGAATTGTACTATTAATCGCTGCATCTGCTTATATACAGCTGGGGTATATAATCGCTGTATTGTATGTGGGGCGCGAGGCACCAGACAGCCAGAAAGTGTCACCGTCTATCAATTGGGGAACAAGAAGGAGAAAATAAATGACATTTCTTCCTTTCGCTACGAATGTCTGCTAATGACACAAATCCGAATAAACAGATGTACAGAGAAAAATAAAATTTCAGAAAGAAGGAGACGTTAAGAGATGGAAAGTAAGCAGCGAGCCTGCCAGGGAGGCACGGAGGAGGCAATGATATATAGACATAAGGAGGAGAGGATGAGTTCATAATGGACTGACATTGCAAGTAGAGGAATGAGAGAGAGAAAGAAAGCAGAACGGGCAGAGGAAGCCATCGCTGAGGTCTACGGCGGGAAAGAGGAGAGGAAAGACGCTGGAGAGAAAAATATCATGACGGAGCAAGTGAAGGAAAGAACGATAGAAAAGTGAAGGAACAGAGACGGTTATAGGAAGGAGTTAGAAAAATAAGATGATGGAGAAGAAATATGAGATAAAAGTGATTGAGACAGAATGATAAGAAGATCCAACTATTGAAGGAATAGAGATGGTTATAAGACAGCGAGAGAATGAAGAATACGGCGAGGGAGAGAAAAATAAGAGGATGTAGCATGTGAAAGAAGAGAGAAGGTTATATGAAGAAGTGATGGAGAGAGAAATAAGAGGATGGAACTGAGAAAAGAAGGAATAAAAGAAGAATAAGATGACCAAGTGAAAGAACGGAGATCGAAAAATAGTGGGAGCAGGAAAAAGAACAGCGATAGTTATAAGAAGGGGCAATTAACAGAAATAGAAGATGAAGGAGCAGAGATGCTTATATGAAGAGAGAAAAATAAAACAGTGGAGCAAGTGAAGGTGTGAAGATACTTCTAAGAAGGAGTCAGAGAGAGAAGAAGATAATTAAGAAAGGATGATAGTTATAAGAACGAGCAATGGAGAGAAAAAGAAGGAAGAGAGAGTGAAAAAGCGGCAAGATGATGGAACAAGCGAGGAATAGAGATGGTCATAGGAATGAGTGATAGAGTGAAGAATAAGATGAGAGTAATTAAGGTAATGAAGGAAAAGGTAGGAAGAAGTAAGAAAGAAAAGGCAAAAAAAGGAATAGAGCGATGGAGCAGGAATTGTTGAAGGGAGGGAAAGAGAAAGAAAAATAAGGTGATTGAACTGAGACGATTTAAGGAAGGAGCCAAGGAGAGAAAGATAAGACAATGGAGCGGATTAAGAAGATGAAAAGCTGACAATTCGAGTAAGGAAAACCAAACAAAAATAATCTGGTGGAAGAGGCAAAAACAAAACTAGACTAGAGAGTGATGAGATGTTAAGAAATCGTGAAGAAGAGGAACGGATACTCAAGAAGGCAGCCTAGAGATGGTGGAGCAAAGAAGGATGGAAAATGATTAGAGAAAGGAGATGGAGAGAAGGATGCGATGTGGAACAGATACTTGTTCATCAACCAGTAGGAGGTCCAGGAGATGGAGAGAAGGATGGGGCGTTGGAGAAAAGCAGAATAATGGAGAAAGGCCCGAAGGAAGATGATGGAGCAGCGGTGGTTGGAGGATGAAAACCTATAAATAAGGATAAGAGGAAGAGCGGAGGAGATGATGGAGCTACTGACCGGCCAGGAAGAGTAAGGAATAGGAGAAAGGGAAAGAAA